>CM035416.1:144275090-144300090 GCA_020310875.1 Ceratopteris richardii
CACTCCTTACTCCTTGGGGAGCCAATGATTTGCGAATCATTGTGCCAAGTTTTCAGTTGCTCCGTCATCATTGTCCTAACTCCATTTTTTATGAATGCTTTATTTTCATATGGCATGCATGCCCTATCTTCATATTTTCTGAGTTCCTCCTCTAAAGGAAATGCTATTAAATTTGTTTTTTCCGTCATTGTTTACAAACAACGTAAATATCTACATACATAAATACATACGTACGTGGATACATTCATACATGTATACGTACATACATACATACTTACGTACATACATATACTAATACATATTTACATTTATTACATACATACGTACACATATGCAAATCCTTTTTTTGGAAAAGGAAGTTCGGTGGAGCCTACTACATATACATATTTGCACATATACATACATACAAACATACACACATATATACATATATACGTTTGTACGTACATACATAAATATATGCATACATACATACATGCATTACATATATGCATATACACATAGACATGACATCGATATATATATTAAAAAAGAGACAGAAGGAATCTATATAAGTATATTTATATCACACACACACATACATATATATATATATATACATACATATATATATATATATATATATATATATATATATATATATATATATATATATAACGACATACAAAAATAGTACTTAAGGATTTAAAGTAGTGTAAGAAATAAGTTGTTTTTAGGATTTATACAAGCACCGTTAGGATGAGTTAGTATGGACGACCCCACCTCTATTCTTTAAATGATATAGTTTTTTTTTTTAAATAAAAGGAAGTTCGGCCTTAGCCTATTCTCTCGGACTTTAATTAAAATAACGAAGAAAAGTTACAAGTGAATGAGACTAGTGCCCGTGGGACCCCCCAAATCCCACAATGCAGGGGAGGAGTATGGCGAGCTAGAGAGCATTACAAATGAGGCGAATAAATCTAGCATCACCCTCATGTGGGACCCATTTGGGTTTCAACTTGTTGTTTTCGAGGAGATAAATACAAGGATGTCTAAACGGTGGAGATCTCTTATCTCGCGAGATTCTTTTACCTAGAAGAAACAAGGATTTCTCGATCGACCATTCCTTAGGAGTTTGGCCACAATTGATAGCACATCTCTCCCTCCAAATCTTCCAAAGAGTCTCACCCCCTGATGGCATTCCAGAGCCTGGATGAGCAGTCGACTGACTCGCCCAACAGCACCTGTTGCCAATTGATTTGGTTCGTGAGTCTCAATACCCGTGTCACGTGACGCCAAATAACACAGGACTTGGGGCAATCCAAGAATAGGTAAGCTAAATCTTCAATGCATCGATGGCAACGCTTGCACCATGGCGGCACACCATAGATTTTGTTAGCCCTTGCATTGGACTAGATACCTTTATGCAAGATCTGCCACATGAGAATGGACTTTTTGATCTCAATTAGGGGGTGCCAAATAGACTTGAATTTTAGTTCCAATCGAAGTTTGGTCCAAGAAAGGCACCATCTCTTGTTAAGAGTGTGATGAACATCTAAGTTCTCTTTGAAGTTGGGGATTCAGGATAGTTTCTTTCAATTGCTCCATTTGAGGCCCCTTAGGCAAGGAAGATCCTGACCGTTGAGAAGGCGGGCAGTTGAGCGGTCCCATGCTAAACACCTTCCTTGAAGAAGAGTCCATTCCTCTGGGGTAACTCGAAGTCTCGAGTCTAGGTCCTCGAACCTAATCCACTGGTTGGTCTCTTGTTCCAGAGTTCTTTCCACTGTTTGAACCCCTTATTCCATAACCGCTTTGCAGTTTGGAGGTTCCAAGACTCCACCGCCCTACTGCCGCCGATTGGGAACCAAATAGAGTGATTTTGTCTTATCCCAGCCTCCCACTTCCACTCATCACTGATTCTGATGAATTGTTTGGCCTTGTTCCAACTCTTCCGTAAGGAACACACTAGGCTAGAGCCTTTAGGGGACACTGGGTGGGGGGAGAACAAAAGCGTGAGAATCCCTATGTCCTTCCAACCAGGATGGCCAACTCGTGTAAGGTCTTCCATGTTTCTGAAGATCAATTCGCCCAAGAGGACTCACTATTGCTCCAAGCCTTGATAAGCCACTTTGCCGCCAGCTTGTCAGCCAATCCAACGATATCCAAAATTCCCAAGCCCCCTGAGTCTTTCGGACTAATGCAAGTTTCCCATTTGATTTTGGGAATCCCCCTCCTGTAGGGGTTCCCAGTCCAGAGGAAGTTTTTGCAGATTCTTTCCACTTTGGTCAAGTCTTTCTCCTTAGGTCTCCAACACGAGATAAAATAAATAGTTGTAGATAGCATAAATGTGTTAACAACCATAGCACGGCCCGCCAAGTTGACTTGCATACCTTTCCAATGATTTAGTTTGCTATCCAGCCTGGATAGTACCTAGTTCCATCGTTGGTCCATTGAGATGTCGAATCCCATCGGGATGCCAAGGAGACAGAAGACTTGACCACTAGGGATACCTTGACACCCGTGATCTAACAACAATTGGGGTGTCGGTCCGTTGATTGCTCTAAAAGCAGTTTTAGCATGGTTGATTTTCGAACCAGACACCACACAAAAGGTGTCGAGGCACCACCAAAACACCTCCATGCTGTTTATATCATTATGCACAAAGGCATTCATGTCATCGGCAAAAAGTCTCGCAATCATTTGGTCGTGATTTAGAGGTAGGGAAAGACCCTTGAGATTGCCAGCGTCCACGTGATGCTTGAATAGGCGACTGAGTCCATTCGAGGCGATAGCGAAGAGTAATGGAGCCAGAGGGCAGCCTTGCCTAATTGATCTTTTTAAGCGAATGGGCTTAGAGAGCTTACCGTTGATATTTATTCTAGTCGAAGCATTTCCAAGAAGAGTGGAAACCATCTTCGTGAACTTTTGGCTGCATCGAAGGTCTTTCAATGATTGAAGAATAAAGTCCCATTCCAATCTGTCGTACGCTTTGTCGAAGTCGATTTTGATGAATACCAGATCTTGTGCAAACTCCTCAGCAAATGCAAGGCCTTCCCAAATATCGACAATTGCTTCGAGTATAGATCTACCTTTGATAAAACCTTTCTGGTCCTCACAAAGCCAAGACTTAAAATGACAAGAGATTCTGTTGGCGATAACTTTTGCAATTATCTTGTATCCTGTTTGCAGCATGGTAATCGGTCGCCAGTTTTCAATTTTGTTCTTATCTCCCCTTTTGTGGATTAACTTGATGACGCCATTATTAAGACACTCAGGGAGGGCACCGAAGGAGAGAGCCTCTTGCCACACCAAATGCAATGGGGTGGCCACCTCATGTTTGAAGGACTTGAAAAACTCATTGGTGAGATCATCAGGACCCGGACTTTTCCCATTGGGAAGAGCATCAATAACCTCGATAATTTCATTCTCGAAAATGTTAGCATCCAACAGAGAAATCATGTTCTGTGGGATTCTAGATTGAGCAACCCTTGAGATGGTTGCCATGGAGTCACACTTGTGCGGGGACAGAGGAGCCGAGACCCCAAGAAGATGGGTAAAGTGTTCGACGATGATAGAACTATTCTCAACTTCCGTGCTACATTCGATTCCATTGTTATCGACCAATAAGGGGATGGATTCCCTAGCTTGTTTCCTTTTGAGGATGTTACACATCTCTTTTGAAGGTTTGTCGGCCTTCCTCGCCCACCAATCTTTGAAGAATATTTGAAGATTTTTTCTTCCTCTAATCTTAGTCTTCCCCTGATTTTCAAAAGGCCTACTTCAAGTTGTGAGAGCCTCCAGTACACCGTGTCTCTTCTTTTTTTTCGGATATCCCTTATAGCCTTTTGATTCCTGATCAAAATTTTTCGAGTTCTTTCCACCGCGCTTCTCCAACACTTCGCCGGTTCATTACAGTAGGCAAAGGCTTCCGCCCACACTGCAAATATTTCTTGGTGGACAGAGGGGAGGGAAAACGATGTCTGACAAGCATGAAACCAAGGGGTTTGTGGAGCATGGGAATCGGTATGAAAGACAGAGTAATCGGGTAGTGGTCCGAGATAGTCAGGTCCATGTGTTGGGAAATCGCAGGGCTACCCCACTAGAGGATGGTGTTTTGATCGATGTATCATCTATCAAGTCTTGCTTTCCTCAAAGAGTCCCCCAATTGGAGATTTGACCAGGAGAAACCCTTCATTTTTTTCACCTCGACGAGGTCGAGATGGAGCTTGATTTTATCCCATATCTCTTTCTCTTGGCCGTCAATACTTTTTCCCTTGTTATTCCATCGGTCCTCAGGAAACTCAACCATGTTGAAGTCCCCACAAATCAAAACATTATGTGAGGGGGAGTCGAGAGAAGCCCAAGTATCAATTATATCCGTTTCTCCATTAGGGGCATAAATTGAGACCACAGTGAACTGAAAAGGGAACCCGATAGAGGCAGCAATCCAACGATGAATCCGACCTGCAAAAGTGCCACGTTGCTCAAGACCAACGAGGGAATAAATGTCGACATTAGACCACGAGCAAGCAAAGGGCTAGGTCTACTTTTTGAAGTGCGAATTCGAAAGAGCATCAAAGCAAGTTCGTTAAAAGGAGTCGCCTTTAGCCTTTGTACCCATCCATGTTCAAAGAAAATAGACTTCTTTTTCTCTTAGCTTCTTTTTTCCTCGAAAAAGGAAGATTACATAATGTAATCAATTCGTTTATTGCACCGCAAGCCAAAAGGGTGCACGTTTTATTAAAAGGGAAGATCGAAGACACCATAAAAATCAGTTCCCAGTCCCCCTCCTCTTCGGACAAAAAACCCTAGCCTCGTCGCTCCTTGCGATGGCGGGATCGTAGCTCCTGTTGTCGTCGCTTGCCCCTTTGGGGGCCAGTTGTTCAAGGTGGCTCCTTTGCTGTGGGTGTTTACTCTTCGAGTGGTCTCTGAGTGGTGTGGGTTTTCTGTGTGCTGGTTGTTCCCTGTTCCGGTCCTGCATGGCGCTGCATGAGGCATTACAAAATGGATTATCCCAAGGAAACAAGAGAGAAGGTCTCTCAGGTAAGAGCCCTAACTCCTTTGATAGATTGGAGCAGTCGATGGTAGATAAGCGTGAAGAAACTTGGAGTTTCATCTCCCCGTTAAGCAATAGGAACCCTGCTGGTGTTATTGGCCCCCCAGGCGACATGCATGCTAAAGATTCTGGGTCCATCTCCTCAAGTAAGAAGACTGATTTTATGCAGTCTGTGGAGGGTATGTGTGTTGGAAAACAAGTCCAGAATGTGTGTGTTCAAAACAAGAGTGACCTTTGTAATCAAGATGGGTCTTATGCTTCTGCCCTCAAGCAAAGGAAGCTAGATGATTTTGACACTATTGATAATATTGCTTTCATTAGTAGTGCTTCTGGTTCTGCGGACCTGAAAGGTAAAAAGAAGATAAATGAGGGTCTGGACGATGGGATTAATATGATCAATGTTGATTTCGTCCAAAACGAAGTAGAGGACAACACTCTTGTGATAGACAAGAACTCTCTTAACAATTGGCACAATGTTTTGTACAAAAGAGCTGTTATTGGTCTCTGTCATGGACCTAGACCGCCCCAAGAAGTTCTTAAAGGATGGATAAAAAATAGTTGGACTAATAGGGGAATTAGATTGAAGCATGTTCAATACTTGCCTAACAACTTCTTTCTTTTCTTTTTTGAAGACTCAAGTAGTGTTCTGCAGATCATGTCAGAAGGACAATGGTTAATCCGGAATAGTCCGTTATCCATGTTCAGATGGTACCCAGGCTTTAATCCCAAGGGGTCAAAACCCACCAAGGTGCCAGTGTGGGTGGAGTTCCCTGACCTCCCAGTTGAATTCTACCCCTGGGTGCAACATTTAGGGTCAATGACAGGAAAGGTGTTAGGGCAAAAATCCAGGAATGGGTTAAACCCTAAATGGGATCCCCAGATTCTTGTTGAGGTGGACATTTCCAGAGAAGTAAAAACCTCTATAATGCTCAAGGACTCTGAAGGTTGCATGCTACATGAACAGAAGGTTAGATATAGGAACCTCCCCAATGCCTATTTTAATTGTTTTAAACAAGGCCATCTAATAAAAGAATGTCCTCTTCTTGATAATAAGAAAGACAGTGTGGAAGAAAAAGATGAGCTAAAAGGTAAGTATAAACAGCAGGAGACTAGCACTAGCAAAAGGCATAATGTCAAAGCTAAGAAAAAAGTGTATAATAAATGGAGCAACAGATATGATGTTCTTTTAGAGGATGTTTCTAACCCCTTTCAGGTTGAAGAAGAAGAAGCTGGCTTGCAGGATACAAGTACCCAGGAAGAAGGTGAAGCTCATCACTCCTCCTCTACTCTAATGAATGAGGGAGAATGGACACAAGTGAGTAACAGGAGAAATAGGAAAGGTAAACAGGATACAGATGTTCTAAACAACCCCACCAATGCTGAAGAAAAAGTTCCAGGGCATTCTAATCAAGATGACTTTTCTAGACAGCTAACTCAACAGGATTATGAACAATTTCTCCTTCTTCAAAAGAATAATGGGGACACTGAAGATGTCGAAATGGGGACTGATGATATAAGAGCTTCTCCTAAACAAACCAAAGCCAAAAGGAAAGAGGCGGTCAGGGTCTCTGGATCGGTCATTAAGCCCCTCAAGAACATTAGAAAGTAATTTGGTCTCCCCTTCTTTTGGTTAAGGTATGAATTCTCTTAAACTGCTTTCTCTAAACATCAAGGGGATCACCGACCCTGTTCGGGGTAAAATAGTTAATAAATGGAGTAAAGATATTAATTTGCTTCCTGATATTATTTGTCTTCAAGAGTTGAAGGTCGGTGGATTTGATCTTCGGGCTAATCTTCAAATTGTTTCCAGTAACCACTGTTGGTATCATACTGATCATTTCAACAAGAAGGGGGGTGCTGCCATTGGTATTGCTGCTAATCTTACTCACTGTGTTGATAAAGTTATGTATAGTTGTACTCACCAATGGGTGGCTTTGAAGTGTAAGGATCCTATTAATCTAACCATTGTTAGTGTTTATGCTTCTAACAATCATGGTGACATAATTTCTTGCTGGAAAGAGCTTAGTAAGCTGACTGAAGATTCCATGCTTGTAGGGGATTTCAACATGGTTTTATTGGAAAAGGACAGAAAAGGTAACCCTGAAAACACTTTACAGGGTTCTGAAAAGAATGAGTGGTTCAACATGATCAACTGTCTTAACCTGCTTGATTGCTCTGAGAATACTGGTCATACCTGGAGAAATAATAGCAGCTCTAGACCTTTGTCTACTAGGCTTGACAGATGCTATATTAACGTCAGTAAGTACCAAGAGTTTTGGCAGCATAAGTGCTTTACTGATTCTTCCTTGCAGGTTTCTGACCACCTCCCTCTTATTGTCCAATTTGATAAAAATACCCCGGACTATAAAGCTGGGTGGGTTCATTTGGATGCCTCCCTTCTCAAAATAAAGAGTGTTAAAGAGGGAACTAAGGAAATTTTCACCAAACATTTTACTTCTGGCTGTTCTCCCTTGATAGCTTGGGAAAGAGCTATTAAAGATATTCAAAAACTTTTCTACTGTGCTAATCTCCGGGCTAAGGAAGTAAGAAGACAAAGGAGAATGATGATTAAAGATAGACCTAATTGAAAAAAGTAATTCTGATGAGCCTACTAAAAGGGCTAACCTTAATAAGCTCCAGGAGAGGCTAAGATGGGAAGACTATATATCTGCTAGAGGTGCACTTGCAGCATCTAGAGAATTTTGGGCAGGAAAGGTTGACAGACCTAATAAATTTATGTTTGATCTGTTGAGAAAGAAAAAAACTAGGGATTTTGTCCCCCCCCTCTCAAGAAAAGAGATGGTGGGGTTGCTTCTACCATGAAAGAAAATATGCAAGAGGCTGTAGGATTCTTTACCAATGTATTCTCTAGGCCTCCCAAGAGAGGGGAGGACATCCAGAGAGCCAGGGCTACTATTGCCTTGAAAAGGAAGAAAATGATTCCTATGGACCTGGCTACTATCCTGGACCTGCCCCTTTCTGCTGGTGAGGTTAAAGAATCCATTAGTAAGTTGAAGCCTGGTAAATCGCCTGGTCCTGATGGTATTCCTAATGAGTTTTTTCAAGAGCTATCTGATTTCATTGTGCCCTTAATTCTCTTGGTGTGGCAAGAGGCCACTAGAAGGGGTTCTCTTTCCAACTTTATCAACTCTGGTATTATTAAGCTAGTCCATAAGAAAGGTGAGAAGGATGACTTGAACAACTGGAGACCTATCTCTTGTCTGACTACTTTGTATAAAATCTTCGCTTCTTCCTTAGCCAGGAGATTGAGTAATGTTATGGATAAGATCATTTTGCCTGAGCAGAAAGGTTTCATCAAAGGCAGGCTCATTTTGGATGCTATCATCTCTATTTGGGAGGGGATGGCTTATGCTCAAGATAGGAAGATTGATACTTTCTTTTTCAAAGTTGATTTTGACAAAGCTTATGACCGTATGGAATGGGATTTTATTCTTCAGTCCCTCTATGACATTGGAGCTGGTAGAAGATTTATCAAGCATACTAGTACTCTTTTTGGGAATGCAAACTCCAGAATTGCTATGAATGGTAGTCTCTCTGACCCCTTTCATCTGGCTAGATCTGTTAGACAGGGTTGTCCCCTTGCCCCTCTTTTGTTTGCTATTACTAGTGATGCTCTGGGATGGCTGATAAGAGATTGCATGGGGAAAGGTGACATTAAAGGGCTGAACATTCCTGGTTGCCCTTCCCCTCTTGGTCTTCAGATGTTTGCAGATGACACCAACATGATCACTTTGGCTGATAGTGTGTCTGCTGAAAAATTCTTGAATTGCCTTCAAGTGTTCTGTACTGCTAGTGGGTCTATTGTCAACCATATGAAAACCGGTTTCTATTCCTCTAATAAAGTGATTCCTGATTGTATAAAGGCTAATAAATGTGACCTCATAATGGAAGGCTCTATTTTTAGACTTCTGGGCATCCCTATGGGATTTGGGGTTTCTTTTGAGCAAAGATGGAACTGGATGTTTGACAAGTTTAGAGCTAAAGTGTTTCACTGGATGAACTTTCAGCAAAATCTTTCTCAAAGAGCTTTTGTGTTAAAGCATTATGTCCTGCCTGTTCTTACTTACTTCTTTGCCTGCTGGATGCCTAACAAAAGACAGCTTGCCCAGGTCATTGGCTTGTCCAGAAGATTCTTATGGGGAGGGTCTACTCAAAATTTCAAAACTGCCAAGGTTGCTTGGAGAACCTGTTGTCTTAAAAAAGATGAGGGAGGGTTGGGTATTGTGTGTCCTTCTAAGATGGCCACTCAAATGGCTGGCAAGTGGATTCTTAGGGCCACTAACTCTACAGATTTCTGGTCTGCTCTCATTAAAAGAAATGTTGCTGAATTTTCTGTTGCAGGGTACAAAAGTTGGACCAACCTTAAATGGTGGGATGTCATAACCTCTACTCTCCAAGTCATTCCCAAGGGGAGTAAACTTATTTGTTCTTTCTGGAAAGCCTGGAATCTTATTAAAAGTACCTACAAACTGCCTTTATATTATTACAAAAATTCTAATGTCGTCTTACAAAGTTCTATCAGGATTGGATGGTTCTCTGATTCTTGTCCTCAAGAGCTAACTATTCGGATGAATAAGTGCAGGAAAGCAGGCTTTGATTCCTGGAACTCGCTTTGGGATGGCAGGCAAGTTTGTGATATTAGTTTTATCCAAGGAAATGATACTTTGTCTGCTGCCTGTAAACAGGAATTGTTGAAGAAAAGGACTTGGCTGATTGACAAATTGGAGGATTACAATTATCATAAAGAAGTTGGAGTTGCTGAAGTTGCAGGAGATATTTCGAATCAAAAATTTCAAATCAGTTGGACTCAATGACACTTGGGTCACTAACAAATTAAACGACAAGTGGAAGGTTCAATGGGGTAGATCCCAATGGAAGTATAGATTCAGGACTGTCTGGGCCTTTGCTAACACCTCAAGACAAGCTTTCCTGTTGTGGCTAATTATCCACCAGGGTGTATGGACTGGAAGCAGAGCCAGGAGGGCTAAAATTAGTGCAGGAAAATGTCCCTTTTGTGGACAGGTTGAGGACAGTAGTCATCTTTTTGTCCACTGTAAAAATGCTCAAAAGTTTTGGTATTACCTAAATCTGTACTGTTCTGCTGAGGGTCTTCCTCAGCTGGGAGTCAACGAGATTTTGCTTGGAGAAAGTAAAAGAATCGATATTGCCCTTTGGCAGATGATTAGAGCCCATACTCTATGGTACATTTGGAAAAATAGGAACGAAAAAATGTTCTCCCACAAGCCTAGGGATTTTCTTTTCGCCTGCAATAATGGTGTATTGAGATTGCTACATCTTTGTAAAACCAGCCTCTGTGATGCCTTCAATTGTAATTTCGACCAACACCACATTATGAGAGTGAATAGACCCAGTAGATGGAAGGCCTCACTGCTTAAAATGTACTCTCCAGCCAGGCTCTCCTTGAATCAGTTTCTGGAAGCCCTTATCTCTTGATTCTCCTCCGGGGCTAAGCCCCACGATGTAACTTTTCTTTTCTTACACTAATTTTATCTTTCCTGTTCTTTCGGAAAAAAAAAAAATCAGTTCATTTATTGCACTCCAAGGCTTGCGCTAATCCGCTTGTCGACAAATGGAATCCCTGAGTCGCCATGGAAAGCGTGAGGGCCTGGATGGAGCGCCATTGAAAGCGTGAGGGCCTGGATGGAGCACGCGGGAAAATCACCTGTCAGTCGCGAGTAAAACCAAAACACCGTCAATCGTGGGAAATGCACCCGTCCATCGCGCGCAACACCCGGACCTCCTCAATCAGTCGCGATGCCCCGTCAATCGTGTGAAAAGGACCCGTCAGTCGCGAGTTACCAGTGAGCACCCGTAAATCGTGGGAAATGCCGAGTGTCTCTTCTTCCTTCACAAACGCATATTCGTGCGCACTGATTGTTAATCATAGCCGTCAAGAAGGTCAGCCTCCGACAGCTGCTCTTCAGCTCCGACAGCAGTTCCTTTGCTCTTCAGCTCCGAAAGCAGGACCGACCTTTCCGCTCTCCATCTCGGACAGTTCCTCCAGCAGCCACGACGGTCTCATCCTGACTTTGATCCTTAAATGATATAGTTGGGGTGATTGCAGCTCTGTTTTTTTCTTAATAAAGGGGACATCCTGATTTGGGAAACCTCACCACCTCCATTCTTTAAATGATATAGTTGGGGTGATTGCAGTTCCCTTTTCTTCTTAATAAACGGGACATCCTGATTTGGGAAACCTCACCACCTCCGTAAGGATAAGAGCGACTCTATACATGGCAACAAATGCGACCCACATAAGGAAACGCCTCCTCCAATCTCTTACGCAAGGGGAATCTCTATGCACAGCTAGAAAAGGAACTCAAATTAGCATAATTTGGAGAATCTAGGTGACCTCACCTCCAACTTTAAATCATGCTCAAAATAAAGCAAGTATACTACCAACTTTGGCATTACTACAAAAATGAGGCAACAATGTGACCACTCAAACATGGGTTTCCATGGTGCTGCAAAATTAAGTGTGGTTTTCAAAGATTAGCTCGAAGGATGTAAGTGTGTGAGGAATTTTAAATGGATGCATCGCAAGTCCATGCAAATTGCAAAGACAGTCAGAAGAGGGTCCAAAAGTGGGTTGTTGTAAGAAGAGGGTCCAAAAGTGGGTTGTTGTAATAGGCCTTTTGCTAGTGAAATAATTCATTTTGAATTTTTTGAATTTCATTGTGAGGATAATGTTTTCCGTTTGAAAGATTTCTTTTTTAAACAAAAAATAAAAGCTTTAAATTATAAAAAAGGAAATGATACAATAAATTTTGATATATGTAAAAGGAAGGTCGGAAACTTTTTCGTCCCCCTTGTGAGGTGTCAATTGGCTTTCCTGATTCTTTTTGGCTAAAATGAACATCTGATGGTGCTCAAGAAATTATAGTAAAAGAATACTTCTACGCATGGAGACAATGAAATGCTCAATAGGGAGGCTTGTAGAATTTGGTCATGCATCTTTCTTTTTAGATCTTCTAGAGTGCTTCATTCCTCATGGCATTCCACAAAGCTATAAAGCTATCAATCTCTTCACCAATTAAATCTTACTTTTAGTTACTGATTAACCATTGAGGGATTATTCCAAATCCCTTAACAAAAGAGTTTTTGACATGGAAATTGTCCTTTTCATTTCAAGTTTTTTCCAAAAAGGAAGTTTTGCCTTGGCCTACTCTCCCGGAGGTTAATTAAAAAAGGAAGAAAATGTTGCAAGTGAATGGGACTAGTGCTCTTGGGCCCCCTTGAATCCCACAAAGTAGGGGTATAGATTTCGGATCTAAAGAGTTTTACAAAGGAGGTTAATAATACTCCCGTCCACCTCATGTGGGGCCTACTTGGGTTTAAGCTTGTTTTTCTCAATGAGAAACACTTTAGGATGCCTAAAGGGTGGGTACCTCTTGTAGTTGGAGATTCTTTTGCCAAGGATTGTAGGAACACCACTCCCTCCAAGTCTTCTAGAGGGTTTCCCCTCTTATAGCACTCTAGAGTGCTATTGAGAAGTCGAGCGCTTCACCCAAAAGCACTTGCTTCGAGGTGATTTGCTGCTACACTCTCAAAATATTCCCAAGCATCTTCCAGAGCAAGAGAGACTTGGGGCATGCGATGAAGATGTGATGACCCAAATCCTCAATGGTGTGGTGGCATCCCTTGCACCACAATAGAGCCCCAAACTTTGCTATGCTTTAGAATGGAGTAGATACCATGGTGGAGGTCTTGCCACATGAGAACCAACATTTTGATCTCAATGAGGGGATGCTAGATAGACATGAACTTCAAATCCCAATGTAGCTTTGTCCAAGTCAGGCACCACTTCTTATTAAGCATGATATGATAGTATTTGTTCACCTTGATTCTAGGTATTTTGGAGAATCAATTGTCATTGTGCCAAATAAGACCCTCATGGCATGGCAAATCCCACCCAATGAGGAGTCTAGTTTTTTATCATTCCCAAGTAATGCATCTACTCTAAAGGAGATTCCATTCTTTGTAGTTCACTCTTATTTTAGGGTCTATGTCCTCAGAGCTAATCTTTTGGCCACTATCATGTTTTTAGAGATGTTTCCAATGTTTGAAACCCATTTTCTAGAGCTTCAAAGAATTTTGGTGGTTCAAAGAAGCCACACCTCTAATGCCCATGATCGGAAACCACATTGAGTCATTTTGTTTGATACTAGCCACCCATTTCCAACCTTCTCTCATTTTGATAAATTGTTTAAACTTGTTCCAACTCTTCCATATTGAGCACACAAGATTCAAGCCTTTAGGGCAAATCCAAATTGGGGAGAATAAAAGGGTAAGGAGGCCCAAGTACTTCCAGTCAGAGAGGCCCACCAACATAATCCCCTTCCTGTTCTTGAAATGAGCTACTCCCAAGAGGTCTCAAAGTTGCACCAATTCCTAATTATCCATTTTGCCTCCAACTTGCCAACCATGCCTTCCATATCCATAATGCCTAGACCCCCACAATCCTTTTGGCTGATGCAAGTAAAGAATTTAAATTTGGGAGCCCCTTTCTCTTGTGGTCGCTTATCCAAAGAAAGTTTCTACCAGATCTTTCCAATTTGCTAAGCTCTTGATCCTTCGGTCTCCAACAAGAGAGAAAGTAAATGGTGGAGGATAAAAATTACCTCATTTGGACCTAAACTTGATTATCCACTTGTAAAAACAGGCATTAAAGTGTCATACACATCTTTCGAGCTAATTGATGTCTCCTTTATATATGAAAGTACTAGCAGACTAGCATCTTCCACAAAAAAAAAAACAACTAGCTTAAATGTGTTTAGTTTGTGGTTGATATAGATGATAATCTTTGCTTTTAGAATAGTACCAAAGAAAAATACATTTCATTGCCTTATCATTCAATTTTATGCCTTGTTGTCCAGGCACTAATGCATATAAAAAAAAAAAGCAAAGTTGTGTAAATGAGAAACAGATGCCTCGGGACTATGCCAAGCCTCATATAGAGTGATTGAATGCAACATTTTCGTGGGATACCTGTTAAGTACATATGGCTCTCAAATAAGATCCTCAAGCTAGAAACTATGTGGAAAAACCTAAGTTTTTTTTATGACCATACATGTTGCCATCGCCATTAGAGACATGTTCTTTCTTTAAGCAAAACCATTTTGATGAGGTATAGAAGACACTACAATGATGTTTTATTTGATGCTCAACCAAAAATACACTAAAATCAAAAGACATATATCCTCCCTCCCTCAATGATAATGGAGGGTGCCCATTTTACATTATGATAGATTCTCAAGTAGAATTAGAAAATCTTTAAAACATATAAACACTCAAAATTTTGATTTCAATTGATACACGCATGCATCCCTAGAAAAATCATTAATAAAATTCATAAAGTAAAAGTAGCTCCCAAAAAGAGGTATGTGCATAGGACCATAGACATCACTTTGAACAAGTTGTAGTTTATGAGCTTAAATTGAACAATCTTTTAGGAAGGAGGAACACTATATTTTGCCCACAATACAACCTTGAGAGGCATGTTTACGAGATGCCTCAAGTTTGGGTAGAGAGGATACCATTTCAGATCTATATAGGTGTAGTAAACTAGCAAAATTTAGATGACTAAATCGTGCATGCTAAAGCTTTGCATTTGATATAGCCTAAGAATCTTGAGTTAAACATGTTGAATCATTAAAAAATTTTGCATAGTTGATGAGCTTTTATAGCCCATGACATAAAATGCCAAAAGCAATAATAACATGGCCATTGGATAGATCATGCACTATACATCTATCATAAACCAAATTGAAAACCAAGCTGATCTTAGCTAGTGATGGAACTGAAAATATGTTTTTTTTCATCCCTAGTAGAAAGAAAGCATTTGACAATGTAAAAGAATTACCATGAGTAGTAGTCAAAATAATCCTACCAACTTCCATAACTAGATAAGATGATTTGTTGGTGCATGTGATAGTATTTTGTGTAGGGGCAAGCTCAAGTGAACAATAGAAATTGTGCTATGAGGTAGTATGTTTGGTTGCCCTACTATCAAAGGAACAAACATCTCAGTCTATAATAGGCATAGATTGTTCACAAGAAGATGGGTTATAACAGCAACAATAGTAAATGCCCATTCTTCATTCTACACAAGATTATCATACTTTATTTTGGAAGTAGAGGCCTCTACAACAACCATTCCAACCTCTTAATTATTTGCCTCTTTTGTAGCCAATTTTGGATAGATCTTTATGACCTGATTGTTTCCTTTATAGTATTGGCAAAATAATTTTTGCTTTTCCAATTTCTTCTTGTCTTTGTCTTCCCTATTCCATTATGCAAAATTATTAGATGTTTTCTTATTAGTAGACGAGTTCCATTTACATTTGCCCTTCTAGCTAGTAAATAACGCTTCATTTGTAACATGCATGATTGACCTCTTCTGTTGGTTTGGTCTTCTTGCAAGAAAACAAAGAACAACTCCTCAAATGTTAAGGCATTTTGATTACCTTTCATCATCAACCAAAGAGTAGAAGGAAAAAATTGATATGAATTTGGAAAACCATTAAGAAGGTTCTACACAAGTGAACTATCTAGCAAGACTTCCTCTATAGAAATTAGCTGCTCCTTCAAGTCTTTGATCTTTGTAAAAACCTATCCATAGAATCTCCTTCATTCATATGCGCTCTCGAACTGCTTTCAAAGGTAAGCAATATGAGCCTCATTTCTTCCTTGTTACAAAGTGGTAAGTGTATCCCAAGCATCCTTTGATGTTTTGCAAGAGTCAATATGAGGGATAATGGCGCATTTGATAGACATTGTCTTAGCATCTCTACCATCCCAATCATGTGGTTCTCCAATACATGTAGCAAGAATTGCAGTACAAACAGAAATCTGAAGATCATGCCATAGTGGTTATTCACATGAGACCTTACTTATAGTGTCTTCATGGACTCCATTGACGAAGTTCAAATTTTAATGCATGCGAGCATCATCGATTCCTCCATAAGAGGATCATCAATTCTTCCACAAGGTATAGGTCCATCTCAATTTCCTCTCGTCAAGAGATCCCAATAAAAGAGCCATGACAATTAGAATCGTTTAGGTGACTACTCTAACCTAGCCCTTGTTACGACACCAATGGACAACTAGTGCTTTATGGATCATTTGACTTGAAAGGAACCAAGCTGCAATCAACTATCTGGAAAACCTTAATGGTATTAGTTTATCACCTAAAGTCGAGTTGCTGCTCTCTAGTGTCCTAGAAAAATGTGCATTTGTCTCCCTACGGAATCTAATACTTTTTATTTTAAGAAGAATGTACACCCTTATACATGTAGGGAGTGCCTTCAAAATATGTCCTATTGTAGAAGGTTAATAATTGGCCAAGGAATCTGATGAATTGTTAATTTGTTTTCCAAAGATTCTCACCACTGATCACTGTTTCTAGTTTTTGTGTTACCTTATCTTTAGAGATGTGAGAGAAAATAGTAACAAAGGAGGTACTTAGAAGGTCAAACGGGAAACACACTCTAGGTGGAAGGAGAAGGGGCATGGCAATTCTTAATGTGGGCCGTTTTACCAACAAGGTTATCTCCAAAATGATGGTCCAAATATAATGTAATATCAAGGACTCTTGGATGCAGGATACTTTGATAAAGAAAAATGTCCTTTCTCTCATTAAGATGCCCACATGGAAAGGGCTCAATAGAATCTCACTCTTGTTTTCCCTTTACGTGGTTGGGCCCAAGGAGTGGGATCTAGAGTGATTAGTAATGATTGGAAGCTAGGATAGTGTATTAGAAAATGTGATTCCGTTTGGCTCATTATTGACGGTATCATGAAGGAGGAGAAAGAAAACATCTAGAGGATATAATGTAATGTCAAGGATTCTTGGGTGCAGGATACTTTAGTAAAGAACAATGTCCTTTCTCTCATTAAGACTCCCACATGGAAAGGGCTCAATAGAATTTGACTCTTGTTTTCCCTTTTCGTCATCGGGCCCAAGGAGTGGGATCTAGAGTGACTAGTAATGATTCGAAGTAGGATACTGTATTAGACAATGTGATTCCACTTGGCTCCCAATTCACGATATCACAAAGGAGGAGAATGAAAACATCGTGAGATATATGGAAACACTTTTGGAACCAAGAAGTAAGGCTACTTGAAAGGCGCAAGAGCATTCACTTCAAAGAAAAGAAGTCTATTATGAAGACCGATGTCTTTCCAAAGATTGAATGAATGCCAAGATCTCCCACATGAAGGGTATTATGTAGTACAATGGTAAAGAGATGGAAGACATTCCAAAAATAAAAGTTTCGTGATTTTTATCCTTCATAGAAAACGAAATGGTGCTTGGGCTAGACCTCTAGGACGTGGAACATTTAACTGAACAATGTTTGGCTCCAAAAAAATTGAAATAAAAAGTAACAGGGTTGAATGCAAAACTGAAGAAGAAAATATTGCTATTATTGTCGACCATTTTACTCAAATGTTCGTGGTTTTGATGTCACTTTCTCTCCACAGGGAGGATTGCAGGGCAACCATCCCAAGAGTCTCTCCCTTGAGAATACTGCATAATCTGAGGTCTCTCCTTGATGTGCCCATTTCAGATAATGCAATTCTCAAAGTTATCGATATGCTCCGCAATGGAAAAGCCCCAATCCTCATGGCCTCACAAATGACTTTTTTCAAATCCTTTAGATAGGTGGTGTCCAATCTATTTGACTTGGTTTGGCAAGAGGTGTTGGATTTGGGTATGCTTCTCAAATGCCTAAACAATAATGTCATCAAGCTTATCCATAAAAAAAGGTATCAAGAGCAGGATCAAAATCTGGTGCCAGATCATGATGCTTCAAACAAAGTACAAGATTCTTGCAAAAACACTTGCCAACAGAATCTCTTACCACTTGAAAAGGTGGCTTAGTGAGGACCAAAAAGGATTCATCAAGTGTAGATCAAAGCTCGAAGCTATTATTGACAATTTGAAAGATCTCAATCTTGCTAAAGAATCTGAGCAAGATATGGTATTCCTTAAAATCGACTTTGACAAAGCATAAGATATGCTAGAATGGGACTTTGTTGTCCAATCTCTTAAAGACCTTGGCACCAATCACAAAATCACTAAGATGATCACTACATTGCTCGGTAACGTGTTGATAGAAATAGACATCAATGGTCAATTACTGAAGGCTATTAGATTAAAATGCTCTACTAGGCAAGGGTGCCCATTGGCCCACAACTTTTCGCTATTTCCATGGAGGTGCTCAACCATCTTGTGGAACATCACATGGAAATGGGCCACGTTAAAGGTATCTCTCTACCTCTGAACCATGGTCAAATGATCATGATTCTATTTGCACATGACATGAATGCATTTGTGCGTACTCATTTCACCAACATTGAAACCTTTTGGAGGTGCCTAGACACATTTTGTGCGGTGTTTGGCTCTAGAATAAACCATTCAAAAACTACATGTAGAGCCATCATTTGACCCCACCCGAACTGTTGGTTGACCATGGTTGCCAAATTATCCTAGGGGTCTGGTCTTCGATCTAATCGGTATTCTGATGGCCTTTGGTGTCTTGATGGAATCGGGTCCCTTCCAAGCTAAACAACAAGTTAGCATATTGGAAGGGCAAGCAAATAGAGTTTACATGTTCCACATGATGATGCATATCACTTCATTTCTAATGCAGATTTACATGATGCACTTGATGATGCAGATTTACATACAAACATAAATACATACATACACGCATAAATACATATTTACGTTTGTACGTACATGCATACATACATCCATTACATATATGCGTATACACATACACACGACATCCATATATAAATTAGAAAATAAACATAATGAATTTATATAAGTATATATATATAACGACACCTACAAAAATAGTATTTAAGGATTTATAGTAGTATAATATACATGAGCACATTATGCAAATAAGGATTAAACGATTTAAATAAGTATGCACACATAAGCAGATAAGCAATAAGTTGTTTTTAGGATTTATACAAGCACAGTTAGGATGAACTAGTATGGACGACCCCACCTCCATTCTTTAAATGATATAGTTAGGGTGATCGCAACTCCCTTTTTTCCTTAATAAAGCGGACATCCTGATTTGGGAAACCTCACCACCTCCATAAGATAAGGACGACTCTATGCATGGCATCAAAGGTGACCCACGTAAGGAAACCCCTCCCCCAATCTCTTACGCAACGGGAATCTCTATACACGACTAGAAAAGGATTTGACTTTAGCATAATTTCGCAAATCTAGGTGACCTCACCTTCATTTACAAATCATGCTGAAAATAAGGCAAGTATACTACCAACTTTGGCATTGCTGCAAAAATGAGGCAACAATGTGACCACTCAAACATGGGTTTCCAAGCTGATGCAAAATTAAGAGGTTTTTTCCAAGATTAGCTCGAAGGATGTAAACGTGTGAGGAATTATAAATGGACGCATCACAAGTCCATGCAAATGTCAAAGACAGTCCGAAAAGGGTCCAAAAGTGGGTTGTTTTTTTTTTTTAATAAAGGAAGTTCGGACTTAACCTACTCTCCCGGAGTTGTATTAAATAAAGGAAAAGAAAAGTACAAGCAAAGGGGACTAGTGCCCACGGGACCCCCCAAGTCCCATTGAGTGGGGGAAGACCTTATAAAGTTTAGATCGCATTACAAAGAAGGTTAATCACCCTCTCATCACCCGCATGCTGCGCCCACTTGGGTTTAAGCTTGTTGTTGATCAAGAAGAGCACTTTATGATGTCTAAAGGGTGGGGGGATTTCTTTTAGTTGGTGATTCCTTTACCGAGGAGGAACAATGATTTCTCAATCGACCACTCTTTGGGGGAGTAACCAAAGTTATAAGCACATCTTTCCCGACATATCTTTTGGAGGATATGCCCTCTGATGGCATTACAGAGGGTCGCCAAGTAGCGGATCGCTTCTCCTAGCAGAGCTTGTTTCGAGTTGATATGCTTTCGAAGTCTAACTTTCTTTCTAACAATCTACCAGAGCCTATTGGAGTTAGGACAAGTAAAGATGGTGTGAAAAACATCTTCAATGGACCAAAAACAATGCTTGCACCAGGGAGACGCCCCACAATTTTCATGCCTTTAGGTTGGTCAAGATTCCCCCATGAAGAATTTACCATAAGAGGACAAACTTTTTGTTTTCCATGAGAGGGTGTCAGATAGCCATGAACTTCATTTCCCACTGTAACCGTGTCCATGACAGGCACCACTTCTTATTGAGGTTGACTTGAGAATCAATGTTTCCTTTGTTATTCGGATTTTTGTTTGGCAATTACCATTATGCCATCTGAGACCCAGCGATCATGGCGAGTCGTGTCTCATGAGAAGAAAAACATTAGAACGGTCCTAGCCAAGATGTGTGCTCTATAATATATTATTTTCCTCATAGGTAATGTTAATGCTAGGGATGATATCCTTGAAGTTGACCCATTGGTTGGTGTTTTCTTTCGAGAGGTGTTTCCATTTTTTGAAGCCTACATGCTTGAATGGGACTACATTTTTCAATCACTTAAAGATCTCGATTGCAGCCAAAAATTTACCAAGATGATCTCGACCCTATTGGGAAATGGGTTGGCTCAAATTAATGTTAACGGCCAACTTTCAAAGGCGATCAAATTAAAACGACCGATTAGACAAGGGTGCCCATTGACTCCCCTTCTCTTTGCCATTGCCACGAAAGGGCGTAGGCGACTGGTAGAACAACAAGTGGAAGCTGGTAATATCAAAGGCCTCTTGTTGCCTTGTAACTAGGGCCAAATCACCATGATACTTTTTGGTGATGATATGAATGCATTTGTCCACAATGACTATACCAGTCTTGAGACATTTTGGATGTGCCTGTATACTTTTTACACAACCTCTGGATCCAAACTCAACCATTCAAAGACCGCTTTCAGAGCCATTGTCAGGATCCAACCTCACGTTCTCTTTGAACGTCGCTGCCAAAACATTTCTCTAGGCCAAGTTCTTCAGCTTCTTGGGATTCCCTTGGGCTTTGGTATCTCGATGGACCAATGGTAGAACTGGGTGTTGGCCAGACTCAAAAGAAAGCTAAGCTATTGCAGAGGTATGAAAATCAATCTCACATGTTGCGCAATGGTTATTAACACGTTCCTCATTTCGTCGATCATCTACTTCCTCTCTTGTCGGAGCCCAAAAGAGCAAGAGTTGTCCAAACTGGAAAGTATTTGCACAAACTTCCTTTGGATGGGAGACCATAATAGGAGGGGGTGGCTAAAATCAAGTTTGGTTAGAGAGGACACCATTTCATATCTATACACGTGTAGCAAGCTAGCAAAATTTAGATGGTTAAAGCATGCATGCCAAAGCTTTGTATTTGATATATCTTGAGCTAAACATGCTCAATCATTAAGAGCTTTTGCATAGTCTATGCGTTTTTACTGCCTAGGACATAAAATGTCAAAAGCCATAATAACATGCCCATTCGATAGATCATGCACTATACATCTATCATCAAGAAAATTCACAACCAAGCTGATCTTGGCTAATGCTGGAACTGAAAATAGATTTTTCTTGATCCCTAGAAGAAACAAAGAATTTGACAATGTAAAAGAACTACCATGAGTAGTAGTCAGAATGATCCAACTAACTCCCATGACTAGATAAGAGGATTTAATGGTGCATGTGATAGTATTTCATGTAGGGGTCAGCTCAAGTGAACAATACAAATTGTGTTGTGAGGTAGTATGTTTGGTAGCCCCACTCTCAAAGTACTGAACATCTTAGTCTAGAATAGACATAAATTGTTCATGAGAAAATTGGTCATAACTACAAACAATAGTAAATTCCCATTCTTCATTCTACAAAAGATAAGCATACTTTATTTTGGAAGTAGAGGACTCTACAAAAACCATTCCAAACTCTTAATTCTTTGCGTCTTTTGTAGCAAATTTTAAAAATATCTTTATGACCTGATTGTTTGCTTTAGAGTATTTGAAAAATAATTTTTGCTTTTCCAATTTCGTCTTGTCTTTGTCTTCTATTTCCCACTATGCAAAATTAGTAGATTTTTTCTTACTAGGAGATCAGCTCCATTTACCTTTGCCCTTTTGGATAGTAAATAAAGCTTGCTTTGTAACATGCATAATTGACCTCTTCTGTCTAGTTTGGTCTTCTTGCAACAAAACAAAGGCCAACTCCTCAAATGTTGGCATTTGGATAACCTTTCATCATCAACCAAAGAATAGAAGGAGAACTTTGAAATGAATTTGGAAGACCATTAAGAAGGTTATACACAAGTGAACATCTAGCAAGACTTTATCTATAGAAAGTAATTGCTCCTTCAAATCTTTGATCTTTATAAAATAAGCTATCCATAAAATCTCCTTCATTCATATGCTCTCTCGAACTGCTTTCAAAGGTAAGCAACAAGATCCTCATTTATTGCTTGTTACAAAGTGGTAAGTGTATTCAAACCATCATTTGATGTTTTGCAAGAGTGAATATGAGGGATAATGGCACCTTATAAACAAAGCTATCAATTCATGTGCCTCAGCATCTCTACCATCCCAATGATGTGGCTCTCCAATAGGTGTAGCAAGAACTGCAATACAGTCACAAATATGAAGATTGTCATTTTCAACACCTTCAATAATTATATTTCCCAAGGTCCTTAAAGGATCAAAAGATAAAGAATGCATTCCAATTCACTATACACTCTCGAAAAATATAACTTGAGGAAGAGAATGTTTTGGGTTGTCACATTAGTGAAATCATTCCCCTCCCAATGACTGATCACTTAAAGAATGAGTCTTACTTTCATGAAGCCTTTCGTAGCTTTGTTGATCCATGATTTGAGATGGCCGTTCAATGCAATGGTTGAGCATCTTACCAAAGAATTTGTAGCTAGTTACATCATCATGTTATGCCCTCAATTCTCAATTCTATTCTTTTTTTTCTTTTTTTCTGGAGGTTTTAAAGGATTCCTTCATTCAAAAATTATAGAAGCACCCCAAAACGTATCATTTTGCACCAACCATATAATAGAAGTCCTAGAAGAGCCTCTTTGAAATGCTCAAAGAATTCATTCGTGAGTCCATCAAGCCTTGTAATTGTCCCTTTAGGAGGGGACTAAATCACTTCAAGCATCTCATATCTAGAAATTGGAGGATAAAGACAACACATAATAGTTTGCAAAAGTCTATTAGATATGATCCTGGACTGGATTGTCATGCACTCAATCATACTAGTAGATAGTGTAGCAAAGACCTCAAAGATTTGGTTCAAGTGATTCATCATGATATTATAATTCTTGCATTATAAGAGCATTAAAACCAATTTCGACCAATCATTCAGGGTAGAGCTTCTTTTCTTTGATTTCTCTTTGGAAGTCAATAGATTCTTTAGTTAGTTTGTCAACCCTACTTATCCACTAATTTTTTAAGTATAATTTTATCTTATTTTTCTTGATTTCATCTTCACATCGAAGGAAGCTTCTAACCTTTAGCATACTATTTTGTAGGTATAAGACAAGTTTTTGAACTTCTGACTCTATCGAATAAGTCTTCTATAGATATTCTCTCTTATAACCCTCATAACATTTAGGATTTCCTTTTGACCTTAAATAGCTTGGCCTTTCTGCTTCCACCTCTAGGAAAGATCTTCCACCATGTTAAACACACTACAAATCATGGACTCTAAAGGTAAATAATCACAAGAATACCAAATACTTATTCTTTAAAACCCATTATTTGGGTCATTAAGTGAAGTGATAATGGATGAAGACCATCAAAAGAGGCCATAATGCACTTTGAGGAGTTGCTATGGAGGAATCTACAAATAATGAGGACCATCAAGCCAATGAGAGTACCAACACTCTTACAAGATTGTCTACGAGTTTGCTGAGAGTGAAGATTGGACATGTTCTATAGTCTCTTCAAACATTTTTCTCCATCAATTTAAGAATCTCAAAGAGAAAGAAAATTTTGGTTAGTGTATCGTTGCCAAAGTCATTGGCCAATAGATGTTGCATTCAAGGGATCCAAAAGCTCTTAGAAGTTGAATGACAATATGGTCAACTATGATTTGGATGATCCAATTGGCCCTTCTAGTTTTGGATTTTATCATTTATTTTCTTTTTCCTCACTTCTTTTATATTAACTGGTACAAAGCAATGCTTGTAGCCAAAGGTTTTGCACAAACCCAAGGTATTGATTATGAAGAGACATTCTCACCTGTAGCAAAAATGTCTACAATTAGAGTACTTATGATTATTGCATCTTGCAAAAAGTTGGAAGATATATCATATGAATGTTAAAAATGATTTTCTAAATGGTTGGTTTTCATAGGAAGCGTACATGGCTCAACCTCGTGGCTTTGAAGATCAATCATATCCACAATATGTATGCAGGTCGAGGAAAGTCTTGTATGGCTTGAAGCGAAATCCTAGAGCTTGGAATCATAGACATATCACTTACTTCCAAGATAAAGATTTTATTGTAAGCAAGGTAGATCCTTCCCTGTTGTAGAGGAGGTACTGGGGTATCCACTTTTAACAAGAGCAGAAAATATGCACTTCTAGTACTTCGCCTACTCAAGGGAGGTCCTCCTTAGGGAAGAATACCCTTTAACGTTTCTCTGAGCAGGCAGATCACAATAATGGCATAGTAAATGTAATCACTGAGAGAGAAGATCAATGACAAAGGCAATAGTAAAGGACGAAACCACTCCTTAGTTGTCACAGATGATTACAATACAAGAAAAAGAAATGCTCAAAATTTGATTGCTCTGGGCTAACATGCCACTCCAGAGCTAAACATCATCAATACAAGAGATTCACCCAATCCGCACAATAAACACAACTAGATGCAGACGGGTACTGATTAGTATAAAGTGTGAAGACTTGCTCCAAGGGGAGAGCACAAAAATACCACTTGCACCAAAAATACC
>CM035416.1:144310090-144495090 GCA_020310875.1 Ceratopteris richardii
CACATATATTTGGAGACAACATTAGAACATTACATCTTAGTGCTAGCCCTATCTATCATGGGAGGACTAAACATATAGAAGTTCACTACCATTATGGAGGGAAAACATCATGAGTAAGGAGATACAACTCTCATATGTATCTACAAATCATCAATGTGCAGATACATTGGATGAGAAAGGCATTGGATGGAAGGAAATTAAATGGGTTCAAATCAATGATTTGATTACAAGAGCCCATGAAGGATTGAAGAATCAAGCATCTTAGCTTGAGGTGGAGTTGTTGGTGCAAGTAGCAAGTCTAAGTGCATTGTTAAAGCCTTAGGACTAGACATCCATTTATCCCTTTCTAAGAGATTCATGCATGTGAACCTATTCTAGCCAATTTTGGCAAAGCTACCTTGAATAAATGTAAATGCCAAAAGAAGATTGAATCTTGTGGATTTAGGAGATTTAGCCACGAATGTTTTGGTGAAGAAATCAAATGAATTATGTTTCTAAAGTATAGGATCACTCTTAGGTGAGGGAAAATTCAAACTCAATCTATCTATCATTATAAATGGATATGTTTTTAGTCACATGATAAGTAAGCCATTCTAAGAGGTTTTTGAGCTACAACCTTTAGCATACATTGAGCACAAACTATCTATGTCTAATCCACTACACTTCTCTTGTATCATATGTTCATTAGCATATATATGTCTTATAAATGTCTTCAAGTACATCTCTCTCTACTGTTCTTTGTTGCATCTTCATCATTATAGTGACTTTGTGGAATCAATTTCTCTCCATGTACTCACGAATTTGATATACTTTAACTTGTGTTAGCCAGATTAGCTACTATTCGCATATCAAATTTTAGTAATTTTGGTTTAGAAGATCTTTAGATATGAAGCCTAGAAAGTGATTTTGTCTACATACCTTCTAGACACTAAAAGGTTGGGATGACCCCCTTGACTTGTCCGATTCATTTTTAATGTATGGTACAGATAAATTGGTGAAATAACCTACTTTATTTAGCTATACAATTGAACTATATGTGTGCAAAAGCTCACTCATCAATTCATAGTAGGTTGTGAGCTCTGAGTATAATATGGAGCACTTCTATTCCCAAAAGATAAGGTTTCTTCACATTTCTTGCATATGCAAGTTATCTATTTTGATGCAAACATTGTGGAATGATGTTCCAAAGGACTTGGTGGCTCCAAATGAATTATTGTGAAGCTAAAGATTTCTATTAAGCATCCTAAAAGTTAGCTTGGTAGGTGTAGATCAAGTTTTTTGCAACACCAGCTCATCTCTGAAACCTATCTCCTCATCTCCTCACAAATCATAATCACATTGCCAATGCACATGTTCTTGCTTCTTAGGTGTATCATATTCTTTGGCTTAGTTTTTCCTCCTTGAGAACTAGTGGATCCCCATCCATTCTGATTTGTTGAAATAGGTCCAGGGGATCAATGTGCACTCTAGATAAACCTTGATTTAAATACCTTCTTCATAGTGAAGCTCTTGCTTTTGCAAGCACATCAAGAAGATCAAATCATCTAGACCCGTTTACTTGATAGACAAAATCTTCTAGCAAATCCTCAATAACTTTTTTGTTCAAGGCATCTCCAAAAACTTCTAGCGAATAATTATGTAAACATTTAACTTTCTCCTTATATTCCTCAATGGACAAGTCATGTTTATCATCCTCTTGTTGCTTGAAGGAGTATATTTTTCTTTTCCATCCAATAATGTAGAGGACAATAATGATTCTCTTCTTGCTCTCAAACTCTTTCTATAGATTTCACCCTTCACATTCTCTCATTAGCATGTACGATTTCCAGCATAATTTAGTGACTCCCTCTAGATGTAGAATTGCCACCTTTTCTTTTAATTCCTCACTAAGCATGCATAGATCAAAGAAATCTTCGTGCTCCTTGATTGATGCTTCAAGATCCTCTCAATTTTCCTCTCTCCATTGAATTCATTTAACTTTTCTCTTTTAAACACTTTGTTTAGAAGAAACTTAACCACATCATCATCATCTCCAACTGTACATAGTTGTCTATCTCTACGTGTTTGATATGCCCACACCATTACCACCTTGATTGTTGAGGTCCATGAAAAGCTTTCTAGTGTCTTCTTTTTGTTTGTTGGATCTTTTCGTATGTAATTTTGCACTCAATCTATAGATAAGCTCCTCTTGCTCTTCTATCTTCTTTTTCAAAGCGTATATCGTGTTGTAATACTCAACTTTTAACTAATAGCAATTGTAACACATCTCCTAATCTTCAATCACAATTTATATAACATAGAAGAACTCATCACAACAAGATATAAGAGATTAGAGTAACATGTAAAAGAGTATGTGCACAAATAGGGGGAGAGAGAGAGAGAGAGAGAGTTTTATTATAAGATTGAGATTCTAAACGCAAATATGATTTTCATTACAAAATCTATCAAATATCTTAAATGAGAATGTGGATCCACCTGACCATCTAGAAGCTGATCTCAATCCCAATTGCAAACACAATCGCAATCTGGATCATAATCCAAATCTCAATCATGAAAAAATAAAACAACCATGATCAATGCATGACCGTAATGTGTATCCCTAGCTCTCAATCTTTATCACTAGATCTCCCCTCCCAAACTACATGACCAATCATGCCTTGCTAGACTTGCACTCATGGAATTTTCATGCTCCATGATATCAACTTTTTGCATGTCTTATGCAAGACTCCCAAACGAGCCACCTGTTTACTTTTCATGTCCACATCAAGCATTGAACCTCCAAAAATAGAGGATATCCTTTGCAACACACTCACATTAATCCATATACCAATCTACATTTTTTAAGCCCATGACAAAGAATAAGATGAACTAGGGTGTTTTTTCTTTGAATACCAAAAAATTGCGCTTTTCTAGTCCTTGTAACTCAAAGATATTGAGGAATTAGCTAAAGCTTATGAGAAACAAAAACATCTAGATCTTTGATCTTCTCAATAGTGTTAGAGATGCCTTAGGTGCGAATCCACTTGCAAATATCACTTTTCAGCCCTACAAAATAAAAAATTTTAGAGAGAGATGAAAAAGCGTGAAAAACCTCTTCATTAACCTATCTTCACACACGCAAATGAAACATAAAACACAAGAACTATAAAATTTTCAATCATGTAAAGGTATTCTTCTAAGAGAACTCTATTTTTCTGTCATACAAGATGTTCTCTATTTCCTTCATCCTCATGCCTGAAAGTTCACACAAACAATTCATGCAACAACTTCTTCAATAGGGAATATAAAATTGAGTGCTAAAAAAATTTGCAAACGTAATCATAATATCCTAAACATGAGATTTCATTATTACTAAACATTACTTTTTTGAAAAGAAAATCTATCTTAGTGTAATACATTACATCCCCCCAAACATTTCTTATTATAAAGGGATGTAAGAAGCTACAAATGAATCTTCCATCTCTTTTTTATATCGATGGGCTCTGAAGTTTCTATGGGCCAGTGCTAGAACTAGGCTTGCGATTGGAAGCTATTCTAAACTTTCTCAATGAAGGGGTGATTAAGTTGATTTAGAAAAAAGTAAAACAAAAAAAAGATTGAAACGTGGAGACCCATCATAATGCTCTAGTGTTTCCATAAGACCTTAGTAAAGGCTCTTAGCATTGAAAGGAATGCATCTTTGATCAATCTAGATTAAAAGGGATTCATAAAAGGTAGAACCTGTTGGAAAACAATGTCACATCAGTCCAAAATCCATTTAGGGTAGAAACCCTAATTTTGGTAGTTACTCATTTTTGGCACAAAAATGAGTAAAGTTTTTACGAGCCTATCTTGTAGAGCTTGAAGAGAGCTTGACAGTGGTATGTGACATTCAGTCATCAAAGATCAGATTTGGAAGAAAATCCTAACTTTAATTTTTTGTTGATTTAGGGTTTTGAGCTATGATAACTCTCGGCATGAGGATCATAAAAATGGTGTCTGATCATTCATCAGGTAGTCAGAAGCGTGAAAAAGCACATCAAGAAGTTATTTTTAAAGTTAGCTAAACGCAAATTTAAAAATAAAGCAAACTCACTTAAAATATAGCAAAAGCAATTTGAAAAGCGATGTGATTAAAATAAAGTGCCTTTTTGTGAGTTTTTCACATGGAGCTTTAAAACCTATATAAGAGAGTCTTGGCTCACTTTGTTAGATATCCTACACCAATTGCAATGCCAACTTTGGTCCCTCAATAGAGGTGGAGCTCTAGCACACATGGTGCAGCCATGGTGTGCTCTAGGAGCATGTTGAGGAGCAGCTATGGAGTTCTTCTTTGAGAAGAGTGTGCTCATACTCTTGCTTATGGAGAGGACTTGCCCATCAGCAGCTTGGTGGTATGGATCAACCATCTACATAATGTATTTGAAGATTGTCTTCTACATGAAGATTTCGGTGTAATTCAAAGACATTGGATGGAGGTTAACATAAGATTTGCATCTTATGTTAAGAATTGAGGTACATATTCTCTTTATGCACAAAAGTATTACTTGGAGTTTATGGAGGTAGTGGCATCCATATTAGGAGGAGTCGTATTTGGCATATCTAAAGGAGAAACAGTACATGCATTTGGATGAGGTGTTAGAGAAGATGTGTTCACATCAGTATGAGGATTTTTGTTAGCAACATGTTAGCATTTTATGCTAATTCTATAGGTATGTGATCTTTTACACATACATCTGATTTAGGGTCTTCCATAGCCTAAAATCAGATTAGGGTTTGTTGAATATCAGATTCGCACTGATCCGTCCTCTTTCTGTCACTCATATACACTCTTCTACAACCTATGAGGTCATACATCTCATATATATTCAGATTTATTTCCTTACATCTGAATATTCTTGTACATTCACTCATCCATCTATTTCTGTTCACATAGAGTGGTTGAGAGTTTTGCTGGCACATTGTAAATTGACATTTATATATATGATAATGTGAGTAAGCAGTGGCTTACATAACACTTTGAACATGTTCTCTAATCTCTCTCTATCTTTGTCTCATCATTTGTATGATTAAGTGTGGTATGTTCATGTTTTGTCAATATTGTAAGATTTTCTGAATTCTATGTTGTAGATCCTAGACCTATCGAACCATTCAGGCTCCTAGGCTCCCAGGTTCCCAGACTTCCAAGTTTACAACATATGATTTAAGAGCATCTTCTAATATTTGACATTTGACATACACATTTAATCTAGATGAGTAGAGATTTGAGAATTAGACAATTCAGTCACATGTTTATTCATTAGTGTGGAGTATGAAGTTGATGATCTGTTTGCAGCCAAATACTTTTGGAAGAGTATGAAAATACTTTACAAAGTATTGTTTGAAGAAGAAGACTTGATGAAGAGAAGGATACTTTGATTCAAGGAAAAACAATGGTTTGGAGAAAATGAACGAACCAGATCAACATCAAATCACAAGTATTAGTTTCTACTATCAGATTATCATTTGCAGGTCATATCTTAGAAGAGCAATTATGAAGAGATTTAAAGGATTGAAGAAGTTCTTTCAAACACTTTCATAACTTTGAAAGTTAAAGCATTAGCTACATCAAAACTGTCAAGAACAAGGCGACTAGATGAGTTTTGATGATCTCTTTCATTGCAAGAAATCTCATCTAAGAAGACCAATTTGGAGATGAGATGAGTTTTGTTTTCAGCCAACCTTGTGTTGTAAGTTGGTTGGAAGTTTTTTATCTAGGTATGTAATTTGATCTAGGTACACTAGAGAGGTAATTCTGTGTTAAGCCAAAAGATTGGTGAATTCAGTCATATTACTTGCATTTGAAGCAGATTTTTGATTTAGAGATATGAGGAGATGGTAAAACATGATTCTATGTTCACTTCCATTTATATACCATATTTGTCTCTTACTCTTAGCACTAGAAAAAGAGAAAAATTCATTTGAAGAAGATAAGAGTACTTGCTACTTCAAGATGAAGAGAACAAAAGGTATGGAAGAGAAGTTTGAAGATGTTGACATCATCAGGTGGAAGAAAGATGCAGAAGAAGAAAGTCAACATTTACAAAGGGAAAGTAAGACTTCCTTTTCTCTTATATTTTCCATATACTTTTCCTACTTTTATCCTCTACACCCAAAGACAAGTCTACAAGAACATCTTGTGAAGAAGATAGCTTAAAGAAGAAGCAGTTGCTTGTTTTGCACTATACTTGGTCATGTTTTAGTAGGTTTTGACAAAGAATTGCATTGAGAGAAAAGCAACATATACCTAAGTCAGCTTATATGTTTTGACTCATATGTGTATGAGTTATGTTTTAGTTGAAGATTTTGAGCAGGCAGCTTATATGTTCCCTCAAAGAATTCTTGGAGTGTCAATTCAGAGCTACTTGGTATATGACAAATTATAGAAAAGTATATTTCTTCTTTATCTAACTCTTGAGGTGAAAGAGGATTTGTAGCAAATGTTGAAGACTTGAAGTGAGGTTTTTGTTTGGAAAAGGTACCTCATATTCAGTATATTCAGTATATCCAAAGAATTTAGAGTTTTTCAAGATAAAAATTCAGAATTTCAATATTTTCAAGAAATTCAGTATTTTCAAAAAAAATAAAAAAAACTCACATTTTGTGATGTACTAATCAGATGGAGAATCTACTTTCTATGATTGTCTTGACTTTTGGATACATACTTGTATTTAAAAAGGTGTTCTATGAGATCCTATCACTTGATTGAGAAGTGGAGTTAGCCAAAGACAGTCAAGCAGATACTATCTCATTTCACTCGGGTAGAATATGAAAAGATGAAGTATCAACTTGCAACTTTTGGAGTTCTCAAGGTGAGATTTTTTCCACTTATGTTCTAGTAGGAAGTTGTAGATTCTTGGGAAGGATTTGGTTAAAAAAACGTTTTACAACTTTATGTGAGAAGAATGGACACTTAGAGACATTCAGGTAGCAAAAATTCAGTCATGAAGGTAGATCCTGAATGATCTTGAAGATCTTGAGTATTTATGAGTCAATTGTCTATCCTTTGTTTGAAAAGTTCTTAGCATTGGAAGAAGTAAGTCAAAGATTCAGATTCTATCAGATTTGTGTTGCAGAGAAAAAGAAGAAGATACTTGTTATGTTGTAGAAGATTATGGATCCTAAAATTTTGTTTCAGATACAAATATTGATCACTGAAGATGAGATTTATTGAAAGAAGGAAGACGTTCCAGATTTCATAAAGTCCGATATAATTTGAAGAATTCCGGATACTAGTGTTAAATCATCCAAGGGGTGATTAAACATGAAGAATTATTTTCAGCCATATGTAAAAGAATGCAAAGTCATACCTACATGTGTATTCCTATAGGCTATATCAGGTATTCCTATATTTCGTTTGTCAGCTTCTCTTTATGTTCAAGCTTTGAAAGAAGAAGGAAGAAGGAGAATGTCTAGAGAAAGTTCCTGTTAGGTGTTCCTATTCAGGAGAAAGTTTCAGAATTCTTTTAAAGAGAAATTTGATATTTCAGAGAGGTATGTTTCAAAAGTGCTCACATATATGTTTATACCAGACTCTGAAGGAAGGAAACAGGTATGAAAGAGGTATGAAGGACTTATAGATAGAACAAGGATGTAGATAAGATGACATCATAGATATGAAATTTTGATGAGACTCATGGGTTGAGTTGAGTACAGTTAGAGATGAACTAGTAGTGTTTATAATACACTAAGTTGTGAGTTGTCAGTCACACATCCCACGATTCAGTTTCTGATTTTGTTAGTGTATTTACATGACACATCATAAATACATTGAGAAACCTTTCTTAAGGTAAATACAAATATGTGGATCCTAGTGTATTTTTACAGGTTTGAGAAGACTTATTTTAGGAGATAGCAGATTGAGAGTCACTTCATGCTACATATGTTGTCAAATAGTGATTGCTTGATGTGTACACTGTTGGATATCTAGTTTCCATATTTTCTCAGGTATAATGGTTCATATTCAGCAAGTTCAATTTTTTGAAGTTTGAAGAAATTCAAGTTCATTTTTGAAGAAGACTCTTGAAGAAAAGGTTTGAAGGTGAATTCGGGAGTACAAGTTTCAAGTTTATGACAGTTTGTCGATGAATGAAGTGACATATCCAGTTTAGTTTGTACCAATATGACATTGCAGGGGGGATTGTTGGAAAACAATGTCACATGAGTCGAAAATCCATTTAGGGTAGAAACCCTAATTTTGGTACTTAGTCATTTTTGGCACAAAAATGGGTAAAATTTTATATGAGCCTATCTTGTAGAGCTCGAAGAGAGCTTTCCAATGGTATATGGCATTCAGTCATCAGAGATCAGATTTGGAAGAAAACCCTAACTCTAATTTTGAGCTGATTTAGTTTTTTTACCTCATATGATAGCTCTCGGCATGAGGATCATAAAAATGTTGTCCAATCATTCATCAGGTAGTCAGAAGTGTGAAAAAGTAGGTCAAGGAGTTATTTTTAAAGTTAGCTAAAAGCAACTTTAAAAGTAAAGCAAATGCACTTAAAATAAAGCAAAAGCAATTTGAAAAGCTTTAAAACCTATATAAGAGAGTCTTGAGTCACTTTGTTAGATATCCTACACCAATTGCAATGCCAGCTTTGGTCCCTCAGTAGAGGTGGTGCTCTAGCACTCATGGGGCAGCCATGGTGCTCTCTAGGAGCATGTTGACGAGCAGCTATGGAGTTCTACTTAGAGAAGAGTGTGCTCACACTCTTGCTTATGGAGAGGACTTGCCCATCAGCAGCTTGGTGGTGTGGATCAGCAATCCACATAATATATTTGAAGATTGTCTTCTACATGAAGATTTCGGTGTACTTCAAAGACATTGGATGGAGGTTAACATAAGATTTGCATCTTATGTTAAGAATTCACGTACATATTATCTTTATGCACACAGGTACTACTTGGAGTTTATGGAGGCAGTGGCATCAATATGAGGAGGAGTCCTATTCGGCATATCTAAAGGAGAATCATTACATGCATGCTACATGCATTTGGATGAGGTGTTAGAGAAGATGTGTTCACATGAGTATGAGGATTTTTGGCACAACAAGTTAGCATTCTATGCTAATTCTTTAAGTATGTGATCTTTCACATACACATCTGATTTAGGGTCATCCATAGCCTAAAATCAGATTAGGGTTTGTTGAATATCAGTTTCACACTAATCCGTCCTCTTTCTATCACTCATATACACTCTTCTACAACCTATCAGGTCATACATCTCATACATATTCAGATTTCTGTCCTTACATCTAAATATTCTTGTAATTGTATACATTCACTCATCCATCCATTTTTGTTCACATAGAGTGGTTGAGAGTTTCGCTTCCACATTGTAAATTGACATTTGTATATATGATAGTGTGAGTAAGCAGTGGCTTACGTAACACATTGAACATGTTGTCTAATCTCTCTCTATCTTTGTCTCATCATTTGTATGATTAAGTGTGGTATGTTCATGTTGGAAGATTGTTGAGTTCTATTTTGTAGATCCTAGACCTATGGAACCATGGCCTTGTGGTATTAATTACGGGCCTACAAACTTTCCAACAGAACCATCTTGGCCACCATTATTGATGTGCGGGAGCGCCTAAAATTTGCTTAGAAATGCTAGGGAGATGTCCTATTCTTCAAGATCAATTTTCAAAAAGCATACAATAGTCTAGAGTGGAACTTCATTTTGCAATCCCAAAATGATATTCATTATGGCTCTTAGTTCTTCAACATGATCTCTACACTTATGGGGAACGCCTTGGCTTGAACTAATATTAATGGTAACCACTCCTAGGCAAGTAGTAAAGAGGTTCTATTAGAAAGGGTTTTCCTCTCAGTCCACTCCTTTTTGCCATTGTCAGCGATGGCCTAAGATGCTTGGCTCAACATCATATCCATATTGGACATATCCAGGTCTCTGACTCCTTCATAGTGAGAGTGAGATGCTTATGAGACTATTTGTTGATGATAGTGATGCTTTTTTTTGCATAACCAACCTAATAGCGGCAACATGTTTTGGTAATGTCTAAAGCTATGGTGCATTGGGATTTAAAATAAATCACTCTAAAACTACTTTCAAGGCCATTTTCTTGTCATCGCCTTCAATGCTTCTATTAACAAGGGATCTAAGGAGCTACATAGTTGAGAATCTTCTATCTCCTTGGTCTCCCAATGGGTTTTGAAGTTTCTTTGGGCCAACACTAGAACCGGGTTCTTGCCTAATAGGATTCTATATTAGCCTACTAGAAGGGCATGCCACTCAACTTGGCAAGGCATGCTATGGGGATGAACACATTCTTCATTTGATCTATTATTTATTTACTTTCATCTTAGAAACTGAAACAGAAACAATTAGCAAAGCTTGAATGTACTTCAAAAATTTTCCTTTGGACGAGTGATCCCAATAGGAGGGGGCACTCCCAAAATCAAGTAGTCCTCCTGTGCTAACCTCAAAGATTTTGGTGGTTTGGACATTTTGGATGTGGGAGGTATGGCACACAAGTTGGCACTCAAGTGGCTAATGAAAGCATGGTGCAACATAAAAGCTTCAAGGGCGAAGTTGATTCAAAGCATGGTTGTGGGGATCCCTAGGTGGAAGGATCTCAATCTCCTCATGTTTATGTTTTCTCTAGCTCTTGTGACTCCAAAAGTATATTACCTTGTCTCCTCCTTATGCAAGAGTTGGAAGAAGATAAAACTCTTCATCAAGGTTTGTGAAGATTGGAAGTTTGAGCATGGGATTAGGCAAAATCATACTATTTGGTTCTCTATTAAGGTAATCAAAGAAAATCACTTGGACAACATCCAAAGATCAAAGAAATTATGGAAGTAATGAACTAGTAAATGGAAACATCTCTAGAACCATGAGAAAGGTCATTTGTTAAGATTTCAGAATATCGACCCTCGTAAGAGATGCCTATGATGATTGGTGCCTTCTCAAACATAGAATAATTTCTTGGGATTACTCAAAGACTCCTCTCCATCTAATGAATGGCCCACCCTAGATTGAAGGGTTTAGATGGACCTAGGGTAATAAATTGGATAAAGCTCAGAGATTCCATAAGCACTTTTAGTGGCATACTTCCCTTAAGAGGAGATGGTGCATGAACTAGTCTAGCATAAAATGGCTACTTAAGCACAAGGACCTGTGGAATCCTCTCATTGAGAATAAAAAATCACTTCTTATGTGGAAAATCCTCCATCATGGAGTGTAGATCAATGCAAAAGCATATACAATATTTGATTCCATGCATAGGTGCAACCTTTGCCTATGAGGCAGAGAGGACATTGGCCATCTCTTCTTTTGGTGCACAAGAAGCTATAGGATAAGGCAGTCTCTTACTAAAATTTTGAGTTCACAAAGACAAGTCAACTAGAAGAAAGTGTTACTTGTTGAAAAAATTTGTTTGCGTTTTTGCCTTCTAGAACACAATTAGAGGGGAAGCACTTTGCAAGATATGGAAAGAAAGATGTGTGATCAACTTCGATGTTATCCGAAAGAATGGTTGACTCATAAATCTATAGGCTCATTAGGGAGAAGAATATCTAATTCTAAAAATAATTTCCTTTCAAACACCATAGCAAGTTTGTCTTGGAGATTGACAAGATCAAAAGCAAGTGAATTGCTCATGAGTGCAATGAAGAAATTATTAACCTTCTCAGTAACTCAATATAAATTGTTAGATACCTGGAAAATGTTAGGTCTCCTACTGGTTTTGAATAGTCATACCTATTATGCCTCCACAATGTCTTAAGTCGATAGAGAGGTTCACCAATGCACTATGCCCATACACTATATATAGAGTGGTTCTCGAGGGCACTATGCCCATACACTATATGCCCAACATTTTCACAATCTCGGTCACAGTTTTATAAGGGAATCCACGAAAGAAATTGCAATATTTGAATAGTCTCTTGTGCTTCAAAATTTTGTGTTAACTATAAAATAAAGTTTCTTAAGACGAATAGAAACTGCATGAACAGATTATGCCTCCAACTTCGTCTTCATTGGAAAGCGACACTGAGCATTTGTTTACTAACAAATCACGGGAGGTACTCTGCGAATGGAAACTAGATAGGATCAACACCTTTCTCATCGCATTTTTCTCTAATTGTTAGCTTGTTGGAAGCCGAGGGACAAAGAATTATCAAATCTTGATAGTTGTTGTAGAATTTCCTCTCCATTGGGGATCTAATAGGAGGGGTATGCTCAAAATAAAGTGGATTGTGTGTGTTTATGAGAAAGACTCTGGTGGGGTAGGCATTTTGGATATGAGAGATATGGCAAATAAATTTGCTACTAAGTGGCTAGTCAAAGCATGGTGCAATGTGCAAGTTTCTTGGGTGAGACTTATTTTTCAGGACAAATCCTCTCTTAAGCTTAAGGGAAACCCTAGCTGGAAGGATCTTGATCTACTCACGTTATTTTTTTCTCTAGTCTCACTGATGTCAAAAGGCTCTGACCTACCTTGCTCCATATGGAAAAGTTGGAATAAGATGAAACCATATATCAAGATTAATTATGTTTGAAAATCAATAGTTTGGATTAGGAAAAATAACTCTATATAGTTTCCTATTAAAGGAATCAAATAAGTTGGTTTAGAAAACATCCAAAGAGAAAAGAAGTTATTGAAAACGTTTTTAGGAAATGGAAACATCTCTCGATCTTGTTACAGTTAGTGTCCATGTGAAAGGCCAAATGGGCATCATAAACTTTTATATATTCTTATTAATAAAAACATATAGAGGTGTGGTCAACTACAAAATACAAGTTGGAATGCAATTCTAAGACCTAGGAAATTTGTGTTCATGCTCCCGCTGTAATGTGTGTTTTCTGTGTATTCTAAAAGCTTTGTGTGCAGTATTGTGTGTGGCATCCAAAACTCAATTTTCTATTGTGAGGGTATCATCATAGAGCTCGCAAGAAGGAGAGACAATGTCGTGCATTGCCATCATATTGTTTCTAAGGTACCAAAGATTTCTAACTCAAAAACTTTGCTTTTTTTATTTCAAGGAAGTTCGGCATTAGGCTATTCTCTCACACTTTGATTCAAATAAAAGTCAACAAAAGTACAGATGAACGGGCCTAGCACCCATGGGACCCCCTGAATCCTACAAAATAGGGGAAGATTGTTGGAGCAAGACAATCATGAATAGATGATTACATGAAGCCTAGGAATGAAGAAGTGAAGAAAAGACTCAAGCTCAAAGCATGAAGTCAAGTGAAGAATCAAGAAGAAATGTTATATACATTTATGTATACTAGCTTTGGAAAAATACTTCAAAAATACTTTGATATAATGACGAGTTCATAATCATATGTATATATACACTCATGTTTAGTCATGACATAGAGGAGAAAGGGAAGGATATATGAAATTATAGTAAATAGATTTCAAGTTCTTCAAAGAGATAGATGTGTAGAGAGTTTTCTCGTGAGTTAGGGACTGGTCTTTCCTAGAATTCTCTTAGCCTGATTATGTGAATCAGAAAATCTTTTGTAAACATATAATTCAGAACCTATTTAAGCTATGACCAAAGTTTGATGATCTAATTCTCTTCAGGTTGAGTGTATGACTAGTAGGAACATTCATATATAGAAGTCTGCAAGTGAAGTTCTCAAAATCGCGCAGTTTGCTGCTCAGAGATTTGCTTGAATCTGAGTGCTCACTGTAAAGTTTTTAATGTTTGAGTATTTAAAATCTAAGTTAGAATGTAAGGAATATTTTTCTAAAAGCATTTAGCAAAAGGGGTTAGATTCTTAGAGAAATTAACTTAAGAAGTTGACCATGTCAAAGTCTCCATTCCTAAAAGGCAATTTCTAACCTAGGTTTGATCTAAGTGATCAAATTAGAAATCTAATGATTCTTTTGAAGAACTAATGATCATTATGATTGTGTAAAGATAATATGCGTATGTGTGCATCATTTGAATAATTAAATCGAAGTCATATGAAGAGATTGAAGTCCATTTCTGAAGGAGACTGTTGAAGCTCAAGGAAACTTCAAACACAGAAGTATTTCTTAATAAACTTGAGAGTTTGTGTAAAGTTTGGTCTACTCTTGATATAGAGGAGTTCTTAAATCAAGATAGATCAGACATTTGGAGATTAAGAGGTCTCAAGTAGTGGTATGAGAGCAGAAAGATCAAATTAAGATGAAGACAAAGCAAGGAGAACCCCGAGTGTTGCAGATATCAAAGATCTTGTGAATTGAAGGAGCAAAGGGTAAAGTCTTGAAGAAAACCTGAATAAGAACAAAGCATGAGTTAAAGATCAAGAAGGATTAAAGCTTCATATCAAAGATATATTATATCACAATAAATCTTACTAATTGCAGACACAAAAGTCAAGAGATGGGAGAAAGCTTACAGAGTGACAAGCTAGATAGAGAGAACTATCTAGCATGGCCGATGAGGATGAAAGAACACTTGATGAGCAAAGATTTGAGATCATTCATTACAGGAGAAGAAGAAAACCCTGAGTTTAAGGATCCAAGTGTTCCACACAAGAGAAGAACTTGAAGAATTGAAGAATTGGATGAAGAAATATGCTCATGCTAGGAGCATCATTTACATGGCTGTAAATGATTATCTTGTACCACACATTAGAGGATTAGAAAGTGCAGCAGATGTATGGAATGTTTGGAAGAACATTTCCAAAACACAAACAAATCAAGGAAAGCTTCATTATGGGCTAAGTTTACAACTTTCAAGAAGAAAGGTTCTCAATCAATCTCTGATTATGTTACAAGGATGAAAGGCATTGCAGATAGTGTGGGAGCAATAGATGAAGAAATTGAAGAAGACAAGTTGGTAAGGCAAATACTTACAGGTCTAAGAGGAGATGAAAAGTGGAAGCCTTTCATATTGTCCATAGAGTCATCATTAGATCATTTTTCTCTTGATCTTAATCAATTGTTAGGACATATGCTAGCATTTGAGCAGGATGTTAAAGGAGAGAATGATAGAAGTTCAATTCAAGCAATGTATTCAAAGGAAAAGAAGAAGAATGCTAAAGGCAAGCAAACCAATGATGAGGAAGGATCTTCAAGCCAAGTAAACTTTTTGAAAGGGAAGATCAATTTTATTTGTAAAGGAAGAAGAGATGAGAACAAAGATAATGCTAAAGCTTTTTGGATTTGTGGCAGAACAAATCATTTTGTAAATGATTGTTGGTAAAACAATCAAAATGGTGGAAGTCATAATCAAAGTTTCAATCAAGGAGGTAGAGGAGGTAGAAATCAAAGAGGTAATTTTAGAGAAAGAGGTGGTAGGACCTCATTTGCTAGAGGCGGAGGAAGGATTTTCCAAACTCAATCCTATAACAACATCTACTACGCTTATGCTTCAGATACGAAGGAAGAATTGACTCTTATCTTAAATGCAACACATGAAGTAATCAATGAAGATCAAATGGTGTTTTATATTGACTCAAGATGTAGCAATCATCTTAGCGGCAATATCTCCTTAATGTCTTATATGGAAGCTTAAGTGAATGGACATACAGTTCAAACAGGAGACAACACCAAACACAAAGTTGAGAGCATTGGATCATTGAAGACAAAGAGTGGAAGCACACTTGTAAGCAAGGTACTTTATGTTCCAACAATTCCTAGACATCTAATAAGTGTAGGGCAAATTGTTGAGAAGGGATATGAAGTCAGATTTACACATGATAGTGTTTATGTTGAAGATTCAAGTCAAGGATACAAAAGCATTGTTAGAGGGAAAAATGAAGGAAGATTATTCACTCTAAAAGTCCAAGGTAATGTGGGACATGAATTGTTTACTTATCAAAGTCAAAAGATGTCTGAATTGGATTTATGGCACAAGAGGTTAGGACATTTTAATGAAAGGGGAATAAAAGAGATGACAAATAATGGTGCAGTGCTTGGTCTACCAAAATATTGAAGGTCAACATATGATATACAAATGTGAAGCTTGTGAGCTAGGTAAAGCTCATAAGAAATCATACAACAAGCAAGGATACAGGTACTCAAATATGCTTGAACTGGTTCATACATATGTGTGGGGTCCTTCATAGGATAATAACATAAATGGATCAAGGTATTATGTGCTATTTGTTGATGATGCAACCAAGTGGATTACTCTATATGTAATCAAGGATAAATCTGAAGTGTTTGAGACATTTAAACACTACCATGCTTATGCAAAAAGAATTACAAGACAAAAGCTCAAGAGATTGAGATCAGATGGAGGGGGAGAATATTTTCTAAAGAATTTAATGATTATATGTGGAATGCAGGTATAAAAAGAGAAGTGACTTGCAAGTACTCCCCACAACAAAATGGAGTTGTAGAAAGAAGAAATAGAACTCTTGTAGAGTTTGCAAGATAAATGATGAAGGAAAAGAGGTTTCCTAATTATATGTGGGCAAAAGCAATGAATATTGCAACTTATGCTGTGAATAGGCTGTCTTGCAAAGCTTTGGAGGGAAGGACTCCTTATGAAGCATGGTGGGGTAAGAAACCTACTCTTGATCATTGCAAAATATTTGGATGTTTGGCATATGCTTATGTTCCATCTCAATTAAGACATAAGCTAGAACCTAAAGCAGAAAAGTATGTGTTCATTTGGTATGATGATAAACAAAAGGGATACAGGTTGTGGAGTCCATCCACAAAACAATTTCTTGTTTCAAGAGATGTTACATTTGATGAGCAAAGCACATGGTTTACATGATCAAACAATGTGTGCAAAGATCTTCAAGAAATCAAAAGGAAAGGAAAGTCAAATATGAAGGTATATGAAGAAGATATTGATGATGATGTTTGTGGAAATGAAATGCAAGACAATTATGAAGATAGACCAAGGTTTGATCCAAAACAAAATGAAGGAGAGACTTCAAGAAGTGCAAAAATTAGAAGATCATCAAGAGATAGAAAACAACCTATCAGGTATAGTTATGATACTTCTTTCTTGACCACCAAAGATTATGCTTACATTGTGAAGACAGATGAAGATCCATCCACATATGATGAAGCTAAAGGAAAGTAAAATTGGGAAACAACAATGCAAGAAGAGTATGATGCTCTACTTGAGAATGAGACATGGGAATTGGTGTCAGGACCAAAGAATCAGAAGGTAATTGGATGTAAGTGGGTGTATAAGTCAAAGAGGCTTGCAGATGGGAAAGTTTCTAGATATAAGGGTAGACTTGTGGTCAAAGGATATGCTCAAACACATGGAGTGGAATATGATGCAACCTTTAGTCCAGTGGCTAAGATCTCTACAATCAGAACTATAATTGCTATTGCTACATGTAAATGTTGGAAGCGATCTCAATTATATGTAAAGAATGAATTTCTAAATGGATATATTGCAGATGACGTATACATGGAGCGACTAGAGGGTTTCAAAGAGGCCAATGGATCAGATTATGTTTGCAAGCTTAAGAGAGCTTTGTATGGCTTAAAGCAAGCTACAAGGGCATGGAATTACAGATTGTTCAAGTTCTTGAATGAGCTTGGATACCAAGCTTCAAAGGCAAATAGTAGTTTGCTAGTGAAAGAAAATGAAGACATATACATTTATGTGTGCATTTATGTTGGTGACATTACTGTCATAGGTATCGATGCTCACAGAATCAAGGAGCTCAAGAAGCAAATGGAAAAAGAGTTTAAGATAAGTGATTTGGGAAACTTGTCTTATTTTCTAGGGATGGAGATTATATACACTCAACATGGAGTGTATGTTACATAAGAAAGTTATCTGATGAATCTTCTGATGAAGCTTAACGTGGATAATTGTAAACCTTCAACCACACCATTTGAGGTTAGTCATAAATTAAGCAGGTATGGAGGAGAAGAGTTCAAGGACATGAAGACATATCAAAGTTTGGTAGGTAGTTTAATCTATGCTACCTTCACAAGACCAGATCTTTCATATGGAGTTGGTGTCTTATCTCAATTCATGCATTGACCAAAGAAAAATCATTGGATTGTAGCACAAAGAGTGCTAAGATAGATCAAAGGGACTCTGAGTGAAGCTTTGTATTATGGATTCACTTTCGATACTAGACTCAAAGTGTTTAGTGATGCAGATTGGGCAAGTAATTCAGATGATAGAAGATCCACTCATGGTTACTTGTGTTATGTTGGAGATAAGCTAATTTCTTGGTGCTCAAAGAAGCAACATACAGGTGCATTGTCATCTACAGAAGCTGAATACAAAGGAATGGTGGAAGCTCCAAAGAAAGTAATTTAGTTGAAGACTTCAATAAAAAGTCTAGGAATTGATCAGAGTGTTCCAATCATATTTGGAGATAATATGAGTTCATTGTATTTAGCAGGTAATCCTATGTTTCATGCCTGAGCTAAACACATAGAAATTCAATATCATTTCTTAAGGGAAAAGGTAATTGATAAAGAAATTGAAGTCATGTATACACCTACAAAAGAGCAAGTGGCAAACAAGCTAACAAAAAGCATGGATGGACTGAAGTTACAAAGGTTTAAAGAGATGCAAGGTATAAAGAAGGTACAGGTAATCACAATTGATGATTGAGGGGGAGCTGTTGGAGCAAGACAATCATTAATAGATGATTACATGAAGCCTAGGAATGAAGAAGTGAAGAAAAGACTCAAGCTCAAAGCATGAATTCAAGTCAAGAATCAGGAAGAAATGTTCTATACATTTATGTATACTAGCTTTGGATAAATACTTCAAAAATACTTTGATATAGAGAAGAGTTCATACTCATATGTATATATACACTCATGTATAGTTATGACATAGAGGAGAAGATGAAGGATAGATGAAAGTATAGTAAATAGATTTCATGTTCTTCTAAGAGATAGATGTGTAGAGAGTTTTCTCGTGAGTTAGCAACTGGTCTTTCCTAGAATTCTCTCAGCCTCGTTATGTGAATCAAGAAATCTTTTGTAAACATCTAATTAAGAAGCTAATCAAGCTATGAACAAAGTTTGATGATCTAATTCTCTTCAGGTTGTGTGTATGACTAGTAGGAACATTCGTACATAGAAGTCTGCATATGAAGTTCTCAGAATCGCGCATTTTGCTGCTCAGAGATTTGCTTGGATCTGAGTGCTCAGTGTAAAGTATTTTATGTTTGAGTATTCAAAATCTAAGTTAGAAGGTAAGGAAGATTTTTCTTAAAGAATTTAGCAAAAGGGATTATATGCTGAGAGAAGTCAACTTAAGAAGTTGACCATGTAAAAGTCACCATTCTTGAAAGCCAGTTTCTCACATAGGTTTGATCTAAGTGATCAAATTAGAAATCTAATGATTCTTTTGAAGAACTAATGATCATTATGATTGTGTAAAGATAGTAGGAATATGCCTGCATCATTTGAATAATAAAAATCAAAGTCATATTTAGAGATTGAAGTCCATTTCGGAAGCAGACTGTTGAAGCTCAACGAAACTTCATACAGAGAAGTATTTCTTGATAAACCTCAAAGTTTGTGTAAAGTTTGGTCTACTCTTGATATAGAGGAGTGCTTAAATCAAGATAGATCAAACATTTTGGAGATTAAGAGGTCTCGAGTAAAGATTAACTTATAGAGCTAGAGGGTTCTACAAAGAAGGTTGATCACCCCTTTGTCCCCCTTGTGCAGGGGCCACTTGGATTTAATATTGTTGTTCTCGAGGAAAAACACTCTATGGTGCCTAAAAGGTGGGGCTTCTTAGAATTGGAAATCCTTTTGCCAAGAGCGAAAAGAAATTCTTCTGCCAAGAAGGAAAACACTTTATGGTGTCTAAAAGGTGGGGACTTCTTGTTGTTCTCAAAAACTTTGTTTCTTTCAGATTTGGGGCTGTGTATTCAATGATAATATCTAATGTACATATCACATACACTTCTTCAAACATCAAACACATACATACTAAACATACATATCAAATACATAAAGACACTAATCATATGACTCACACATACACATATCACATAAATACCATACATCTCAAATATAAATAATACATACACTTTACACAAATAAAATGAAACTAGAAAAAAAAAAGAAATAAAAATAAAACTTGTGTGTGTGTGTGTGTGCTACACGCAGCACGTTGTGCCACTAGCCACAGTAGAGGGAGGGAGAAGGAAAGAAGAAAAAAGAAAAAAAAGGAACAAAAAAGAAATCAAATAAAAAATCTCTCTCTCTCTCTGTCTGTCTCTCTCTCTCTCTCTCTCTCTCTCTCTCTCTCTCTCTCTCTCTCTCTCTCTCTCTCTCTCTCTCTTTACTATGCACTACACGCTGCACCGCCGGCTGCAATGGAGGGAGAAGAGAGGGAAAAACAAGACAGAAGAAGAAAAAAAAGGGAGGAAAAAGAAAGAAATAACGAAAGGAAAATAAAAAAATATTGCATTCAATGAGCTCTCAAAAGTAAGAGAGATGGCATTCTCTCTCTTCTTGCAAGAATGGATAGCATGAAAACATGTGTATAGTCAATCAAGGCCTAAAGCTTAGAGTAAAATAAAGTACTTGCAAAATAACATGAGATCCTAGTTACGACTCCCCTCCTTTTATACATGTGAGTAGCCCACCATAGCCCACACTTTCCTAAGTTAACTCATTCATGCAGCCCACATTTACTCTACATTCACTCAAGCACAACTCAAGTAAAAAAAGGGCATGGGATTTTCTTCTTTTCCTTTTACTAAAAGAATCAATATCCACTTATAAAATAAATATTCACTTGATCTTTTTTATTTTCACACTTTTATTATCCTTTAGAAGCAATGAAATACAACCTTTCAATTATTTAATTAAGTTTAAATATATTTTCAATAACCTTAATATTATTAAAATAATTAATTAACCTATTCATTTATATTTAAAATATTTATTAAGGTTTCAATTTAATATTTGTTGCCCTATTCATTAACTCTTTTAGAGAACAAAACCTACTTAATTAACCCCTTCACCATAGGTTTACCTTAGACTACCCTTAAACCACATTTCTAATTAATCAAAACCTTTTATTTTAGTTTTAAATCTCATCCAAACCCTTAACTAACCCATAAACTAAGCTTCTACCCTCTCAAAACCTTTTAGTTTTCTTATCTAAACCCTTAATTATCCTTTGAACTAAGATTCTACCCTAGCAAAACCTCTTAGTTTGCTTATCTAAACCCTTAATTATCCTTTAAACTAATCTTTTACCCTATAAATCATATTCAAACCCTATATTGGACCCTTGAACAACCTTTAATTTCATTCAAACCTTAATTAAACCCTTAACTAACCTTCATTTTTCATCAAATACCCACAACTACATTTGAAAACTCCTTCTAAATACTTTTCATCTTTGCACTGAAACCCAAATCATCAAAACTTCTTGTCCTACAAATTTCAAACGTAAGTTCAAATTTTATAAATTATTAAAACTTATTTTGATCAATTAATCTTTAATTTTTTAATAATATTTTAGGAGGGATAAAATCCTTCCGACATCCGCCCCCGCTAAACCTGCACATTGTCCTGATGGGTCAACTTGCAGATTCAAGTGGAACATATCAAATTCTTTGTAAATAACTTTTAATTTTAAAAGTTGTATTTTATCATGCATTCATACATCTTTATGCAATTAAAAAGATTAGTACAAATCTCCTAAAAAAGACAAATTAGATATAAGTCATATAAATATCATGTTATATCTCTGAATCCAGATTTAAACAAGCATTTATAGGAATAAATCATAAGTGTCATAGTCCTTCTGTTCATGTAACTTGCTTGGATTAAGTAACTTATCCTGCATAGTAGCATATACCAAAACATTTTCATCAGTTAATAGAATTCTTTGATTCCTACTTTTATTTCCTATGGTGTGACTCTCCATTCATTTCTTTTCATCTTTCATTTCATTTTTTTCTCTTTTGTTTTATTACTTCATCCCAACTCAGCTCTTTATTTATTTTAAACAAATTGGCCTATACCTAAATTGGGTGCAACTCCTGGAGTTGTCCACCCGACCAAGTTTATTCCACTTGTCAGCCAACCCGGCATAGCACACGACAAAACTACATCAGCCCTATATGAAATCGATGTCGGCTCATGGCTCTGGCCGCCCGATCAGAGTGACTCCACCCGCCTACCGAGCCATGCAGGCGCATGACAACATAAACGTTAGGCCTATGATGAAACTAGCATCAGCTCGTGGCCTTGATCACCTGACCAAGGTTGTTCCACTCGTCTACTAGCCCATCATAGTGCACTAACACACATTCTAACATACATGTATCATTCATGCACACATGTACCTATCATATGCACATGCATAAACTTCACATGCTTACACTAACTTCACATACATAAACATGCATACACTAACTCCACATGCATACACATGCATACACTAACATGCATCCATCTTACATGCATACATGCATACATGCATACATGCATACATGCATACATGCATACATGCATACATGCATACATCTAACATGCATACTTCTAACATGCATACATGCATACATACAACCTAACATGCATTCATGCTAATGAATTAAATCTGATGCATTTATCATACACTTAGTATTATAATAAAATATCCTTCTATCATGTCTAAGCTAACAAGTATGGGTTGCAGAAGATAGGCTAATGGATAGGAAAAGGTAAATGAATAGATATGATCAGATGGAATAAAATCAAAAGCTAAGTGAATCCTGATGATTGAGGATAGAGAATTTGGATGAATAGAATGAAGCCTAAGTAAAGGAGTTAGGAAAAGTAAGAATGGAATATAAGATCGAGAAAATATTATTGGTAAAGAGGAGGAAACTTGGCTACTTCTAATCCCTTCTTCTTCTATCCTGGAAAACATAAAACATTTTTAGGTATGCATATCAAACATTTACTTATGTAATCAACTCAATCATATATTTATAAACCTATCTACTATATTCAATATTTATCTTTTTATTGCATTCTAACATGAGCCTAAGTAAGTTACTTATTAAAAACACACACAATAGACATTTTTAATAAACACATACTATTCACATACATTAAACATACATATCACATACACTTCTTCAAACATCAAACACACACATACTAAACATACATATAAAATACATAAACACTCTAATCATATAATTCACACATACACATATCACATAAATACCATACATCTGAAATATAAATAATAAATACACTTTACACATATACATTACACAAATAAAATGAAAGTAAAAATAAAATAAAATAAAAAAGAAAAGAAATAAAAATAAAATCTCTCTCTCTCTCTCTCTGTCTCTCTCTCTCTCTCTCTCTCTCTCTCTCTCTCTCTCTCTCTCTCTCTCTCTCTCTCTCTCTCTCTCTCTCTCTCTCTTTGTGCTGCGTGCAGCATGCTGTGCTGCCAACGGTAGTAGAGGGAGGGAGAAGGAAAGATGAAAAAAGAAAAAAAAAGAATGAAAAAGAAATAAAATAAATCTCTCTCTCTTTCTCTCTCTCTCTCTCTCTCTCTCTCTCTCTCTCTCTCTCTCTCTCTCTCTCTCTCTCTCTCTCTCTCTTTGTGTTGTGCACAACGCGCTATGCTGCCGACTGCAATGGAGGGAGAAGAGAGGAAAAAAAAGACAAAAGAAGAAAACAAAAGGGAGGAAAAAGAAAGAAAAAAAAAGGAAAATAAAGACAAAAAAGTTTGCATTCAATGAGCTCTCAAAAGTAAGAGAGATGGAACTTTCTCTCCTCTTGCAAGCAAGGATAGCATGAAAATATGTGTACAATCAATGAAGGCCTAAAGCTTAGAGTAAAGTACCTGCAAAATATCATGAGCTCCTAGTTACGACTCCCCTCCTTTTATACATGTGAGTAGCCCACCACAGCCCACAATTTCCTAAGTTAACTCATTCATGCAGCCCACATTTACTCCACATTCACTCAAGCACAACTCAAGTAAAAAAAATGCGTGGGATTTTCTTCTTTTCCTTTTACTAAAAAAATCAATATCCACTTATAAAGTAAATATTCACTTGACCTTTTTTATTTTCACACTTTTATTATCCTTTAGAATTAATGAAATACAACCTTTCAATTATTTAATTAAGTTTAAATATATTTTCAATAACCTTAATATTATTAAAATAATTAATCAACCTATTCATTTATATTTAAAATATTTATTAAGGTTTCAATTTAACATTTCTTGCCCTATTCATTAACTCCTTTAGAGAACAAAACCTACTTAATTAACTCCTTCACCATAGGTTTACCTTAGACTACCCTTAAACCATGTTTCTAATTAATCAAAACCTTTTATTTTAATTTTAAATCTCATCCAAACCCTTAACTAACCCATAAACTAAGCTTCTATCCTATCAAAACCTTTTACTTTTCTTATCTAAACCCTTAATTATCCTTGAAACTAAGCTTTTACCCTATAAATCATATTGAAACCCTATATTGGACCCTTGAATAACCTTGAATTTTCATTCAAACTTAATTAAACCCTTAATTAAACTTCATTTTTCATCAAATATGCACAACTACATTTGAAAACTCCTTCTAAATACTTTTCGTCTTTGCATTGAAACCCAAATCATCAAAACTTCATGTGCTGCAAAATTCAAATGTAAGTTAAAATGTCATAAATTATTAGAACTTATTTTGATCAATTAAAACTTTAATTTTTTAATAATATCTTAGGAGGGATAAAATCCTTCCGACAACGTGATGTGAAACATGATGCTAGTGTGCTTAGGATTTTTGGTTGTGTTTTCAGACTTAATTAAAAAAGTTAACCTTTATTTTCTTCTTGTATGCAGGTAAGTGGAGGAAGAAGTTACGAAGCAAAATGAAGATCGTGCTGCTACCTACTCTTTTCCTTGGTTGTTGAGGGTTGTTCCTTAGGGAACTGAGTGCCTCCACGGGAAGAAGGATCTTCACGCTGAAGAGTCCTCATCACTTCATCCTCCCATCAACATTCAAGAAGCCAATTAATAAATGATGACTTTAGTTTGTAAAGAAGTATCACAGTGCACATTAGAACCTTCTGCATCAGGCCATTATAGGTAATGTGTTTATTCAAAATCCTTTATTTTCATTCAATCATATCAAAGAAAAAGAAGGATTGTTTTCATTGCATTACGAATAAGTCACATTATACTTGCATTTACAAAACATTAAAACATTATTGCATTAGGAAAGATTAATTTTGTTTAGCATTGTAAGCAATTTCATATTAGATCATAGGATTTCTTATTTAAAAACAAAGGATAGCTTTATAAAATACTTGAAAGGATTTACTTTTTTGCACGAAAAGAAAACTTCTAGTCTAAAAAGAAAGACTTAGGTTTTTTAAAAGTTGATACTTAGTTTATTGCAGAAAAAGAGTTTGATTTTAATAGAGAGGCTTAGGTTTTTGCTTTAAGTAGTTGTTATTATTTCTTTCCTACTTCATTAAAATCCAAAAACAAATTAAAAAAAAATCTTTAAATTGGTAATATTTCTTGTTTTTCCTACTACATTGAAATCTAAAATATTCAAATTAAGAAAACTTATTTAAAATTTATAAAACCTATCGACACATCCATTTTCATTAAAGTAACCTTTGGGATTAAAAACTAATTAAAAGTAAATTTTGGAATTAAAAACTCTAAAATTAAAAAGAAATAAATTCATAAAATCAATTTTTCAAGTCTAAAGATAGTTCAAGCTTAGGTTAAGATTAGGTTAAAGTAAACAAGTTGAAAATATTTTAATAAAAGAAAACATTAAACATAAAGCCTATGATTTCCTAAAGACAATACTCCTGGCTTGATCATCTAGGGATAGGTTAAGACAGTTTAGAGAGAGGTTAGAGCCTACTATTAGAGACCTATTACTCCATTCTAAACATTATGAAGAACAAAAGATGGAGGAAATGTTTAAGAACATGATGATAGAGAAACAAGGAACATGCAGTGTTCAAGTCATCTTAAGAGAAAAAGGGAAATTTACTCACTTAAATATCACAGAGTACCTAGATGCATTTGAAGAGCAAGTGCAAATCCAAGGTTTACTTGATGACGTTTTAGTAAAGTACTTTGGTCTTGTAGTTTCTAGCTCCATACTAGAAAGCATTCAAGTACTTAGTAATAAACCTTGGGAGGAGTTTAGGAAAGAATTGCACAAAATGTTTTATCTTGAGGATTTTAACCAGCATAGCCGTGATGGATTTTTGCGATGGGTAAACTCTACAAAGAGCAATGAGTCTCTACTTCATCTTCATGGCGAGTTCATGAGATAATTTGCTCAACTCCCTGAGGAGGATAGAAACGCATTAATTCCTGATCTGATTATACATTTTCTCAAGATATTGAGTCTTGAGAAATAGAGTTGAGGTTGAGAGACGAATGGAAGAGCCACGCAAAAGATATGATCTTACTGATGATTGGGAAAAAGTGAAACTTGAAATAGAGGCTGTCACCCACATGAAACAATGCCAATTTGTTTTGTATGCAAAACCTAATTCTTCTCAGCCTAGAGAAATACCTATTGCACGACAAACTAATATGCCAATGCCTATGACTGTGGCTATGGCTAACAATGTAGTTGCCCTAAAGCTCCAATAAAATTTCAATTAGACATTCTCTGTAAACAAATGGAAGATGTTATGAATATGCAAACATCTCTTTCCAAAGAGGTTGCTCTTTTAAATAATAAAGTATATTCCATGAGTTCTAATGAGCCTAGAGCTAGCAGTAGTGGTGTAGAGAAAGCAACAACTATACAACCAGCTATGCCACGATATATTCCTCCTCAATTTGTTTTTTAGCGAGCTCCACCTACTTAGTTCAGTGCACATCAAGCTTTTCAAAAGAACACTAAAATAAAAGGGACTGGCGGAAAACGATGTGTGTGGTACGATAGCCATGAACATGCAACTTATTCTTGTGACGAATTAAAGAGTGCAGAGGAAAATCAATTAGTAGTGGAGATTGATAGGAAATTGTGTGACTTTAGGTCACGACTTCCTTTCGCCATTAATTGGGGCAAAGGAGGTATGAAAATTCTGTATGAAAATTTAACGACCTGTAATGCAACTACTAGTACCTCAGTTGCTAGACTAGAGCTAGCAGATGATAGGCGTCTTTCTACAACAATCCAAAATCCTTATTCGATTGAGGTGCTGATAAGGGCTAGAGATGAAATAATGTGTAAAACAACATGGCGATCTCCTGTTGATCAAGCCTCCATCTATTCTCACATTGCTAGTGTTAAGGAGAAACAAAGATGAGATGATATGCAGGATGATATAGATGAGGGAGATAGGAGGATGACCAGAAGACAAACAAGAGAGAATGAGAAGAAAAATCAAAAAAAGGTACAATTTGAAGATAGAAACTTATCTTAGGAAGAGAATAGAAGGATAATTAAAGAGGGAAGAAGCCAACAGAGGAAAATATGCAATCATAGGAAAATGTGAATACCCCTAATAAGGATGAAAAGAAGAAACCTTAAAATGAAAATAATCATAATACTAAAACCGAACAAAAAGATGAACAAAAACAAAGTGAAGAAAAAGGGAAAAAGAAAGGAAGAAGAGCTCCACGAGCAATAATGATTTTGAAGCTCGAGAAATAGAACGATATTAGGGAAATCTTGAATGATATACTTCTAAAAAATCAAGTAACAATGTCTCTTGAACAAGTGTTTTCAATAGAAAAATTGGATTTCAAAGATAGTTTTATTCGACTAATTAGAAGGAGACGTTTTCCATTGCCAAAAGATGAAGATATGCAAGATGTGGCAGAAGAAACTCTAGCTATGAATGATGTTGTAACATTACGTGATAGTGATTATGAAGAAGAAGAAGAGTTTACGACTGGGAGTGTGAATAGAAAGTTTTTAGGACGAATTCAACCTAATGACTACATGCTGAAAAGTGAAAGTAAATTTAACACGAACTTTTAGGCACGAGGAACACCAAAAGTAAAAATTAGGATTGGAGATGAAAAAGATTTCTGTTTAGCCCTAGCTCTCATTGACTCGGGCTCAAAGATAAACGTTATCTCAAAGAAATGTTTCAATAAGTTTAGATGGCCAATTGACAAAGAGCATGGCTGGAGGATCAGGACAGTTGACAATGGCTCTAGAATTTTATTAGGTGCATGCACGCATGTGCCTATAATGATAGGTGGTGTTCGGGAAGAATTTCACTTCTTTGTTCAAAATAATTGTTCATATGAAGTAATTCTCGGGCAGCCATTTATAGCTGAGATGAGAATGGAAACAAAAGGGATGAATGATGGGTGAGTGTATGCAAGAGTTTGATCCAAATCAGGGATGGATTCTTTGCAAGTCATGACCCTTTTCCCAAATCACACAAGAAATAGAAAGAACTTAAGAAGACACCCCATTGACTTGAATAGTCATGTATGTGAAGATTCATGACACTCTGCCCAAATCACACAAGAAATATGGGGCATATTATAACCGAAATTTCTGTTAAATTCCACTATTAAGCGGGACAATAGTTGACATTGTTTTGATGTCTTGCCTAACAACTTACTACAAAAGAAAAACTTTCAAAAACATTTAGAAAACAAAATGAAAAATATTTTAGAAATTTAGGATTAATTTTATCTAATGAAAAAATTGAGTGTATAATTGAACTTTCCAAAAGTACTGCTTTGTTAGAAGAGCTTGAATCTACTTTCCAAATAAAATTAGAATCAAATTTGATTATTCTTAACTCTATTCAAGAGTATGATTTTATTACAAATTTTATCCTAGAACATGAAGTTAACATAGAAACTAAATACAAGACAATGGAAAAGAAAATTAAGCCTGTAGCTCAACCCTTACCTAAGGATAGTTATGATAAATATAGACGAGTATCTGAGGACCCTATACTTAGAGACCGATCTAAGATAGGTCATATGTTTACAGAGAAAACTAAGAAATATATTAAATATAAGAGACCTGTATTCAAGATAGGATCAATTTCAATTAGCTATTGAGAGTCAAGATGTGACCACAATGGAAACTCCTTTGGGTCTAGTACGTATGTGTACTTTACCACAAGGAGCGACGAATTATGTGGCACACATGATGAATGCTATGAACCTGGTCCTACATGACCTTATCCGAAAAGGGATAATGCCTTTTAATGATGATATTCCAATAAAAGGGCATGTGGAAAAAGAAAAAGATGAAAGTTTAGATTTATATGGATGTAAAAAGTTTGTTTCCAGCCACATTTCCAATTGTGAAAAGATTTTTCAAAGATTTGAGGAGGTTGGATTGACTTTATCCTTAGAGAAGTCTACTTTTGGTGTTAATGAACTGCTGATAGTTAGACATTTATGTGGGCATTACAATCGTAGGCCTTAGCCAGCAAAAGTTGATGCCATTAGTAGAATTTCTAAGAGGTGTCGCAATGTTAGTGAAGTAAGGAGATTGTTAGGTGCATGTGCTTTCTATGTCATGTGGATCCCTCACTTTGCCCGTCATGAACCCACTTTATGATTTGTTATGAAAAAGAAATTAATTCTATTGGACTGATGAGCATACTAGAACGATGTGATGTCTAAAGCAATTGCTTATCAATGCTCCGATCTCGAAACGTATTGATTATTTACGAAATAAGCATGTTATCCTAACCATTGATACTAGTCCATTGGTATAGGCTCAGGCATTGGGTAGGATGATGAGAAGGAGCAAAGATACGCAGTTTGCTTTGGAGCAAAAATCGTACACAGTACTCAAAGAAATTATCCTCACATTAAAAGAGAATTATGGGGGTTAATTACTACTTTAAAAAATAGATAAGGAATATTTTATAGGAGGTAATGTAATAGTGGAGACTGGTTGTCTTCCATTAATAGGTTTAATTGCCAATTGTTCATCTTCAAATATTGCTATGTTACAATGGATAGCCTTTCTTAAGTTTATTAACCTTGCTTTTGTACATATTGATGGAAAACATAATACTGTAGCTGATATGCTCTCAAGAGCAAAGTTTAACGATGATAGAGAAGCAATGGATAATCATAGATAATTAATTATGAAATATCTACTTTTATATATGAGAGATTTAGAGAAGATGATTATGAGGGAGAATGGCGAGATATAGTATATTAGCTGAGTTCATTTCAGCCTATTCCAAGCTGATCCTCAAATCCATTCTGGAACATCAAGAAGAAGTCTTTCAACTTCTTCTTGAAAGATGGATATCTTTGGCGTTAGCTAAAGGGAAGGTGAGAAATGTTGAAAATGTAGCAAGCTTCAATGGAAGCTCTTCATATGAAGCCCCTTGACTTATCTCCCATTTTCTTCACTATCTCATCCATAGGAACCTTCTCTTAGGCACTAGAAATTAGATTTGTACTTCTTGCATATGAACGCACTTTTTAGAGTTATTCACTTTTCCTTATTTCTTAAGCATGTAATAGAAAGTCCTTTTTTCCTTGAGTCACGCATAAGAGAAGCATGTAATAGAAAGTCATTTTCTCCTTGAGTCACGCATAAGAGAGGTGTAGAAAGTCATTTTCCTTGAGTCACGCATAAGAGAAGACGTAACCTAGATCATTGCCTAAATATATGAAGGCCACCGATTGATGCAATGCATCTATATATAGACTGGTGACGAACCTCCTTGTGTGGCTTGTACAGCACCGTGGCTTCTCTCATAGATTGGAGTTACTTCCAGATATCTCATTGCTTCTACAGCATCATGCTATTTTCTCATAGGATCATGTGTGCGATATTCTCTTCTTAAGCATATGTCGTAACTTCTTGTGTTACTGGGTTGAATAAATAAGAAGACTTCTACAACTTGTAAGGATTGGTTGCTGCACATTGTGTACCATTTGTGATTGATGGCTTGCCGATGTGACCTATGCTAAGAAGGAACAACAAACGATGAATCACTCATATTTCATTGAAAGAGGACTGACATGGGCGATTGAAGATCTTCGGTAAATTCATTTGTTTATGAAGTATTGCTATTTTTTCTGTATTTGACCAATATGTTGATGAACGCATATGCCTGAACAGTATTTCATATACATTAAAGTGTAAGTGATGTGATAGTGATACAATATGCTGTGAAAGTGTTCATACGGGATTGTGTTCATACATTTGTGATTGATGGCTTGCTGATGTGACCTATGCTAAGAAGGAACAACAAACGATGAATCACTCATATTTCATTGAAAGAGGACTGACATGGGCGATTGAAGATCTTCGGTAAATTCATTTGTTTATGAAGAATTGCTATTTTTTCTGTATTTGACCAACATGTTGATGAATGCATATGCCTCAACAGTATTTCATATACATTAAAGTGTAAGTGATGTGATAGTGATACAATATGCTGTGAAAGTGTTCATACGGGATTGTGGTTTATAAACGTGCGAGAAGATTGAAAGAATCTAGGAGCCTTTATTAAGGTACACATATGATGATGTGATGGTATAGTGCTTGTAGACTATATATATATATATATATATATATATATATATATATATATATATATATATATATATATATATATATATATATATATATATATATATATATGTGTGTGTGTGTGTATTGCATTTGCTATATAGTGAGGATGCAAATGATGTGACATTGACATGATATAAATTGGAAGATGTCTTACGCGTCTGTGGTTTATAAGATTGCAAAGAGGAATGAGCTTTCACTATATATTGGATGATGTGATGGCATGGTATGCACATAAATATAATTCTTGAAGATTATACATTGTAGGTTGTTTGGTGTAATGTAAATATATGGGCTGTGAAGTTGCAGGGAATAAGTTCTACAGATTGTCTTACATATCAAAGGATACTTACTATTGAAGGATGAAATTATAATTGTGCAGGTCGAAAGATATATCCATATCTTTCGGGTTACGGTTTGATGTATGGTTATGTGTTGAAGGATTTGCATGGAACCAATCTTGATATTGATACAAACAGGTTATATCACATTGACCCTCATGTATGGCTATGTGGTTAAGGGTTCACATGAAACAAATCCTGAATATTGATACAAACACGTTTTTCGGAAGACGCACATTGACATGGTGTGAACTTTTTGATGTATTCGGGATTTTATTATGTGCAAGACACATCTATATAATTTAAGTTGTTGGTTGGAATATGTGCAGGTACAAACTAGGCAAACAATGCTAAGGAAGGATGTATAATGAAAAGAGTTGTTGATTATATGTGACTTGAGAAGGCTGCCAATGTCAAATGAGTTTTTGTTCATATATGTCATAGAAGGAATTCAATGCATATGATTAAATGAATTTTTTCTGAGATCGTTGCTTAGTCATATTGTATGCTATGCAATATGACAAGGATTTGAAAACGATAAACAGTGCTATCTATACGTGCAAGTGTCTGAAAGGTATTGTAAAATACTAACATGTTTTTTTTTAAGGGAAGATCTTATATTGATGAGTATTCCCGCCTGTCATTTACTGGTAATAATATATGTATGATGAACATGTGGTGAAACTATTCTATGCTATGTATTGAGGTGCAGTAAAATACAAAGAAGCCGAAGGGGATTAGAGAATTCAGAAAATGAGAACAAAGTTCTTATTGTAGTCCTTGGGTTATTGACCTGCTACCTTCCGCATGTGCCACGGGTATTGCATATACCAACAGTGGTATCAGAGCCATAGTGCTCTTGTATGCTTGCAAATTGTTGAAGTCCCCTCATTGATTTTGGATGCACTTTGATTGCTAGAGGCTTGTTGAAGCCGTCGAATTACAAGAAGACTATAGGAGCCATTGGAGCTCAAGGTCCCCCCAAGGATTTCATACTTGATATTTTCTGTTGGAAGAGATACTAACTCTTTAAGAGTGTTTGAAGAATACAGGTTCTTGGAGAAAGCAAGTTCAAAAGTAAAAGCAAACGAGTAAAGATAAAGAAGCTTTGGGAAAAGACAGAATCTCGAGACAAGAAGAAGACTCCAAAAGGTAAAGGGCTGCCATCATAAAGGTGGATAGGATTCGAGAAGGAACTCCTATCAAAGTGAAGTCTCCTCATCAATTGAGTTGAAGACAAGCCAAAAGAAGAAAGCTAGCAAAGGTTCTGATTCAAGCCTTGGAAGGCAAACGAGCTGTGGCAGAGCTCGAGGCAAGGAGTGTGAGTCCTTGTTACAAACTTGCTTAGATTCAAGAGGAAGAAAACTCAAGGTATACATTTCTTTAGTTCATTGTTCTTGAACATCGAAGCTAAAGTGATAAGGTTCTACAAAGGACTTCTAGTCCTAAGTCATTTATGCTAGTGCTTTGAGAATCTCACAAGTAGCTCGCCTAAAGCTTGAGCATTGGTCGCTACTAGGAAGCTTGAGCAATGTTCGCTAAAGGCTTGAGCATTTTCGGCTTATTTTTATCTTGAAGTGATCTCAACAAGAAGTGTTGAGAACCAATTGAAGACAAGGAACAAGTCAAGAAGATGTTTTTTCAAAGGAGATGATCAAGCAAAGCCTCAACAAGGCAAGGGAGTCAAGAGGAATCATCAAAGGAGTTAGAGCTATTGAAGCTCACTCAAGCTACATAAAGGAGTCAAGAGGACTCGTCAAAGGAGTTAGAGCTATTGAAGCTCACTCAAGCTACATAAAGGAGTCAAGAGGACTCCTCAAAGGAGTTAGAGCTATTGAAGCTCACTCAAGCCACATCAAGGAGTCAAGAAGACAAAGGAGTTTTGAGATAGTGTGGAAGCTCACTCAAGGATAATTGAACGACGGAGTCAAAACTATCATTCCAAGATAGTCGCAAAGGTATAAAATCTTGGAATATTTGTTGTGTTCTATTTCAGGTTTTGAAGATAGAAGAGATGGCAAGACAAAGCCCTGCCTTTGAAGAAGAAGAGAAAATCATTCATGATTTTCTATCATGGTTGGAGGACCAGCCATATGAAGAACTTGCACATACTAGAGATGAAGGGGGAGACATGTCAATGAGTCAAGAGAGTGCACCTTATGAAGATCAACCAATAGATGGAGTAGAAGAAAAGGTTCAAAGATTCAAAGATGACAAAGAAGAAGTGCAACCAGCCCAAGGAATATTGATAAATCGAAGAAGTTATGAAGAAGACACGACCATCCTTGCACATGAAGATGAAGGAAACCAAGGTAAGAAGATTTTGGAAGAAGAAGCAAAAGAAGACAAGATCAAGGCATCCACCTACAAAGGAAAGCAAATGGAAGAAGTAAGCAGAGATCAACATGAGGAAAAGAAGAATGGAAAAGAGAGGGAAGCCACCAGAATAGAAAAGAGGAGAGAAAGAGAAGACAACAAGAGAGAGAAAGCAAATGAAGAAAAGATTTATCAAGACTTGAAGAGTCAAAGCAATGGAAGAGCATTCATGGAGTTAAAGGTCCAAGAGAACCAAGTATCGAATGGGAACATCATCAATCTTGAAGTGAAGGTAAGAAGAAAAGGGTCGTTTCCCTTTCTCATTTTGAAATCACAACTCGGTTGTTCATCACTCTACTTATGTTGAAGATCATCTACCAAGATATCTTCAAACAAGTCATGAAGTGGTGTCTTGGATTATCATATGATCCAAGTCATTTCTTTATGAGAAGAAGCATGGCGCGTCAACGACAAATCTTGAAGACATGGATATCACACCAAGGATCTCGAGCATTCATTTCTATGCTCAAAGAAAACTTTGTATGGCATGTCCCTTGGATCTTCCATTGAATCTTGAGGGGGAGTGTTGAAAATGTAGCAAGCTTCAATGGAAGCTCTTCATATGAAGCCCCTTGACTTATCTCCCATTTTCTTCACTATCTCATCCATAGGAACCTTCTCTTAGGCACTAGAAATTAGATTTGTACTTCTTGCATATGAACGCACTTTTTAGAGTTATTCACTTTTCCTTATTTCTTAAGCATGTAATAGAAAGTCCTTTTTTCCTTGAGTCACGCATAAGAGAAGCATGTAATAGAAAGTCATTTTCTCCTTGAGTCACGCATAAGAGAGGTGCAAAAAGTCATTTTCGTTGAGTCACGCATAAGAGAAGACGTAACCTAGATCATTGCCTAAATATATGAAGGCCACCGATTGATGGAATGCATCTATATATAGACTGGTGACGAACCTCCTTGTGTGGCTTGTACAGCACCGTGGCTTCTCTCATAGATTGGAGTTACTTCCAGATATCTCATTGCTTCTACAGCATCATGCTATTTTCTCATAGGATCATGTGTGCGATATTCTCTTCTTAAGCATATGTTGTAACTTCTTGTGTTACTGGGTTGAATAAATAAGAAGACTTCTACAACTTGTAAGGATTGGTCGCTGCACATTGTGTACCATTTGTGATTGATGGCTTGCTGATGTGATCTATGCTAAGAAGGATTAACAAACGATGAATCACTCATATTTCATTGAAAGAGGACAGACATGGGCGATTGAAGATCTTCGGTAAATTCATTTGTTTATGAAGTATTGCTATTTTTTCTGTATTTGACCAACATGTTGATGAACGCATATGCCTGAACAGTATTTCATATACATTAAAGTGTAAGTGATGTGATAGTGATACAATATGCTGTGAAAGTGTTCATACGGGATTGTGGTTTATAAACGTGCCAGAACATTGAAAGAATCTAGGAGCCTTTATTAAGGTACACATATGATGATGTGATGGTATAGTGCCTGTAGACTATATATATATATATATATATATATATATATATATATATATATATATATATATATATATATATATATATATATATATATATATATGTGTGTGTGTGTGTATTGCATTTGCTATATAGTGAGGATGCAAATGATGTGACATTGACATGATATAAATTGGAAGATGTCTTACGCGTCTGTGGTTTATAAGATTGCAAAGAGGAATGAGCTTTCACTATATATTGGATGATGTGATGGCATGGTATGCACATAAATATAATTCTTGAAGATTATACATTGTAGGTTGTTTGGTGTAATGTAAATATATGGGCTGTGAAGTTGCAGGGAATAAGTTCTACAGATTGTCTTACATCTCAAAGGATACTTACTATTGAAGGATGAAATTATAATTGTGCAGGTCGAAAGATATATCCATATCTTTCGGGTTACGGTTTGATGTATGGTTATGTGTTGAAGGATTTGCATGGAACCAATCTTGATATTGATACAAACAGGTTATATCACATTGACCCTCATGTATGGCTATGTGGTTAAGGGTTCACATGAAACAAATCCTGAATATTGATACAAACACGTTTTTCGGAAGACGCACATTGACATGGTGTGAACTTTTTGATGTATTCGGGATTTTATTATGTGCAAGACACATCTATATAATTTAAGTTGTTGGTTGGAATATGTGGAGGTACAAACTAGGCAAACAATGCTAAGGAAGGATGTATAATGAAAAGAGTTGTTGATTATATGTGACTTGAGAAGGCTGCCAATGTCAAATGAGTTTTTGTTCATATATGTCATAGAAGGAATTCAATGCATATGATTAAATGAATTTTTTCTGAGATCGTTGCTCAGTCATATTGTATGCTATGCAATATGACAAGGATTTGAAAACGATAAACAGTGCTATCTATACGTGCAAGTGTCTGAAAGGTATTGTAAAATACTAACATGTTTTTTTTTGAAGGGAAGATCTTATATTGATGAGTATTCCCGCCTGTCATTTACTGGTAATAATATATGTATGATGAACATGTGGTGAAACTATTCTATGCTATGTATTGAGGTGCAGTAAAATACAAAGAAGCCAAAGGGGATTAGAGAATTCAGAAAATGAGAACAAAGTTCTTATTGTAGTCCTTGGGTTATTGACCTGCTACCTTCTGCATGTGCCACGGGTATTGCATATACCAACAAGAAACCCACAAAGAGTGTTAGGCCTAAGAAATTTTCATGTGCAAGTCATGAAGGAAATGCATGAGAGTCTATGGGCTAGTCATAAGGGTTTTGTGGCTACGTATGAGAAGATTCGAGAAAGCTAGTGGTGGTGGAGGATGTATGTAACTATTAAAGAATTTGTGAGAACTTGGATTATGTGCCAGTTACATTCGTCACTTGAACATAGAGACCCTTTACATCCGATCTATCCACCTTGTATTTACTACAAGTGGGTAGTCGCCCTTGTGACCATGCCTAAAAGCAATAGTGGTATGAGATACATCGTTCTTGGACGTGAAGATTTAGCAAATCACGTTGAGGATAGAGCACTTTGTTCTAATAATACTTATAATGTATGCTTATTCCTTTTAGAAGACATATTATCAAGATTTGGATATGTAGAAAAAGTAGTAGCCGATCGAGTTGAGTTAGACGTTAGAGAGGCAAGAGAATTCTTTGCACATCATGGAATTCCAATGTCTCTTATGATGGCCTACGCTTAAAATGGGAAGACAATGTTTCAAGAGAAGAATTATTACCATTATGAATTAAACAATTAAAACAAGTGTAAGCCGCCGGATTGGCACTTCGTATTTTCATAATTCTTGTATTTTCATATCCCGCATGAATTGAAAGGTTTCATATTCCGCACGAACCGAAAGGTTGTTGCGAAGAGTTGTAACTACTTATAAAGCAATGAAAGGACACTCCAATGACGACCAGGAGAATCGCCAGACTATCTGTCTAGGTGATTGCATTTTGTGAAGTTGTCGTGGTGCAGTGTTGAGAAATCTGAGTAATACTGTCTTTTTCTCGTCTTTATTTGATTACATTAACTTGCGGTTAATCAAGCTCCATTAAGTTACGGTAATGAAGTCTATGTTACGGTAATGAATAATTTCGGTGTTATGTACTGAGAAAATAGTAACCAGAGTACGAATAGTAAGTCTGTGAGAGAACGAACCAGAGTAGTGACAGTAATTCGTAGTAAGCAGAGGTTTGAATGTTAATATACTATGGTGGGGATAAGTTAATTGGGAAAATTAAGTTATAGGGCCTCTGATTAGCAGACCCCTACCACTCCCAAGAACCCGAAAGAGTTTAAACACGCCTGTGACGGCAACACACGTTTAACACTGGAGCCGTCTATGGGAAGGTGGCAACAGAGTGTTGCAAATTGATTGTGAGAAGGTGGCCATAGATTGTGAATCGATAGTAAGGTGGAGTAGTACGCAAGTGTTGCAAAGGTGATATATGCCGGTTACTCGGTCCGACGAGTCTTATCCGAAGTACAGGAGAGACCGACAGCCTTGGGCGGTACCAAATTTGTTAGGGATACCCCAGGATGCAGAAGCACAGATCGGTTAAGCCCAGTCGTCGAAGAAGCGAAGCACGTTAGCAGTGATTTTGGTAGCATTCCGGCGGAACATACTGCAATTCCGGTAAATTCCGGTGTAATTTTGGTGCAGTCTGCAGAAGATACAATAACTTCAGAGTATACAGGAACGTAGTGTACAGTTGGCCCGACACCGTCTGGTCAAGATTCGAACCTCTCTAAGGATAGAGGTGTGTTATCCAGAGAGACCATTGCTGGTGAAGAATATCTTGGGTTGGGGAAAGTTCGATTAATTCGGGTCATAGTTCGGTCCCAGTTACAGAGAATGTACAAGTTTTCGGTGTCAGTGTGATACTTCCTGGTGAATCTTCATTCCGGACACCACTGTTCGGGGTAAGCTTGCCTACGTTTGATACCAAGGAAGAGGACAGGCTATTTGAATTAGAGATCCGTAAAAGGTTGAACGCTATTTTCAAGGCGGAAGGTGAGCAGTCTAACCATACAGACTCCGAAGGACAAGAAACACCTCCTCAAAACTCAAGAGATAGTAACAGTACCACTACTAGCACCATGAGTGGACAACAACAATAACAACAACAGCAACAACAACAACAGCAACAACAACAACAACAACAACAATAGCCACTTCCACCTCGACCGGTTCCAACAGGGGTAACATACACCAAGTTCGGTGGATTTCCAGGTGACGATCCTGATGCCCATGTACGCACCTTTGAAATAAGTTATGCAGTGCTGAACCATCCACCCGATTCGGCATACAAGGCCATCGTATTTCAGTCAACACTAGTCAATGAAGCAGCACGATGGTTAACAGAGTATGATTTCAATCATTTCGTTACCTATGAAGCGGTAAGAGATGCGTTTTTACAGAGATTCTGGTTGAAGAAGAACCCTGCCGAAATCTTCGATTACTTGCAGAACAATAAATAGAAGGTGCACCAGACTGTGCAGGAATATGCCACATTGTTTAGAACTCATTTAAGACAATTGCCGTTGGCACATGCCAATCTGCCGGATGATGTGATAACTCAATGGTTTATTAATGGGTTAACTCCACAACTAAGACAAATTATGATCATCCGTTGTGTGGGAGCTATGACACTGGATGCGGTTATTGCAATGGCCCTGCAACTCGAGCATAAAGGTGGAGGATTCACCAAAGACTTAGAGTGGTTGAAAGCCAGTAGAAATGTTGCAGAAGATCCGACTAAACAGATGTATTGCACCAAACGTAAAAATCCAGGGCATACCAGTGCCACCTGTGCCCTTAATCAGATGTATTGCGCCATCTGTAATACCACCGGACATTCCACCAAAAATTGTGCGTATAACGCCAAAGTGCAGGGACAAGCAACTGTAAATGCCATTATACAAGAACAAGGGCAGCCAGCTACTCACTACGTGCCACTGCAGATGCGAAACAATCAACAGCAAGGATACCGAAATTACTGGGGATAGCGGAATACCAACTTCAATGCAAATCGATGGTAGGCCAGTACATCAGCGGAGAATACTTCTCTGCCACCACCTCGATGTCACTTTTGCGGTGAACTTGGCCACATCCGGAGATTTTGCAAGGATGCAATCGAATATGATCAAAGAAAGAAAGAGTGTTAGAACCCAATGACCAATATGGTCTATCTTTCACTAGTGGAAACTCAAGCAGTAGTGGTCCAGACAAGATCCAGTAAGCAATTGCAACCAGCAGCGGAAGTGTTTGAACCTGGCATCCATGAACAACAGAGAATGTATAGCAAAGCTAGCAATTGGACCACCAAACAGCTTACGGTGTTTCGTGATCCAGTTCCGGTGACACAGGTTCCCCTGCCAAAGGTGGGAGCGCATGAACAACATTGTAACCCAGTAACAGGAGAATCATCATCGGAACCAGTGAAAAGTGCAATTCCAACAGACCAGGTATGGGATATTGTCTCTAAGGCCTCAATTACACTCCCCTTGGGACAGCTACTCGCTTTAGTGCCAAGAGTTCGACAGCAGTTTCAACAACAGGTTAGTCCCATATCTCCCAGTACTCCGACGACTGCAACAATCCAACCGGAAACTGATTCTACGGTGAATCATTCTATTCCCTTAATCACGGTCTGGCATAAAAATCACAAGATTATGCAAGTGCTAATTGATGGTGGTTCCGGTGTGAATATAGCAACTGCAGCTCTCTGCAAGAAGTTAGGGTGGACCCAAATCGAGCCTGTTCAATTCTTTGTCAGAATGGCAGATCAATCCCGAGTTCATCCAGTGGGACTTGTAAGAAAAAAAATGAATACATTAAGCAATACATTAATGGCTGCTGCAAGATGGAAAAAGAAAAGGAAAAGAAGAAAAAGAAAAAAAACAAAGAAAAAAGAAAGAAAAAGAAAAATTATTGTTCAGTTGTGGTCTTGAAATCACTTCTGAAATATATTGCAGGCTATATGAGGCGAAGGTCTGCTACAGAAGAATTAGTTAGATGTATCTTATGGCGGATGACTAAGAGATAGAAGATAGAATACTTTTATAAATTAAATCTTACTTGTGAATAGGATTAATGGAATGGTAAGTACCATGAGTGTCTAAATGAATCTTATAGGATTTTCTAAATTTGTCTTTTGACTGTATGCATTGAACGAAATGATTTCCTATTCACATTGACCTAATTCTATGAATTTACTTTATTACCAGAAACTTAATCTAAATTTAGAAGCATTTTTTTCATCTAGTTTAGAGTAAATTTAAAAGTTTTTCCAAAGGATTTGATGCTGGTTTCCATGAATTGCAGGGTGGCCCATCAGGACAATGTGCAAATTTAGTGGGGGCAGATGTTGGAGGGATTTCCAAATCTAAATAATTATTAGAAAGATAAAAACTTTTTGATTCCAAGATGATTAAATATTATCTCTCTCAAATATTTTGATGCATTTGTTTTTATTTGAATAACCTCTTTTAGTACCCACAGGCAACAAAATCATGAGGAGCTTGACTAAACAAAGATCATCTTATCTAAAAACCTTAAGTTTATAGTTGGATACAACGAAGCGTTATGATTACATATATTTTAATCATGCTCATATGTGTGAGTGTGCATGGGTATGTGCCATAAGTATGCATGGGCATTGATGTTGAATTCATGTTGCTAATTAGCTATGAATAGTTATAATTAGATATGGGTTTATCCCTACTTCTTAATTTATTCAATTTTATGATTGTTCATTATTTATATATGGTTATTTACTTTAAGGGGCTTATTTTGCTGAGTTTTTAGTCTAAAGTTTCTATTATGTATGTACCTCTATAGATTACATTAACATCATCCTAAAACTTATGTACTTACTCTCTTTAAAACATTACCTTAAAAGAGATACTTTGTCCTAAGCACTTATTTAAAACAATGTGAATATGTGCATTTACAAACCTTTGATTTAATTGATGTTAGAATCTATATTGAATATATATAGCTTAGTATATCTATATATTGTTAATATATGTTTAATAATTATTAACTTTATTTAAATAAATAAAGTATATATATAGTTTATATATATATATATATATATATATATATATATATATATATATATATATATATATATATATATATATATATATTACATAAATATATCTATATATCTATATGGTACTTAGAAAATATAGTTATTATATACATTTAGAAGTTAAGTTGAGTTAAAAAAAATAAAAGCGCTTACCTATTGAATTATATAAATCAATATTGTATTCTTTATATGATTTAGATCTAGAAATTTACGTTGAGTTAGTCTACTGTAAGTATGCATGACTTAGTTTAGTATGCATGTTTTAAGTGGATGATGTGTATGAGTTAATGGAAAGTGCGTACATGCATGTCTTTTTGTATATTTGTGTATAAAAATAAAGGGTTAAGTGTGTTTAAGCTAATGCTCTTTATGTAGGTACGTGAAGAGGAGAGAGAGAGACAGAGAGAGAGAGGCCTGAAGCAGAGACACATACAAGCAAGATGAATGTAGTTCTCCTTGCTACTCTAGATAGAGGTAGGGCTAGTGGCACTACTAATTGTTGCTATCGTTGGCAGCCCTCTTCGCCACACCTTACGAGCATACTTTTAAAATGGTTATATGAACTTCATGTCCATTGTATATTCAAGAAGCAGGGCATCAAGTGCATGCCATGTTGTTTGTTGTTGGCAATAGGCTCGAGTATGATGCCTACCATTACTCATGCCTTCCCGTCGCGTGTGGTGCCTGATTTGTTTAATTGGGTGTGTAGATCCATCTGTGGTATCACCAATGATAATTTTCACATGTACCGTGGAATCTTTCACTGATTCCAGTTCCAAAAGCTCACATTTCAAAGTTAATTGACCTATTGAATGAAAATATTAGAATGGGGATTCTTGAGCCATCAAGTGCTCCCTATTCTAAACGTTGGTTCACCGTACCAAAGAAAAACGGGTCACTGAGATCTATTCACGATCTTTAGCTAGTAAACAAGGTGACAATCAAAAATATGGGAACTAGGCCTATCATAGATGAGTATGCAGAAGCCTTTGTAGGAGGATCTATTCATTCAATGGGGGATTTGCACTCTCGATATGACCAATTCCAATTATCCCTCGAGAGTCATGATTTGATGACTATGAGGACACAACTTGGGCTCCTATGCATGTGTAGTTTTCGACAAGGTGCCACAAACTCGATGGCACATATCATGAATGGTATGCATAAGGTGCTTAAGGATTTTATTCCGCATCTGACCATGCCATTGATTGATGATATCCCTATTAAAGGTTGCAAGGGAAAAGATAAAGATGAGACTCTTGATGAGGATGGATGTCAAAATTTTGTTAAAAATCACATAAATGATTGTGAATCCATTCGTAGTCCACTGGATGAGGTTTATTTGACATTGTCTGCAGAGAAATCAATATTTGGAGTGCAAGAGGTACTGATTGTAGAAAGTCTGTGTGGTCCTACAAGAAGAAAGCCGTGTCTGAAGAAAGTAGACACCATTCAACACATGAAAGAGGTCTGCTCATCAATCACTGAAGTGAAGATATTTCTTGGGGCATGTGTTTTCTACGTTGTGTGGATTCCTCATTTTGCCCATGTTGTGGACCCACTCTATCAATTGCTTCGAAAAGGGTAGAGATCTCAATGGAAGGATGTCCATACTCAATCTGTGAGGAAATTAAAGAAGGCACTTGTAGAAGCCCCATTGCTTAGAAAAGACGATTACAGTGACAATAAACAAATTTATATTACCATAAATTCAAGTCCCATTGGTATAGGCTAGGCAATTGGCCAAGAGTATGATGAGGGAAAATGGTATGCGATTCGATTTGGAGCTAAAGTACTAAATGTTTGCCAGAGAGGCTACCCTTAGATTAAGCGAGAGCTATGGGGAATAGTGACATACTTAATCGGGGCAAATATGGTGGTGGAAAGAGACTGCTTACCATTATTGGGAATGATGGTGAGTTGTTCAACTGCTGATATCGCCATATTAAGATCGATAGCATACATCAAGTCACTAAACCCCGAGTTTGTTCATATAGCTGGGAGGAATAATGTGGTAATCGAAATGCTATCATAAGCTATATACGAAAATGAAGACTTGATTATGTCTAAAGATGAAGAGATAGGTTTCGACTTTTATGCTTTGCATGTAGATACTTTGAGCTTAGACGAAGCATCCATAGGAGTGAATAAAATACAGCCTACTCATCGGATTGAAAAGCTTGAGGCTAGTATTGAATCTTTGAGAAGAGGAACTCAAAAGAGTTTAGGAAGCGGGAAAGGAAAGAAGAGAAAAGAAGAGAAAAGAAGAGAAAATTTACGAACTTCCTATAGGAATAATAGAAAGATTCAATAAAGATGAATATCAAAATGAGTGGAAGGAAATCGGAAGATACTTGACCATAAAGTCTTCTGATCCTAGTAGGAGCAAAGAGAAGTTTCGTACCATTCGGAGAAAGTCAAGCAATTACTTTCTAAAAGATGGATTACTTTGGAAGCAAAAGATTAGAATAGGTAAGATACCTCATCAAGTTGTAGTTTGCAATGATACTAGAGACAAGATTATGTGTGAAATGCATAGTGGGCCAGACATGAGGGCTTTCAAGGGACTTATGAAAAGAAAAAGGAAAGATATTGGTGGCTGGGGATATATGTAGATGTCGATAAATATTTGGCCACTTGCAAGACTTGCAAGGTGTACTCCAATGTCAAGCATAAGGATGAGTTGCATCCTACATATCCTCTGAATATCCACTATAAGTGGGTTGTCGATCTGGTTACACTGCCATTAGGGGCGCAACAGATCAGATATATTGTGCAAGCAAGAGAGGACCTAACAAATCATGTTCAAGGAAGAGCTCTGATGATGAAAACTACAAGCAATGTATGCAAATTTCTACTAGAACACGTGTTTAGTAGATTTGGCAATGTCGAGAAAATAGTTGCCAATAGAGATGAGCTTGATGCTCAAGAAGCCAAAGACTTCTTTGAAAGATATGGAATTTGACTATCACTCAGCACTGCTTACAATCTTTTCGATTATTAAAGCTTTGGCTAAGGCTTGTGAGGGAAAGATAACGAACTAGCCAAAGTATCTTTCCTTTGCCTTAAGGGCAAATAGGATGACATGCACTAGGACTACTGGATACATGCTAGCAGAACTAATGTATTGTCAGAAACCTATTTTATTGATGGAGAAGCATGCTCTAGCATGGGCTTCTTTGCCTACGGAGGACGAGATGTCGAGAGAAGATCTTCTAGCAGTATGGATTCTTCAATTAGAGAAAGGAAGAAATCTGGTAGAAGAAGCTACAGTTAAGCGTCGAGCATCTAGGGAGAGAAATAAGATTGTATTTGACAAATCCCATAGGTTAAGACCTAAAAATTTGAATGAAGGAGACTAGGTACTTGTCTATGATAGCTCATTGGATACGCAATATGAAGCCCAAAGAAAATAAGTGAAGAGATGGTTTGGTCCCTATGTGATGTGTAAAGTGTTCGACAATGGTAGATACTTGCTCACGGAACTGGATGGAACCAAGTTAAAGGAAGTGATTGGTCGGAAGAGAGTTAAGCCCTTTAAAAGAAAAGAGAATGATGATTATGAGACAGTGATTGATGAAGAGGAAGAAGAAGATGAGGAGTTTGCAGAAGAGGTTCAAGGCAGGAAAGAGAGATAAATGAAAATGGAAACCAAAGAATATAAATATATGCATATGTAAATATTAAATGTGTCAATAAATAAGAAGAATAACCAAAAAAGAAATAATGTGTGTCCAAACGCATGATTGTATATTTAATAATTAAAGTCCGTAAACATGATTGCATGTTAGTGTATATAAATAAAGATTACATGCATGATTGTTTCTAATGTGTCTTTCATTGCAGGTGTAGCTGTGGTTATAGATAAAGAATTGTAGTTCAACTACGGAAATGAACTTTTTTTATAATGCGGAGACATCATCTCGAAGGAATTCAGTTTAAGGTAGGGATGCAAATTTAAATTTAGCTAGAGATAGACCTTTGAATAAAATTATAAATACGTCTTCAGTACAATCTTTGAATAATGCCTTTATTTTTGAGCACTTAGTCCCCGAGCGTGTAAATCCATTAGCACATAGAATAGTGATTGAGGAAGTACCATGAACTAGATTAGATTCAAACCGAATCAGGGGTACATGTCCAACTCGGCCTAAGGCTAGACCTTTAGATCAGGCTAGAAATAGGGAACTGGCTCTAGCTAGGAGTGTGCCTCTTGACCCATCTACGTACTATGTTTTCTTGTCTACCTATCTCCTCTCTATGCCTACACATATTCAAGAAGAACAAGAAAGAGTTCAAGTAAGAATATATTGTGAAATGGTTTGAGAACAATGTGAATATCATCTGTTAAGTGAAGAAGAGATTGATGGCTATATTCATGATTACTTACTTTCTGAATCCCTGGACCAAACAAGAGCTTTGGTATATAGGCATTCATAAGAGTTAAATTGAATAAGACCAAAGGATTATGAGTTAGGGGTCAGTGTTTGCTACTGTATATAAATAAAGGTGAATAATGTCTTCTAAACTTGTGATCTGAGGTCTGCATATATGTGTGTTTCATGTCTAAGTGTGTGAAGTGAATGAGCAATGAAGCTAACCTTATTCTCACAAAATAGTGTAAAAAAATTGTAAATCAACTGACCCTAATTTTGAGATTAGGGTAGAGAAACCCTAAAAGCAAAATATAAGATTAGCTCACAAAAGATAGTTACCACCACCTTGTAGAAGACTTCTTGCTCCAAGCGAGTAGCCTCTCCTTCACCAAATCTCCACCTCCAAAGCTTCAGACCACCAAGAGCTGGCTTGATCACCTCCTCTTTGCTTTATGAGTGATGTCTCAACAATGATACTATGCTCTCTTTATATAGGTTAAGTTTCTCCTTCCAAAAGCATATCGAAAGGACGATAAAGCTATGATGAAATTGATCGCTTAACAGAAAGTCTTCTCAAAAAAGATATCACAAAACTAATGCCTATTCAGATCGCAGAAAGCCAAAATTGTTTTCTTTCCAAAACTTTGGCATCGCACTCTTGGAAAAGGGATTTGAAGCCGCATTGCTGCTTTGGAAGAACAGCGTTCTATCCACGTCGTCAATCTCTTTTGTTGTAGGAAGTCATACAAAGTATTATACTCACCCGTCATCTTCAAGAAGAAGTATCTAGCAGAATCATCATATGCTAACATTATTGGGGATCTTGGACAAGTTGTGCCCATTGTTTTCAACAAATGAAATATACACATAGAAGATAATTCCAAAAAATTTGAAGTGCAATGACAATTGATAAACCTTGTCTTTTTGTAGTACTATAATTTCTCTCTACTTTGGTCTATAATTTGATTGAACAAGCAATAGGTTGGTCCAAATTGTGTTATGAATTATGAAATGCATTGAAAACAGAATTGTTGGAGTGTTAATTTATTAATGTATTAATGTGTTTAGGTGTTCTTGATATAGAAGTTCAAGCTTTGTGAGGGCATGAAAGGTGTGAAAGGGTGGACACAATAATTCAATTTATAATTTATATAGTTTGTAAATGATACCGCATAGAGGGTTCTATTTTTTGAAATAGTTAGTAAAGTAGTGGTTAGAATAAGGGTCATTATAGATCATTTCTGATATCAAAAGCAAAGGCTTTCTACAAAAGTTACCAACTTCTACTTTCATGCATGATTTTTGAAGCCGCTCTCATGTAAAAACTATTTTTGCATAATCTAGAATTCCTTTAAATACATGCACTGTGCCGACTGTTGGAACAGAGTGCATGGGGGGAGATTGCACCCATACTATGTTCTATCTTGTCTCTTTGCATATTTATTTTCTCTATGTGTTTTCAGCATTCTTAACCTCTTTGTGTATGTGAGTTAAGATCTTGATTAAGAGTGGTATCAAAGCTTTGTGCCCATCACTATGGAGCGTCTCTTTCTATTGATCTAGTTCCTTTTTTTTGTTTTGGATTCTGATTCTGATTCTGGTTCCCATTCCGATTCTGTTTGTATTTTTGTTTCTGATTCTAACTCTGGCTTTTGTTTTTGTTCCAATTCTAGAACCAGAACCTACATTTATACCTACATTTGCACCTATGTTTACACCTATATTTACTCCTTCGGATCACTCCAAGGTGTCGAATAAGGCGTAGAACTTAGGCATAACTAAAGAATTAATTTGGCACCTTTAGCACCCAAGGCTCCCGTGGCAACTATTGGTAGTCATTGGCTATGTGCAAAACAATTTTAATTTATGAGTAGCAATAAAGAGTTTTATATTCACCAAGGGGAGAGGATTTGAACCCACAACCTCACTCACACAAGGGAAGTGTTTTAACACCACACTATCTCTTTGTGTTGTCACTCTAGTTCTCTTTTCTTATATTTAATAAAACTTTCATCTCTTTCTTACTTTTTCAATTCCCAAGAAGAACCCTTCCTTTTACATTTTAATTCAAGTAAATCTCAAAATTGTTTTTATATATCTAGCAAGAGATTTCTCTTCTCTACCTACCAATGGATGCTACGAACACGATTGGGGATTTTGGTGAGTCACCTCTACCCGAGGTAAGAGTTGAGCAACAGCTCGAGCTCCTGCAGCACGAACTTTGAGGCACTCACGACAAGATTTGACATTACGATGTATTTCAAAAGATGCAATCTAATGAAGATAACCTTATGAGGGTGTTAAAATCATTTATCTCTGCCCAATTGGATGGCACACATTCCAAGATTGGTTCTAAAAATTGCCAGTTTCTATGGTTTGATGGCCGTAAGGATGGCCCTTTATTTCTTTCATGGTTATCATAGTTTGACGATTTTTATACTGATGAAACATATGCTAAAAGTGAAGAAGTCAAACTTTCCCCAAACAATATAGTAGGAGAAGCATAGCTCTGGTGGAATGTCCTATGTCACAATACAGATCGTCGAACCATGTGGAAGGCTTTCCAAGATAAAATGAAGGATTCTTTTCTTCCTCCTCAATATTGTTTACATGTTCAAGGTGCATGGATGACCTTTACATGGAAGGAGGATGACACGGTCACTAGCTACACAGAGTAGTCCTACCAAGATTTATTATTGGTTCTAAATGCTTGAAGATGTACCAAAGGATAGCTTGCAACAAAAATACAAAGATGGTTTGGAGGTGGAAATCCAACCTAAGCTTCACACCCTACAACCTACAATCCTCAATGAGGCTATCTCTTTTGCCTATGATGTAGAGAAGGAGTTCCAATCCATAACCAAGTTGATCGGTCTACAACAACCATGCCAACAACCATTTTTTGTTAAACCCATGTTTCCTATGAAGCGTAATTTTAATGCCCCATCTTACTCTAGTTTTCCTTGTCCTCCACAATCCAATCACTCAACTACAGCTGTTGCATCATCTCTCCAACCTACCAGACCACCTACCCTATCAACTTTAGTGGTGGATGCCCAATAGAAGCAACCACATATCACCTATTGGAATTGTGGTAGAGCTCGACATACAAGAATTAAGTGTTGATTGCAACTCTTCACATGAAACCAGTTGTAGTTCAATTGCAGAACATGGAGGCCCATAATGAAGAAATTCCTTCTATTTGAGTAGAGGAAGCAGTGGAGAAAGCCCTAAGTACCTTGGGTAATGATATCTCCATTCACGCTTTACTTTGCATGCAGGGTACTATCAATAACAGATGGGTTAATATTTTACATGAAGATGGTAGCTCACTTGATTTCATTTTACATTTATTAGTAAAAAAGCTTAAATTAAAATATTTCCTTTCTTGTGAGAGGTGCATTTCAAGGTAGTCGTTATAATGTAACACAAGACGTCCAAGATGTTATGATTAGCATAGGCCCATATTGGATGCATAAACATTTATAATTGCACCTTTGCAATCTTACCATGTTATACTTGATATGCCTTTTTGTCATAAACATTTATAATTGCATGTTTGCAATCTTACGATGTTATACTTGATATGCCTTTTCGTCATCATTATAACCCACGCATTGACTACCACACACATACATTTAAGTTTGACTTTAAAGGTCAAATCATTACTTTTTTACACGGCATGATTTCTAGACATTTCCATTGATTAGTCGTACTCAAGTAAAATGTGCATTTAGGAAAGGATTCAATTCATGCATTGTTTTTGACAATGTCATAAATGATTGTACTCATACACTTCTTGATGCACATGAACCTTTCATGACTACTTCTAAGGATTGTTTATTGTTTGGTTATCCCTCTAAACTACCACCATCGCAAGGATCCTTTGATCATCGCATAGACTTAATTCCTCGTACTTCTCCCCCTCATAAAGCACCTCATAGGCATGTCCCACTCAATCAAAAGGAAATAGAAAACCAGGTGAAAGACTTACTCCACAAAGGACTTATAAGGGCTAGTTCTTTCCCATTTTGAGCACCAATTCTTTTACTAGAGAAGAAGAATAAAACTTATCAAATGTGCGTTGATTATAGAGCCCTTCAAAAGATCAGAATAAAGAATATATACCCTATTTCTCGAATAGATGATCTTCTAGATAAATTAGGATGAGCTCATGTCTTTACTAAAATTGATCTTAAATCGGGTTACCATCAAATTCATATGACATAGTGATATTTTATAAGACTGCATTTAGAACTCAAACGGGCCATTAAGAATTTATGGTAATTGTCTTTGGACTTACTAATGCCCCTGCTGCATTTGCATGAATGATGAACAAAACTTTTGTTGATTACAAAGCTTTTGTTCTTGTATTCTATGACAATATACGTGTTTACACTAAGAATGATAGTGAGCATGAGAAGCATCTTAAGACAATTTTTCATTTGCTATGAGAGAACACAATTTACACTAATCTTAAAAAGATTTACTTCTTTGAATGTAAGCTAAAATATCTAGAACATATTATTTCAAGTGAATGTATGCATGTGGATCCAAGAAAGATTCAAGTGATAGTAGAATGGCCTACACCATAATTAGTCAATGATGTTTGTTCTTTTCTTGGGTTGGCTAGTTTCTATAGGAAATTTGTTCGCAATTTTCCTTATTTAGCATTGCCTCTTACCTTGTTATTGAAAAAGAAAATAAAATTTGCATGGGGACTTATCAAACAACAATCCTTTGAAAAACTCAACACGCACTTTCACATGCACCTATTTTACAATTACCTCATTTTTCACAACCATTTCATGTTGTTACTAATGCTAGTGGTTCACGAATAGGTGCTATTTCAATGGAAAATGATCATCCCATAGCATGTGAGAGTAAGAAGCTTAATCTCTTAGAAAATGAATTATAGTACATATGGTAAAGAATTGTTAACAATTGTGCATGCTTTGCAAATTTGGAAACACTATCTTATGCGATGTGACGTATTAATCAAAACTGATCAACATATTATTAAGCATTTATTAACACTAGTTTGGTACCAAAAGAGGACACTTAAGTGTCCTTTTTTGACAATTTTCCAAAAAATCACATACCTTCTACAAAGAGAATTTGAAAAAATCCTTTAACACACTGATCAAATGTATTTTTATCAAAAGAAAAAAATTCATCATATGAAAGAAAAAATTATACACATTCCTTGAAACATAGATCACATGGTATGAGCCTCAAAATCACTTAGAAAAATCATTTCAATTCAAATAAAATCAATTATTTTGACTCTGTACACCAAAAACAGCAACTAGTTCTAATTATGGTTCAAACAAACTTATGGGAATCCAAAGAAATGTACAAATGTGCCAACAATCAAACATGTTATGAAGACAAAAACCAAGGTATACACATATAAAATCAACTCATATGACTCTAGTCACCAAAAATAGAAAACTAAAGCCAATATATGACTCAAAAGAATTTATGGCCATCATTCAAGGTGTACACATTCAAGTTACCAAGTAAAAAATGTGTGACATAACAAACAAAAGCTTACATATACGAGGCTAAATAATTTATTGAAATCCACCAAAATTTTCATGTCTTTGGAGAGAACCAAGAATCTTTTGTTGTGTGGGCATCAACCAAATTCTATACATACAATCATGAATAGTTTGTGGACACATACTCAAAAGCCTTTGATATAATCTTTGATATCATAAAATGATAAGGATCATTTGAAAACATTTCATCATTTCCATCATGGATGCCATCTTCTTTTTGTCAAATGAAATATGTATGCCAATTATTTTCATTCTTATCACAATCACCATTGCGGATCACATATTATTTGACGAGATTAAGAATGAAACATGGCGTGAAAGCATATTTTGGAAGGTTTAATACTTAGAATATCATTTAAATAATTATTATTTTTCATCATAATTTTTTATTCCACCTTTGGAGCTATGTTCTTTTTGTGAACATAGAAATATATGCTTTGCCAATTCAGCATGAAAGTTAGCACCAAATGGAATGGCTACCAGTTCAAAGTGGAGGCCTTCTAACTTTGAATAAAAATATGCATTCAATTAGTATGAAGGTTATCCATTGATAACTTTCCAATCCTCAACAATCTCACTTACACACAAGTTATAGTGAGCCATTCTTTAAAAGGTGTGATGAATGGCAGTGCTCTAGAGAAGACAAGGTTTGAGTCCATGTTTATCACTTATGTAAGTGTTCATCCTTCTCCAAAGATACCTAGACACTTGCTTTACACTACCAAAGTCCATGAATAGCTTTCCATTTCCTAAAACATTTCCAATTTGTCAAAATGTTTGAATTGTGTTATTTTTTCAGTTATGCAAAAAGTTGAGTTTTCAAAAATCCCCATTTTCTTCTTCATTTTATAACACATGTGAAGTTGTAAAATGTCAAAGATTATATTTTTCTCTAAAAGTACATGATGTGGGCTATCAAATCAAAGTGAGTATGCCACCAAAGCCTCAAGGGTGTCGTCAAGAAAAATCAATCAGCTTGGTGTAAAATCAGGACACTTAAGTGTCCCAAGACACTCAAGTGTCCTAGTACAGAACTAGTGTTAAGGCAACCCTTAATTTTTTATCGACATATTAAATGGTCTTTGTTCATTGAAAATTTCCAACCCATTATCCAATATCAATCCGATAAAGAAAATGCCGCAGCCGATGCTCTTAGCCATTTTCCTTCACATTGTATTGTTTTGCATAATATTTCTACCATCCAAATTCATTCTTTTCAACAAATAGTTTCCACTTATGCATTTGATTTTTATTTCTCACATCCATGGCATGACTTCAACAATGGTGCACCTTTATCTGATGAACACTATACATTTCATCATGGTTTAATTTAGTTTCAACATAGATTGTGCATAACCCAAGCTTTTAAAGATTTTGTCATCAAAGAAATGCATTGGCCATTAAACATGGGTCATAGAGCCATATAGAGCACCATTTTTGCTTGCAAAGATCTCTTCTTTTGGCCACACATGGAGAACGATATTGCACATTATGTTTCTCAATGCATTGTATGTCAGCATGTAAAATGTCATCATGGGAAACGATTTGGATTATTAATGCCAGTTCCCATTCCGAATGAACCATGGGAACAAATCTCTCTAGATTTTATCAAAGGTCTTCCTATCACTTCATCACATAATGATATGATTTAGAAAATAGCTGATAGGTTTAGTAAATATGTATATTTCATTGCTTGTAGAAAAACTTGGCCTGCACCTCATGCTCTTGAATTATTCATTAAATGCATTTTCCCACATCATGCATTTCCTAAATTAATGTTATCTCATCATGATGTTAGATTTTGTAATCACTTTTGGGTTACCTTATTTCAATGTTATGCTTCTAAAATAGATTTTATCTCTGCATTTCATCCGAAAAGTAATGGAAAAAGTAAGGCTATATACAATACTATTCTTGATTTATTGCATTGTTATTCATTAGATAATCCCACTATCTGGGACAAAAAGTTTCCATTGCTTTAATTTGCTTAAAATAACACCACACACACCACTGCGCGACGTTCACCTTTTAAAATTATTTATGGTAAAAAGCTTCCCACTCCCATGTCACTCAATCAAACTGATATTCTGATGGCTAATTCTATTGCTCAAGATCACATGTCTATACTTCATGATGTTCATGAACACGTGTTCACGACGATACTAGGAAAATTCAAGAGCGTTATACATGTAATAGCAATACAAAACCATTAGCCAAGGAATTGAAGGAGAATCATATAGTATGGTTATGTATTATTCAAAGAAGTGTAAAAAATATTTTGCAACATCCTAAAATTAAACTAGCACCATGCTATTATGGACCATTTAGCAATATACAAAAAACTAATGATAATTCATTCAAATTAAATATACCATTCCATTTGAATATACATAAATCTTTTCATATAAGTTTACTTAAACCATTTAAGGAACTTTACCACTCACTTCACTTCTTGATGACCCTCATTTAATTGAAGACCAATCTTGAATCTTAGTTCCTGAGAAAACAATTGATCATGATGTCACTACTACATGTAGAGGTACTCAATATCATCGATATTCAGTTAACTACAAAAATCACTCTGTTCAGGAATGTCAATGGATACATAAAACACAATTAACACCCCATTATCACAACTTAATTTTTTCATATCATACACAAACACATTAATGTAACTCCTTCATGAACATTTCCATGCATGTGTTTTTACATGGAACATGCTTATTTTTGTTGAGTGATGGAACATGGGACTTGCTATCCATGTTTATTTTTATTTTATCAAGTGAGGTCAATTCCTTTTTCAACTGAGAGGCATGTTATGAATTATGGAATGTGTTCAAAAAGGAATTGTTGAAGTGTTAATTTATTGATGTATTAATGTGTTTTGATGTTTTTGATATACTAGCCAAAGGTTCATGAGGGCATGAAATGCATGAAAGGGTGGATATCAATAATCAGATTTATACTTTATATAGTTTGTAAATGAACCCACGTAGAGGGTTCTATTTTAGAAACAGTTAGTAATGTAGTGGTTAGAATAAGGATCATTATAGACTGTAATTTCTGGTATTAAAAGCAAAGGTTTTATACAAAAGTTACCAACTTCTACTTTCATGCATGATTTTTGAAGCCGCTCTCATGTAACCACTATTTTTACATAATAAAAAATTCATATAAATACATGCACTCTGTGGACTCTCCGAACAGAGTGCATGGGGGAGATTGCACCCAATACTGCATTTTTCTTCTCTTGTTGCATATTTATTTTCTCTATGTATTTTCATCATTCATAACCTCTATGTACGTGTGAGTTAAGATGTGATTACACTTTCTACATAGATGGTTGTGCAAAGACAAATCCTACTAAATGAAGATTTACATTTGTATCCACATAGAAGTCAAGTGGCCAACTAGGAACAATTAAGCTTGGAAAACTACATAACCTTATCCTTGGCTCAGTAAATGTCTTTTCAGCTTCATGACTCCATGCAAAAGCCAACTTATTACTGGGAAGCCTTCACTCAGGCTAGGTATTTCCAAGTACATTTACATAAGTCTTCTATGGTACCCTGCATTGCATAGAAATATTTGCACTTCCTTAGGATTCCAAAGAAATAGCATGGAGGTTGAATCTAAATGACCAAGAAGAGTACCTTAGGTGACAAAAAATGACATTTAGTAGGATTCTACTTCAAACCTATTTTGAGACACTACTTAAATATTTCCTTCGTTTCAAATGTCAATGAAATTATTGGGCCACTACTCTTATTTTGCCAATACTTGTTTTAGGTATAATAAGCATGGATGAATTCCACCTTGAATGCTATACAAGAATAATAATATCTACCTCCTCTAATTTTGTTTTTTCTACTTTGAATGCATCTACATATTAGGGATTTACTTGATAAGGCCTAGTTCTTACAAATGCAGCTCCCTCTACTAAGGGTATTCCATATAATCCAATATTCTATGGAATATGTAATAGATCCTTGTAGGACCATGCTAAGGCTTTTTTATAGGAAAAAAGAAGAGATGTTACAGGCATTTAACATCTAGGTAGTGCCACAACCATGTGGCTATGTGGATTACTTGCAAGCTCTCTTCATCTCCAAAGTTAACTCCTTAAAGACGCACTTTAGGGGTATCCTGAACTGAAAAACTCATCAATACTATACTCGGAGATGGAATTTGGCTTATGATCCATGATGTGTTCTTTTGTCCATCCATAAAGAATATCTAGAAATGGGAGTGCTTCTTTGATCTCAATAGGCTCCTTAGGTGGCTACATAATTTGTATAGGTTTTGTCCCTAGATCCAGAAAAGTTTTGCATTCCTTGTGACTACCTATCTAATCCTTGCATAATAGTGTAGTGGTGCATTTTTGGAAAATTTGACCACTTTGGTCAAATGACCCAATTTAAGGTTTCTACCTCCCATGAGGTTTATGCAAAGTATGAGCTTGTCCACCTTGCTCCATAAGAGTAATTAGTTTAATCGATATAATTGGCCCATTTTTTCTAAAGGCTGGCTCCTTGCCTAGTGGACTAGTACATTCGAAATGACTACTTTAGGGTGGTCCTTAATGAAAATTGGCAAAAAGAAGGAGCCTCATTTCTTGAGATGTGATAGAATTTAGTTGGCAAGAATGGTTTTGGACATAGGAGTTGAAGGTTCATGATGGCATAAAAGGCATGAAAGGGCATGAACATTTTGAATATCTCTAGACATCAGTAATCGTAATTATATTTTACATAAGTTGTAAATTAACTCCCATAGAGGGTTCTCTATTTAGAAATAGTTAATAAAAGTAGTGGCTAGAATAAGAGTCATGGTAAAACATGATTTCTATTAACAAAAGCAAAGCGTCTCCACAATAGAGAGAAACTTTTTACTTTCAAGCTTGCTTTCCAAAGCCGCTCTTATTTAGCCAGTATTTTGGGCATAATGAAAAATCTTGTAAATACATGCACTCTATGGACTATCAAAACAAAGTGTGTGGGGCAACTTGATGAGCCTGAAAAGTGCTGCCTTCATTTTCAAAGAGGAAAATCATATTGTTTGTAGGAACAAGTTGAAACAATTGGGGCACAAGGGAAAAACTCTTTGCATAGCGGTGCTTAATAAAATCAAGTCGGATGTTGTTTGTAGGAAGAAATCGAAACAATCAAGACATGAAGGGAACCATTCTGTCCAAAGAGAATAATTAATAAAATCAAATCATTTAGTTAGTTCTTGGTGATGTTCAAGCTATAAGGTGCCAATCCTTTTTTATTCTAACATCCTAAAGGGTAGATGTGAAATGACAAGATGTGTTGTTGGTAGCTGCAATTACATACAAAAAAATGGATGTCTATAGCATCCAAATGAGAGAATCGAAGGTGATTTTTATAATTCATGTACTTCTAGGAAATGTGCAAGAAATGTGTCATCCGGATGAATATTAGTACAATATCAATACGGACCAAATGGTTTTATGAAGAGATTTTGAAAGGAGGCTTTGAGAACCATGTCATGGTGGTGATTCACATTATAGTAGATCACACTTTATCTTTATTTCAAAAGGATTTTTTAGTTGAGCCCTAGTCTCCCTTGCTTTAATCACTAAAAGAAAAATTGTATATTCCATGGGCATAGTGCCCTTGGGATCCCCCATTTCCCACAAAGTAGGCGTAGGATGACCTTGAGACACATTGACATTAATGGGCTGAATCTGCCAGGAAACCTATGTTTTCAAGAGATTTACAAACAAGGCATAGAAAGTTTTTGTTGCTCTCAAACAAATTCCCATCACCTGTTAATAAATAAAATGCAAATTTCTTGTAGCTAATGACAACCATCTTTGAGAGGGAAGAAATGGCCTTTTGCTCCCTCCATATGGATTAACTATTTGCCTATTCAAATGGATTTGCGAACTTAATTTCAGTTTAGCTACTAAAGCTCCCCTTGTTGTGATGCTATGAGAGGTGATTTCTACACATTTGGTTATGTTCTACATCAAGGCAGTCATGTTCTTTGTATTTTGTGTGTAATGAAGCACATGTTGCATACTTGAAGAGGCAACTTGATGATGTATGTGTGGCTGTAAATGAGTCTATGGATGTGTATGTGACATGCATGAAGGACTAGAAAGAGCAGTTAGCAAACATAGATGATATTATTCTGGATGCATCACTCATCCCTACATTGTTGAAAGGATTACCAAAATCTTTTGAAAGATTTGTCACTACACTCCATTTGGTTGCAAAAGGAAATCCCAATCTGTATACATCTGATGAGGTTGTGTCTCTTGTTTTGCAAGAAGAGCAATCTAATGTGAATAGGAGTGATTTAATTGAGGGAACACAAGCACTTGCTATATGACAAAAGAGGAAAAGCATGTATGGTTCAACTTTGGGTTCATCAAAACCAAATCCTCAACCTTCCTCTTCCACTCATTCCTCTAATATGCTGATTTGCAAAAGAAGAAGATATACAAATATTTCCGAAAGGATGGTCATACTATTGATGAGTGTAGAAAGCTTGCTAAGTGCAATGAAAACTAGAAGGAACCCAACATGTCTATTGCTAAAAATTCAGCAAATGCAAAGAATGATGAATCTAACATGGCTCATAATTTTTGGGCATGTGTTGTTACATATCATTATGATGCATCCTTTTTTACATTCTAAATGCATGGTTGTGAGTGAGACTAATTCAGATTGGTCCTTTTTATAGTGGTGCTTCAAAACACATAAGTTCATACAAAAGGTTTTTTGCATCTTTGAAAGGTGCATCCAAAGGAGGACATGTGTTGTGTGCAAACAATGCCTCTTCTCCTATCATTAGAGCATGAGAAATTGAGCTTAGGGCTACAAATAGAGGTGTGATTCTCTTGAAAAATGGATTGTCTATACCCCATATTTAATCTGAGTTTCATTGATTGCCAAAGTTGGGCTTCATGTACACTATTGATGATAACTATATGGCTCATGATTTCAACAATGGTGATATTATGGTGATGTCTGGTACATTATGTGATGATTTGTATCACATAGATACATAAACGAGGGATGCCTCCAATGCCTTGGTTGCTCATAGTTCTTGCATGGATGAAATGGAGCTTTGGCATGCTTATTTTGGTCACTTGAACTTCAATAGTTTGCTTTACTTACAAAAGAAGGAAATGGTTATTGGTTTGCCAACACGATTCTATTGAAAAGCAATCATGTGAAGGTTGCATTATTGGAAAAAAAGCATCGTGTCTTTTTTCCAAAAGATAGTCATACACACAGTATAAGAAGATTGTAGCTTGTTCATAGTGATATATGTGGTCCCATCAAGACTCCATATTTTGGGAAGCATATATATTTTGTTACTTTCATTTATGCTGCTACTCGCCATACATGGATGTATCCTATGAAAGCAAACAATGAGATATTTTCTTGTTTCAAATCATTTTTAGCTATGGCTCAAAATTTTTCTTCGAAAAAGCTTTTGACTCTATGCACTGATCTTGGTGGTGAATACATGTCACATTAGTTTGATGCTTTTCTTTGTGAAAGAGGTATTTCACACCAATGTACGGTGCCATATACACCTCAATCAAATGGTGTTTCTGAGCATAAAAATAGAACACTCCTTAAAATGGCATGATGTGTGGTTAAAAGAAGGCACCTTCCTAATAAGTTTTGGATGGAAGCAGTCATGTGTGCAAGCTCTGTTGAATCAGTAATCTACAAAAGCATTGAGTCACTCCTTATGAGGCTAGGAGTGGACATAAGCCTATGGCTAGTCATATGCTCATGTTTGGTTGTTTGACATATGCTCTTCTTCCATCACAACAACGTCACATCCTTGATGAAAAGGCAAAGGAATGCATATTGTTGGTTATAGTGCTGAAAGTAAGGGATAGTATTTGTACCATTAATTGAGGAACACAATTATTGTGAATTGAGATGTAGTATTTGCTAAAAATTCAGTTTTCCCTCTAGTTGAATGCAAAAAACAGCCAACAATTAGCTCGCAAGATGTGTTCGATACACTTATGCCTTTGTTTCAAAATGGTGTGCCTTAATCTAGCCATGTAGTCTAGCCAAGTGAGGCTCAAAGTGCTGAAACATTTGAGCAAACTAGAGTTGAAAATTGAAAGAATTTCCAACCAAACATGTCTGAAACTTTTCAGCCAAAAAGTTTCTGAACTACTAGAGATTTCCAGCTACATATGGTTGAACATTTGCATGAGAATATGGCTGAAAACGAGCATGAAATTCAGCCCACACATTATATACATATTGATGGTGTATTACATAATGAACACATTTCTATCAAGATTGTACGAATTATGCCAAAGTGGCTCTCACAAACTTTCGAGGACAGGAAATTGAGTGCACCTTTACTTGGTAGAACAAGATCAAGCTTTCGCCATGCACAAAGAAATTTTGTGGATTACTCTATTATTGCAATAGCATGTAATGAAGAGCCACTTACGTTTGAAGATGCATGTGATGGTCCACAATAGATGAGTGCTATGCAATTAAAAGTGATTCCATACATAGGCATGGTACTTGGGACTTATGTGTATTGCCAAAAGGAAAACAATGCAATTGCTACAAAGCTAGATTGGTTGCCAAAGGATATGTGCAACAATATCACATTGGCTATGAGCCTACTTCAGGCATGATTACCATGGTTGCATTGGCTGCGCATCAAGTTTGGAAAGTACATCCGTTGGACATAAAAACAACTTTCTTGAATGGTGATTTGCAAGAAGAGATCTATGTCAAGTAGCCTCCTCGATTTGCCATGAAAGGTCAAGATCATATGGTTTGTCGCTTGCATAAAGCCTTGTATGGTCTCAAGCAAGCTCCACATGCATGCTATGATAACATACAAAAGAACTTGATTGTTCTTGAATTCACATGTAATTGAATTGAAAGCACACCCTATGTATGCAAAGATGGAGCTGATCTTATAGTGCTTGTTCTTTATGTCGATGAAATACTCTTGGCTGCATCATGTGATGCAAAACTTGACATTCTTATGTCTGATTTGCAACATACTTTTGATCTCACTTATCTTGGTCTTTTGAGCTACTATCTTGGCATCCAATTTGTATCTCTTGAGGGGGGAATTGTTATGCATCAAGCAAACTATGTTGAAAAACTTCTTTAGCATTTTACTCTGGGGATTGCAAGCAAGTTTCTACATGAGGTGAGATAGGATTTAGGTTTTCAATTGAGGGTTCCACTGATGCATTTGAGACTTCTCTTTAATAGCAAGTTGTGGAATCTTTTATATATGCTTGCAGCACAAGGCTAGATATATTGTATGTATTTGCTAGTTGAGTCGATTCATGCATAGCCTTGGCACTAAGCATTGGGAAGCAGTGAAATGTGTGTTTAAATATCTCAAAGGCACTTTGAGTCTAGGTCTCTTCTACAGAAGAGATATTTAGCTATGCTTGCATGATTTTATAGATAGTGATTGGGTTGGTTGTTATGATACTCGCGTGTCCACTAGTGGTAATTGATTTTCCTTGGAGACTCATGCATATCTTGGTTGAGTAAGAAGCAACTTATAGTGGTGACATTGAGTTGTGAAGCTGAGTACAATGTAGTTTTCACAATTACAATGGAGTATATGGCTCATATGCCTATTGATGGATTTTTGCATGTAGATTGATGCTGGTATGCATATTCTCACAAATAGTCTGAGTGCATTTGCTATTGCATGAAACCGAGTGTTTCATGCATGAACCAAACATACTAAGGTGCATTATCACTATGTGAGCAAGGGCTTTCATGAAAGAGATGTTGATTTGGTATATGTGCTTCCCTGATCTCTCACTCCTTGTGTGTGTTCACATCATTTGCTCCAAGGGGAAGTGTTACACTTATCTGTTCCTCGAGTAGCTTTAATGTAAATATTTTCCCTATACATAGGCACTTTTTACTCTACTGCTGGCTAGAGGTTTTTTCCCCATGTTACCAAATAATGATTCACTGATATGTTATGTTACTTTGTACGAAGGGATATTACTCACCTCTCACTTTGGTTCTAATCATCATCAATAGAAAGAGCTATTCCTACCATCTGTCTTCACTGTGTGTCTTGCTGCATTCGTGCTCCTTGTGTGTGCTTCTCCTTTGTGTCTTGCACTTTTACACACACACACAAACACACACACACACACCCAAAAACCATTATTGTATACGTAATGTGCTAAAGAAAATCACATAGTGCAAAACCCTTTAGGTGCTATGTTGATACCTTCTAGGAGTGATAGTTTACACATATTAAATTTTTTGGGCTAAAGTTTACTATTATTTGAAGGTAATCAAGGTTATGCTTACTAAGGAAACTTGTCCGTTTGATACGATTAAAATCTATGATAAATAAAAGTCCTCTCTTTACTGGAAATGAGGATGAATGAGTCCGTCCATCTTGGGTTCATCTTGGGTTCGTGAATCTGGAAACCCCGAATTTTTTCGGGGAACCTTTTTTATGATTTATCGAGATAGAAATCTTTGTGTTACATTATTGAGAAATGATAATCTAAAAGACAAGTTTTATGGTTTATATAAAGGACATATCTCTTCATAGACTCGATTCCCCATCAAATAATTTTTTGAGCCTAGCAATGCATCTCTGAAAGGCTACTGACTCAAATGAAGTCGTAACACTTAAAAATATAACAATAATAATAATAATAATAATACTAATAACAAAAATAATAATTATTATTATTATTACAATAAATAATAATAACGATGTGATGATAATTTTAATCGTAATGTATAGGCAGCACGTTAATAACAATGTGAACGTTATGCACGTGTGACATTGTCTCAGTTTCCAAAACGTGAACCTGCGAACCTGCAACTTCTGACCACTTTTCCAGCATATAATATTCCATCGTGGGATCATTTTTAAAATGCCCAATATTCATAGGTTGTGTGCTTGAACAAAGCGCAGGGCAAGCAGCCACACCTGCAACACGCGGGCATTAGACTTTTCTTTGTGATCGTCCACTTTTATATATACCACGTTTATTTTTCTTTATGATCCTGCACTTTTATTCCGATGACAATGGGAGTTGGCCATGCATTCACTCGCATTTCCATGGTAACATCGAGCTGGGAGTTTCTTCTTGTACGAGTAAGATCGGATTTAACGTCATAATGTTCCTTTTTTTCCCCTTGAAAACGGACATCTATAGGCACTCACACCTCTCTTATATAATGATATGGCTTGCGAATACACACACATACATATACATACATACATATATATATATATATATATATATATATATATATATATATATATATATATATATATATATATATATATATATATGTATATATATATATATATATATATGTGTGTGTATGTGTGTGTGTCCAACAATATCAACTCCATCATATGAGGGTGGTCACTTTAGCAAGCACAATTATATCTTTACAAAAATAACTTGGAGATTTGGAACATGATATGGAAGCAAAGGAAAATACAATTTCAAAGTTCAATGCCAATCTCCAACAGCTGAACAAGACTCCACTTGGTATGAGATATAGGAAAGGATCATTGTTATCCTTTGAAGCTCTTTTGATAGGTGGTGGAGCACACAAGCAATGTATATATGAAGTAAGATGAGCGTTTGTTTTACTTTTATATGTTATAATGAAGATTTATAATGGAATCTTTCATTGTGTAGGTCATTTATTTAAAACATAAGTGTGTCATCACCAACACAAGGCTAGTTCAAATTGATGAATAGTTGTATACATAGCAAAGAGATCACTTCTTCTATAGACACACCCATATGAAAGTGTATTAAAATTATTCTTGAAGCTGTGTTTTTAGAGAAGTTAAAATACCTTATCAAAGTGCAAGATGTGCATGCAATATGTGACGAAGCAGGCATCAATAGGAATGCATATACTACATTCTACACCCTTCTGAGGCAAGCCTTACAAGCATAAGGTATTTCTTAAAGTATATTTCCATGCCCATATAAAGTGTTTATAAAAAACAACTTCTAATGAGGATGTGACTCATACTATTGGACAATATTTATTTATACAAGACACTATGCCTACCTTTGTTTCTAATACAAATATTCCCAATAAGCAATCAAAGATCCTATCTACACAAGGATTTACTTAGACTAAATTCAACAATATATTTGTGGATCTTCATAAGCTTCAACAAGCAATGGTTCAGTTTTATAGTTCAACAATCAAAGGTACCCCTACTACATTTTATTTGGTGTTGAAGTTTTATTGCATTCAATTGTCATATTAAGGTAATGTTTCCTCTTTTTTGCAGACTGCAATGATAAGTTAAAGTTCATACTAAAGCTTGATGAGTGCCAAATCATAAAGGATTGGCGATTCGAAAGGTTGAGTATGATGCTAATGAATGTCATTATGGACCATGCAATAAGTGATGAAACTTTAGGTTCGCTTCCCATTTTACTTAAAGTGTGCAATCAGAGAGAGATATCTGGTGGTTAGGTGCTATAGAAGCTCCCAAAACAACAAACAATGTTATTTAGTGGCTTTTTAATAGGATTCCATGGATTACAAAAGTTATCTCTTCTCAAACACATGGGAAAAAGCTTTCTATAGATGATATAGATGATTTTGAGGTAGAATATCATTTGGTGGAGAACTTGAGAGTATTAAATGCATGTTAGGTTGTAAACAAAGAGCATCCTCTCTCTATCTTTGGACATATTGTACACAAGGTTACAAAGGATCTAAGAGACAATCTAAAATTGCAAGGGCATTGATGAGAGATGATGATTCTGAAGAAATTGATGACATAGACTCATGGAATCATAGGAAATGGGAGATATCACTTTTGAGGTGTCCAATGTTACAAGAATTGACTTGTGATAAAATAAGCAATGATTGGAATGCCATTATTCCATTTCCATTAGTCAATGTTCACTTTTGTATCTTTGATAGGTTTTTGAGGCTCCATGTTGAATATGCATTTGCAATGAAATTACTAGAGAGGTCTACAACAACAATCCAAAAAATAGAAGATCTTTTGAATTCTATTGGTTGTCATGGTCGCCATGTATCTTTGGTTGTTAAGAAGTATGGTGAGTCTCAAGAGATTTTACAACAAGTTTCAATGACTAGGAAGAAAGCAAGACACTTCTTTAAAAGAGATGTGAATAATCAAGATGATGGGAAATAAGAGCTTTGGAAGGACCTATGTTCGAGTACAATTGACAATGATAGTCAACTTGATCTCATTAATAAGCGAAAGAAGGTTTAATCATCGTTAGATCAATTGTTACATTTGATGGGTTTAGTTTCCACTAATGCTTCACAATGAGAATTATTCCAAGTGACTTTGAAGGCTTTTACACAGTCATTCATCTTATCATGGGGAGAAAGCAACATTACACATTACATAGTAAGTTTTGCTTACATTTTTTTATTTGGTCTTAAATACCGTGTGTATATCTTATTGACCATACCATAGCATATTCATTTTGCACATGGAGCATATTTTATGGATTGATATGGATCCCTAGATATTTATAGTATGCAAGGAATGGAGAAGTCACATTACATGGCTAAGCTATTTACTTTAAAAACAATCATCATGGGGGTGGTCTATTGCAATCAAACTATTTAGAAGAAATATTCAATTGGTTTTTTCCTGTGAAATTTGTTAGAAAATATGTAATGGGATGAGCATGTGAGTCAACTATCAAAGAGTTCAAGAATGATACAACATGATATTGCAAAAGAGAAGTGGATTTCATCATCAGAACCGCTACATTATGCCCAATGGCATGCGGAAAGAGTTCACGAGGAATCTGCTTGGAAATAGTTTCCCAACTCTTAAAATGCATTATTTCTTATGATAAATATTTTTAAGGTCTTTGTAACTCCTTTCTCTTCAAATGAATTTTTAATGCTTCTTTTATATTCTTTTAATGTTTTAAAACTAATTTTTATCCATTTAAATGTGAACAGGACAAATATTAAGTGAAAGGCTATAAATAAAGGTTTCCTTCTTCATTTTACCACTTTACATCCTAAGAGAATGGCACGCATAAAGTAGACGGCTAGAAAGGGACACACTCTCAAAACATTCCATTGCCAGGGAATAAAGCTTCAGAACAAGAGAGAAATGTAACAAAAGAAATAAAATCTTCCCCTACTATATCTGATGATGAGCCCCCACAAAGGACATCATTCAGGGTCAGGCCCAAACAACAAGGATGGAGACAAATTTTATTGGAGACAACATCAAAGTTAGAGAGTCCCTTGGATGAAGAAAGTGTTAATGGGCCACCATGGACCCATGATCATATCCTAGTGAGCCATCGAGTAACAGAAGGAGGTACGGCACTCCCCACAGGATAAGGACAAAGGCCAACCAATGAAGAAAGAGAGAAATGTATGCAGAGTAGGTAAATGATGATGTAGGACTATCTAGGTGTTCTCCAAGAAGAAAGAAGAACTATCAACCACACCATAGACCACAAAGGCCACAAGCCAACATCCCTCCAATTGCAAGAGCATTGCAAACGCACAGAAAGCAAACCAAAGCCTTTGTAGAGATTTGGTATTATCAAAAGTTTGTGGAGCTTCTTATTCCATGAAGATCTTTTGCAAGACTTGTGAAGGAAGAGATCCAAAGCTATTGCTCTAGACTTTGTATTCAAGGAATAGCCATTGAATATCTCCAAGAAGTTGTAGAGGCATATCTAATCTCAATGTTGGAAGAGAGTGACAATACAACCTGAAGATATGCAGCTAGCTAGAAGGATTAGAGGGAATAATCCTTAACATTTCTAAACTCTCTTTTTTAGAAAACTTTTTGTATATCCCAAATGATTAATATAATCTTATTCTTATTATATTTGATCTCCCAAGTGTTTGTCTCTTAGTGTACATGTTTTGAAGTCTATTTCTCCTATGTATCTAAAAGTGTCTTTTAATTCATTGCACATGCGTATCCTAGTCTTCCAAACATTTTATGAGGTTTAGGAAATATTTCATGTACATGGGGTGTTTATTTGGTGATTACAATGCTTTCAATGGCCTGAGAATACATAAAAAAGTCTTGTCAAAAAAATACGGGAATGAACCTTGCACAAGTTTTGCAAGGCCCAATTCCATGTTTCTATGGAAGGCCTTTTTTATGCTATTTTAGGTCATTAAACCATATGCCATCCACATTGGAGCATATGTTATGCCTTAGGTAGGGTGCAATTCATGCAAACCCTCTGACCAATAAAGCAACAAGCTTGATGAACACTCAAATGTACTTATAAATTGATGCATGTTTATATGCACCCAGAGGAATATAGGTATTCTCTAAATCATTGCCCATCAAAAGAGTCTTCTACACTTCCCCAAGTTCAGGTTATAATTCATGTACATAGACAATATTGTGCCTGTAATGCATGCAATGGCCTAGAAATGAAAAACAAAAAGCCTACCACAGAAACACGGGGATGGGCCCTACAAAAGTTTTGCAAGCCCCATCCCCACGTTTCAGTGATATGCCTTTTTTTTTGCATTCCTAGGAGACTACAAGCATTTTTGCCAACATCATTTAAAAGGAACTACTAGAAAAAGAATGATTTAACTATGCAGAACTTATGAAGTTGTCAAAAACATAAAGATGAAATAGAGAATTGAATGCACATGGAAATTGAAAGAAGAATAATTGGTATTTTAAATTTTTACAATTGGCTCTTGGCCTTGAACCTCCCCACTACATTCTTTCTTCTCTCAAAACATAGTGGCAATTGGTAAGTCAAAACTAATTGGGATATTAAATGGGAGTCTATCAACCCAAGACCCAAAGTTATGCCTATTTCACCTAATATTTTTTCCTCCGAATTTAACTCCTAGGGTAGTAAGGGTGAAAGGACTTCCTAACGAAAGTAACACAGTTGGTCCCTTGCATTATTGTAGATAGGCACAAAAGTTTGCTCAAGGCATTGAGACACCAAGTCATGAAAAGTCCTTGAGGTGAAAAACCCTTGTGGATTATAACAAAATCTTCCTTTGGTAATTTTCCAATGTAGTGTGCCAAGGAAGAGCCACTCCCATGGGAAAAATGGTCACCACCACTCCTTCTTGTAAATTTATTGACTTCAAGAGCTTCTTGCACATAGACAATCATAAAATTCATTAGATACTAACATCTTGTACAAATATGAGACAAAGTCAATCATAAATGTCATTAGATACTTACATCTTGAAGCCTATCTTCACCCTCTCCTCTTCCCATTGCATCTAGTGGAATGGAAGAGTAAGCCATGCCACTTTTCTCCACAACAAGGGATGTTGGAATCTTCTTCTAAAAAAATCTTTCCCTTGTTTGGCAAGATCTTCTGTCATGGCATTTTGATTGGAATCACTCAAAATCGCTTCACACACAAATGCAATCATATCTGCAACTGAATGACCAAATGGAATGGTTGTCTTTTGAATTCCGTTAGAAGCATTGTCAATTGGAATATCCGAGGTCGAGCAAAAAATACTTAGGCATTCGTCGAGGCATAGACTGAATGCCTTCTTAATAACATGCAAGAACAAATATTCTTCTCCTTCGACAAGTACCATTGAAAACATTTCCATCTCTACCTCAGGTAGAGTGGGTTCCTGCAACAGCGTAGCGACAGTAATTGCTCATGAATGAATGACTCTCCTCCCATCCAAATGCCTCTATATATAGCTCTCTCAAGGGGACTACCTTCTTGGGCAGGTGAATGCTAATCATCCAAGTGTCAGCCATGTAACTGCATGTGCGCCAAGTGTCCAATGGATGCTTCTAGAAGGTTCTAGAGCTCTTTGGGCAAAATACTCTTCCCATGTATCCCATGGGGATTGAACCCAAGACCTCGTCCTTCACATCCTTGAGACTTAACCACTAAGCTAAGTGGTTCACTTGTTCACAAGAGCACAAGACCTCCTAGTAAGTCTAAACTCGAGATCTTTGGTCATACACACTGATGACCAAACGGTGTCCGATTTCAGATCTGTCTGAACCGGCCAGACCCTTGCATCATAGACTTACTTTATTACATTCTTCCCCCCTTGGAAAATATTTTCGTCCTCGAAAATTAGAGCTATATATACTGTAGGCAACCCCCGAGCCTCATGTTCTAAAACTTGAAGAACATGCATTCATTCAAACAGGTTATTTACTTAGATCTTGAAAGTAAAAAACCTTATCATATTCTAGATCTTGAAGAACATGATCGGTTTATCTACTAAAAACTTGAAAGTAGAAAAAACCTTCTTTATTTGGGACCAACTTAAAACTTGAAAGCTGGAAAACGTCGTTGGATTGTGGAAACTTTTTCCCATGTTGAATTTTCTTCAGTTCCATCCTTCCATTTTACTAAGCACTCTTCATACAAGTGGCTTCTTGTACGTTTATCTCGGGTGCGAAGTATCCTTTCAGGTTCATGAGGAACTGTTTCATTTACTGGAATAGGAAGTATGACCTGATGTCCAACTAGATTATCTGAATCTGTTAGACTCTTCCTAAGTCGGCTAACATGGAACACTGGATGAATCCAACTATCATCTGGAAGTTGTAATTCATAAGCCCACAAACCAACTTTCTTGGTGATTGGAAAAGGACCGCAATATCTAGGCGACAACTTGGCGCATTGACCAGTCTTGAACTTTTCCGATCTTTCAGGAATACGAAGATAAACTTGATCGCCAACCTGAAAAGTAACATCTCTTCGCTTTGGATCGGCATAAGCTTTTGCACGATCTTGAGCTTTCTTTAAGTTTTCTTTAGCTAACTTGAGCTTAAAGTTCATGTCTTGAAGGAACTCTTGTGCTACTTGAACTCGTTCATTATGAAGTCCCACTGCATAAGGAGACCTAGGCTGGAAACCGTACATTAACATGAATGGACTAAATTCAGTTGATGTATTCTTGGCACTGTTATAGGCAAATTCAGCTAAAGGAAGATAATCTTCCCAATCAGTCTGTTTGGAAGTAACATAAGCTCTAAGTATGTCTTCCAAAATCTGATTGACTTTCTCTGTCTGTCCATCCGTCTGGGGATGTTCAGCTGTACTTAAACTTAGTTTAGTTTCAAGTCTACTAAAGACTGCTCGCCAAAAATGACTTGTAAATCGAGCATCTCTATCAGAAACTATGTCTACTGGAAGACCATAGAGTCTATAAAGTTGATTTACAAATATTTTTGCAAGTTCTGGAGTCTTATAAGTAGTCTTGACTGGTATAAACTGAGCAAGTTTAGTCAATCGATCAACTACAACCCAGACTGAATCAAAGCCCTTCTGAGTGCGGGGTAATCGAGAAATGAAATCCATGGAAATACTTTCCCACTTTCCTTTGGGAATTTCCAAAGGATGCAGCAATCCTCCAACTTTAAGTCGTTCAAACTTATTGACTTGACATTTATGGCACTTAGACACATAGTTTTGCACATCTCGATGCAAACTAGGCCAATAAAAATGTCTTTTCACTAACTCATAGGTTCGGTTAATACCAGGATGTCCTGCACTTGGAGCATCATGGCATTCGAAAAGTACTTGATTTCGTATGTCCATTCTACTTGGGACACAAACCTTACCTTTATAAAGCAGATATTCATCTTGGAGAGAATAGTGTTTAAACTTTCTCTCAGAAGTACTTGCTTCAGTTTGTTTATCTTGTTCAGCTGCTTTCCATGCTTGACTGAAGCTTGGATCCTCTTTGCAGCTTCCTTTCAAAGTTGAAATAAATTCACTTTGAATTTGTACAAAACTTAGATTGTTCAACATAGGCATCCGACTTAAGGCGTCTGCCACTGCATTGAACTTTCCTTTTCTGTACCTGAGCTCATAATCGAACTCTTGTAACTGTTCGGCCCATCTAGCTTTTCTACCTCTAAGATCAGGTTGGTTTGCAAACCACTTTATGCTCTCTTGATCAAAAACTATGGTCAGCTTTGATCCATATAGATAATGGCGCCATTTCTTTAGAGCATTTATAATAGCGAACATCTCTCGCTCATAGGTAGAGTAGTTTTGCTGAGCAGGACTTAGCTTTCTACTCTCGAAAGCTATTGGTCGACCATCTTGGCTTAGTACTGCTCCTACTGCAGATGAACTTGCATCTGTCTCTAATTGGAAAGGTTTGTTCGGATCTATGATCTGTAGAACCGGGGCCGATGCTAAAGCAAGTTTAAGTTCTTGAAAACTCTTTGCTTGCTCTTCTTTCCAATTTAACTTTTGATGCTTCCCTTTGAGTTGATCCGTCAAAGGTACTGCAATCTTGGCATATCCAGCCACAAACTTCCGATAATATCCGGCCAATCCGAGAAAACTTTGTAGTTCTCGAACCGTCTTGGGCTCAGGCCATTCAAGAATCGCTTGGACTTTTTCAGGGTCAACTCTGATTCCTTCCGCGGAAATAATATGACCTAAATACTTTACTTCTGGGGTAAAGAATTCACATTTTGACTCTTTACCGTAAAGTTTATTATCGCGAAGAAGTTGAAAAACTTTTTTCAAGTGCTCTAAGTGACTTTCATGATCTTTACTGTAGATCAGAATATCATCAAGAAAATCTACAACAAATTTTCCCAAATACGGCTTAAGCACTTGATTCATCAAAGTCATAAATGTTGCGGGTGCGTTTGTCAACCCGAACGGCATCACTAAAAACTCGTAGTGGCCAAACTTTGTTCGAAAGGCTGTTTTAGGAATATCATCAACTTTGATCCTGATCTGATGATAACCTTGGCGTAAATCAATCTTAGAAAAGACTGTAGCCCCCTTTAAACTATCGAAAAGATCTTCGACTAGTGGCATGGGATACTTGTTCTTTATCGTAAGATTGTTTAACGCCCTATAATCTACACACAGTCTCATAGTTCCATCTTTCTTTTTCACTAGAAGGATGGGTGCTGCCCATGGAGACTGGCTTGGGCGGATAAATCCTTTATCCAAATACTCTTGGATTTGATTTTCCACCTCTTGATTTTGGACATAGGGGAGGCGGTATGGGTTTTGAGATTTTGGCTTGGTACCCGGAAACAGATCTATGCTGTGATCGATGTTTCCACGAGAGGGTGGCAAGCCGTAGGGGAGTTCCTTAGGGAACACATCTTTAAATTCCTTCATTAAATTGTTAAATTTAACATAAACTTCTCGAGGAATAAAGGACGAGACATAAGAAACTTGATTTATATTATCAGAATCTGTTACATCTGTGCCAAGGACAAGAAAAGCTTGGGTCCTGGCTTCATTATTTACAAGTTTCTGTAGTTCAGTGTATGATATCAAAGGGATACTTGGAACATCATGCTCACCCTTGATCTTATACACAACTCCGTCGCGCTGGAATTCCAAAGTATTTGTAAAATAACACCTGGTCAATGAAGGACCTAGACTCCATAGCCACTCTCTCCCTAAAACGAGATCTACCCGATCCATATTCATTATTTGGAAGTCCAAGGTGTCTTTAAATCCTTGGATTTCTAGTTCCAAATTACAAATCATTGTGTCCCAAACACGGGTGTCTTGACCGTGCATCATGGAGACAATGTATTTATGAGGCGATGGTTCCTGAGGAAGAGCCAGTTTTTTTACTAACGCATAATTGATAAAATTATGCGTAGCAGAGTCATCCACCATTATCCGGATGGTGTGACCTTTTACTGATCCATGCAACTTGACCAAATCATGTGGACCAAACTCTTGAGGTTGCCACATGTTTTTGGAGATTTGACATGAATGGGTACTGTCGCAGTGCATAATCTGAACCTTCTTTGCACTTGAATTTGCATCCAAGTTCAAAGATTGAATCAGATGGATTTGCTGCTTACCCTTTCCCTTACTTTCTCTTCCGACTGGACAGGCACGGCTTCGATGTCCAGGCTTAAGACATTTAAAGCACAAGTTTTCTTTTTGCGCTTTATCATGATCTTCTGGAGAAAGGATGTGTCTAAAAACACGAGGTTTCTTAGACACCCTTTCACTAGATCTAGTCCCTTTACCCTTACGCTTAAAGTTATTCTTCTGGGAATAACTGCTTTCCTGCGTGACATCCAAGCGTGAATTGTCCTCATAAATTTGTGCGACCTTAATCGCCTCTTCAAGGGATTTAGGCGCATGCCTCTTAACTTCATTACGAATTCGCTGGTTAAGTCCTCTGACAAAACCGCGAAGTCGATGGAAGTCATCTAAATTCTTTAACTTCAGAATTACATCTCTGTATTCTGAAATATACACCAATAGCGGTCTACCCTTCTGCTGAATTTTATCCCAAGCTTCCCAATTACGTTCCTCCTCATTCTCGGGGAGAAACTCTTTCTTGAAAAGATGGGAAAATTCATTCCAAGTGGTGGGTTTCTTGTGAGTCTCAGAGAGACTCATCCACCATGTATAAGCTTTCGGTCCTAGCGACAAACTGGCTTCTACTACTCTCACATGATCCGGGGTATGTTTGAGTTCATGGACATCTTTCCATTTCTCTAAGAAAGTCAAAACCGCGTCCTTATTCCTATCCTTATCCTCTCCAGAGAAATAAGGAGGACGGATCTCCTTTCCCAAGGAAAGATCCACAGGGCGGTTATGAGTTTCTAACATACCTACCGAAGCAACGCACAAGGGAGTAGAAGACGCTAGACTCAAACGGCTCATACTTCCCGCTAAAGGAAACATGTCTATTTGGGGAGAGGATAATTCCTTATCCTTTTCCATCCTAACAGACATCGGTGAAGTTGCGATCGTATCTGTGTGACTACCTAAAATAGTCTTACTGGTATCCTTAGGCGTCTGAAGTAAGTTCAAAATGGCCTTAAGGTGATCCTGGATTCCATCAACAGATTGACGGAGTACTGCAACCTCATCCGGAATGCTGGACAACTGTCCAAGCTTTTGCTCTGATACCAATGCAACAGCGTAGCGACAGTAATTGCTCATGAATGAATGACTCTCCTCCCATCCAAATGCCTCTATATATAGCTCTCTCAAGGGGACTACCTTCTTGGGCAGGTGAATGCTAATCATCCAAGTGTCAGCCATGTAACTGCATGTGCGCCAAGTGTCCAATGGATGCTTCTAGAAGGTTCTAGAGCTCTTTGGGCAAAATACTCTTCCCATGTATCCCATGGGGATTGAACCCAAGACCTCGTCCTTCACATCCTTGAGACTTAACCACTAAGCTAAGTGGTTCACTTGTTCACAAGAGCACAAGACCTCCTAGTAAGTCTAAACTCGAGATCTTTGGTCATACACACTGATGACCAAACGGTGTCCGATTTCAGATCTGTCTGAACCGGCCAGACCCTTGGATCATAGACTTACTTTATTACAGTTCCATGGACTCGAAGTTGGAGGGTGGACTATTATGTGCACTACTGGCTTCCTTGAATTTGTCCACTAGCCCTTGTGGAAATTTTCTGCCAATTTTCTCACTCTCTTCTCATAACTTGAGAGCTTCTATTTGTGGTTCATTTTTCTCATCTACAAAAGCCCCTATTAACAAGATGGGGTAGGTCCATGGGTGTAGGTTTGGGCTCCTCATTGACAAAAAAGATTGTTGTTGCAACATAGGAGAGATATTTTCTTTCCATCTTCCTCTTCTTATTTAATTGCTTAATTAAAGGCACGATGTCATCTAATAGGTGTTTTGCATACTCAACAACATCCATGAAATGCTTTAGGTGCTTTAGAAAGGCCTCATCTCCTTTATGAATGTAAAAATGTAAGTGAGAGGGGACCCATTTGAACTCATATGTTGGAATGTCTATAATGTATCTTAATATATAGAATTCCAAAAATCCATAATCTCATGGAAGTGGAAGTGCTAGTAGCCATTCCTTGTGCAAATGTGAGAAATGAGCACATAGAACCCATGTTTCTAGTAGTTTCAAGTTTTTAAAGTGATTTGGACCACTTTTAACAGTACATAATAAAATAGTGAAAGTTAAAAAAATGAGTTCTTAATGACAAAATAATGCACAAAACACCAAACGATATGAATCTTTTTGCATCAAAGAAAATGTTTAAACATGACACAACATTGCAAATAAGAAGGTATATACAATATCTAACATGAATTGTTTATCCTAATTTTTAGAAGTTTCCTGAAAGTGCAAAAACCATGAAATACAATGACTAGGGCCCGAAAAGTGACATTGACAGATTGCAAAAGAACTATCAAAATTAGAGATCAGTTCCGTCTTTGCTCCAATCTACACGCAATATCATTTTGTATTCCAATCTTCTTCCCACTTGTAATCGATTTGCAAGAAATTGGAGTTATAAAATTAAAATAAGCAATAATGAAAAGATTACTTTTACAAAAGCACAAAACATTTCTCACCTTATGTCCTTGTATTTTGCATTTGGATTGAGTTAGTCCTTCAAACCCCATCATCACCAAGTGTTCTCTCATATTAGTCAATGTCCAATGATGATTCACTAGAATAGTTTCTATTCCATTGTTAGGCAATCTAAGCTTTATTTCAAATGAATGTAAAGATCACTCTGAACTTTGAAACCGTATCCATTTGCCAAGTTTGCACATCGAATGATCATAGTAGAATCTAATGTATAATGAAGTACATTGTTTCAAATATCAAAATCCTATACCTGTTCCACCTATTTTACAAAGATATTTATCACATTTTGCTATTCCTTCTATCAAACCCCAATTTTCACCAAGAAGACTTTCGATTTGCTCATATGTGATATCTTTACACATGAACATGGTGGAAGTCTCTTTGAATTAGAATCCTAGGAATAAATATACAAAACATTGGATGGGAAAAGACCAGTGCAGACCTATAGATTAAAAACTTTTGTGAATTTCAAAGAGTTATGTATATTCATTACCATCTTGTGCTTCAAAGATGATACAGACCATATATCAGGTTTTGGCCACCCCAAGCTAAGAAGATAATGTACTTCAATTATCTCTAACCTTCCAAAACCATTCATTGTAGAGGGTACAACATATTTATGTGCGTAAAAGAAAACTCTATCATGATAAAGTTGAGTAGGAGATATTTGTGGAAAGATTAGTGCACCAACATCTACATGCAATTCTTTGAAAGTACCTGTAACTTTATGAAGTGGTTGCTCTTCCACCAAAGTAGAAGGAAATATATCTGAAATAAACAAAATCATATCTTAATAGTTCAAAAATATATTTAACACTATAAAACATACAATATTGTAGATTAATACTTACAATTCACAAGATATCTCATTCTAATAGAGTTTTCAAGTTTCATAGTTGCAATTGTAAAAACATGTTGTACAATATTAATCATCTCATTGTCTTTGTGCTTCTTGAAGCAAAATAGCTTTCCCTTCCAATGAAGATCCAAATTTCCATGATCTCTAACTTGATGAGGCCCAACTCTAGACGATTGCATGTGCACCCATGCACCATTGGAGTACTCATGTGATAACCATTGTCCATCTTTAGCTTTGATATTGTGACATCTTAATGTGAGAATTTCATCTTTTGGTCACCTAGAAGCTTTAGATGTGGCCATTAAAGCTAAATTTCTTCAAGCTTTAACAGTAATTCGAGATGGGTGATGCATGTAGGTCGGAATGTAGAAAGACGAGCTTCAATGGTGTACTACAGAGTGAAAGTAGTGGGAAAAGATGACTTTTTGGGACTTGGGTATGAAAATATGAAAGTTAGGAGGGAATCAACTCTTTTCTTAAGTTTTTAAAAAGCCTTTTTTTTCAGCTTAAAGCATGCATAGATTTTGGATTTGGGGTTAAAAAGAGTACTTTTGACCCTAAAAAGTAATGGTGTTCATTTTCAGGTGTTATGATGAGTTTTTTTATCTTTTTAGAAATCTTAAATTTTTGGGCCCAACTAAGTTATGAGATTCCTTCTCTCTCTAGAGGAAGATCATTAAATAAGGGAGAAATATGTCCCGTCTCCCCCCTTCATCCTAGTATTTTATAGGGCATAGACTATGGCCACCACCCTCTTCTCATTGGTCGATCACTAATCACTCCTTAATCTAAAAGGCCCATAAAGGGTTAATTTTTCCCCTAATGATTAGAAAAAACTTCCAAATTACTTATGGGCAGAGGCTATTTCCAAAGCCACTTACCTAATCAGTAGACCTCCATCCAACTCCGTGAAGGGGATGACACTTTATGAGCCATGGAATGGTAGGGGACCTTCCTTAGATCAATTTAAGATCTTTGGGTGCATTGCTTATGCACATATACCCTCATAGATTAGAGGAAAGCATGATCCAAAGGCTGAAAGATGCATACTCATTGGCTATGACCAAAGTTAGAAAGGATATAGGTTGTATAATCCCAGTAACAAAGGATATATAGTTATTAGGGATGTGCTATTTGATGAAAATAACTCCTCATTTGAAGACGATTGTTGGAGAATAAATCTATCCTATGATTTGGAAAATGACTTTCCAACTCTAACCAAGGAAGAACCACATACATTAGAGGATGTCAACTCAAAAGATGAAGAACAAATCAACCTTGAAGAATCCAAAGCTTGGAAGTCGAAGGGAAAAGCGAAATTCAAACAATTGGAAGACATTCCAAAGTCATCCAATCAAGCACTTAGACGATCTCAAAGGAAAAGCAAGAAACCTATAAGTTATGGCTATGAAATATCACTAGTCACCACAGACTCTATGTACATGGCTAAAGATTCTATGTCATGGGAGCCTTCTTCATTTGAAGAAGCCATAAGAAGGAAGAATTGAGAGAAGGTTCCCAAGAAAATAACACTTGGAATTTGGTTCCCAAGAAATCATTCATGAAGCTAATAGGATCCATGTGGATTTACAAAGTGAAAACGATTTTAGATGGGACAATCAATAGGTAAAAAGCAAGGCTAGTAGCAAAGGTATTTGCTCAAATGCATGAATGGATTATGAGGAGACCTTCTAACCTCTGGCCAAGATGCCAACAATCAGAGTTTTAGTAAGTATTACTCCTTCAAAGAATTGGAATTCGTACCAATTAGATGTTAATGCATTCCTTAATGGATGGATCTTTGAAGAGGTCTACATTACTCAGCCACCACGATATGAAGACTGAGACAAACCTAATTTTGTATGTAAGTTAAGGAAGGCACTGTATGGGTTAAAGCCAGCGCCTTGAGCTTGGAACCATAGACTTGTCACATATTTACAGGACCAAGGCTTTGTTTTAAGCAAAGAAGATTGTTGATTGTTCATTATGAACACTAATTCAGAAGTAATTTACCTATGTGTTTATGTGGATGAAATTATCATTACACGAGATGATGCCAATCGCATCAAGAAGATCAAAGCTCAGATGAAGGAAGAGTTCAAGATGAGTGATCTTGGATTACTTGCAGATTTTCTTGCCTTAGAGATTGTTTATACAGATTCTGGTATTTTCATTACTCAAAGGGAGTATATACATGATTTGCTAGTTAAGTTCAAAATGGAAAACTCAAAAAATGTAGGTGCATGTATGGAATTGAATCACAAACTTAGTTCTCATTAAGGAGAACTACTTGAAGACATTCTAAGTTATCAAAGTCTTGTTGGGAGTCTCAATTATGCAACCGTAACAAGAGTGGACATATGCTATGGAGTAAGTACAGAGAGTGAATTCATGCATACACCAAGAAAACCTCACATGGAAGCTACCAAAAGGATTCTAAAATACTTGGAAGTGTACCGTAAATCAAGGTCTATTCTACCCATTCACTTCTGGCTTGGATATCAAGTTACATTTTGATGCACATTGGGCTTGCTCCAAAGATGATAGGAGGAGCACCTCATGCTACTTATCTTTTGTAGGAGCAAAGTTAATTTCATGGTCATCAAAGAAACAACCAACTGTGACATTGTCATGAACTGAGGCTGAATATAGAGGCCTCGCTAATGCAACACAAGAAGCAATGTGGTTAAAGATACTCTACTGAAAGTTGGGGCTACAGACATGCACTCTTATGATTTTTGGAGATAACACTAGCTCATTATAATTCGCTGCTAATCTTGTGTATCATGCAAGAACTAAGCAATTGAAGTTCATTATCGTTATGTGAGAGAGAAGCTACTTAGCAAGGACATACAATGCAAGGCTGTCCGATGGTTTGATGTATGATTGAGACGATTTATGTAATTACGTTGATGAAGAACCGGAAAAGGGCTGAAACAATGTTACCTCTTGAACGATTAATATCAAAAGGAGTTGTGTTCGTATTGCTTAGGTGCAGAGAAGATGCAGGGAAGGTCCTTGTTAGACTACGTGTGGCGGAGCGATCAAATCTACTCTTTGGTTGATGATATTTTAGATTTAAGCCTGATTTAGTGTTGTATTTGTCTGTGTCAGTTAAGTGTTTGATTTCAACTTATGTAATTAATTATATAGTAAGCTTTGGTTAAACATTGATGAAATTTACAGTCTCCTCAATGATGATGATGATGTTCATTGTCGTATATATATATATATATATATATATATATATATATATATATATATATATATATATATATATATATATATATATATATATATATATATATATATATATATATATATATATATATATATATATTGCCTACTATAAGTGAAATGGAATTGGGTTCCGTATCAGAGCAGGTCGTCGCTTCATCTAGGATACCATCGACACTCCTCCGTTTGCAGTCTTAGATTCGCACAAAATTTGGTGAGCATACTCAGGATGTTTCAGAGATCAAAACAGCTTTGTTGTGTGGTACCGAAATCGCGATCTGAGCTCGTTTCGGCCTATGAACCCACTATCATAGCGCTTGTGCAGGCTATTTCATCTTTTTGTGCCAAAGGTATATACCAGTTTTTATTTGCTAGTTTAAGCATCTCCAAGTCTACTACAGGTCTAGCGAAACTCGTCTAGGCAGTTCTCTTCAACTTTTTGCGATATAGTCAATTTTCTGCATCAAGGTATTTTAGTCACCGGCCATGGCTGAAAGCAGTGATGTATTTCGTATTTTGGCTATTGAGGATAAGGTGGATGGTACCAGCTACCCATTGTGGGATTATATGATGCGACATGTATTGGTTGCAAAAGGATTGTGGAACATTGTGCAAGGTGTTGAAAGATGTCCTATTACACCTCTGACTATAGGTACTGCAAATACAGGTGTTGGAGCTGATGAAGATGGTGTCGAAGATGATATTCTGCAGATTCCTGTTCGTGTTGATGTTTTTGCTGCACCTACTGCAAAGCAGATTCGCTGGGATGGCAGAGATGCCGAGGCACATGCATTCATAGCTTTGTGTGTCAAATGTGCCATTATTCCTCATATTCGCTCTTGCAGAAGACCTAAGGATGCTTGGGATACACTTACCACATTGTACCAAGCTAGGAATGAGGCTCGTGTTGCTTACCTCCGAATATAGTTTGAGAGTGAGCACATGAATGAAGGTGATTCTATGGACAATTTCCTAACGAAGATCAAAGACTTGGAGGAACAATTGATTTCTGTTGATGAAGTTATACAAGATAGCTCACTTGTGCAGACCGTTCTGAATGGTCTTCCTGATTCATATCAGAGTTTTGCTTCTACTCTTCAGTTGATGATGAAAGGCAATCCAAATGCCTTATCATTTGATGAGTTAGTCTCTGTTATGTTGCAGGAAGATCAGTCCAGGCAAAACAGGTCCATTATGCGAGTTGCAGATCAAGCTTTCTTGTCTAGTCAAACCTTCACTCGATCCTGCCCCTACAGGGAATACTGTTACATGTGCCAACAACTCCTCTTATCCTGTTATGGGAGTTGGTAAGATCATTTTGACTACTGCTGATGGTAGTTGTTTCACTTTGTTAGATGCTTTATTTGTGCCAGGGATCAAAAAGAACCTGTTATCAGTTTCTGCATTACCCAAGATTGGCTTGGTTGTGAAATTTGTTGATGACAAGTGTACAGTTCATGATTTGTCAAATGGCGATGTGATTATTGCTTCTAGCTTTTTATGTCATGGGATTTATAAGCTCATAGACTATGAAAGATTTGGAAATGATTTGGCATGTGCAGTAAATGATTCTCAAGCTATTTCAGATGCAAAGCTTTCGCATGCACGCTTTGGTCCTCTGAATTTTGCTAGTTTGCTATGCCTACAAAAATCTGAAATGGTGTCCTCTTTGCCCAAACTAGAGGCACCTAGAAAACATGTTTGTGAAGGCTGTATTTTGGGCAAAATGCAACGTTCCTCCTTTCCAAAAGATGGTTCAGTTTGGGCTACATAGAAATTGTAGCTTGCACATAGTGATGTCTGTGGTCCTATGCAGACACCCTCTTTTGGAAATTACCTTTACTTCGTGATTTTTATTGATGATTTTTCCAAGCATGCATGGGTATATCCACTCAAAGCAAAGTCCAAAGTGTTCATGTGCTTTAAACACTTTTTGGTTTTGGCTGAAAATATGTCAGCATGTAAAATGGGCACCCTCCGTTCTAATCGAGGGGGGGAATATACGTCTTCTAAATTTAATGCATTTGTGCCTGAACGTGGGGATAAAACACCACTGTACAGTGCCGTATACACCTCAACAGAATGGACTTGCTGAACAAAAGAACACGTCACTCATGGAGATGGTGAGGTGCATGGTCAAGAGTGAGGCTTTACCACACAGTTTCTAGCTTGAGGCTGTCATGTGTGCAGCATATGTACTGAATAGGTGTCCCACTAAAGCGCTCCAATCTATCACTCCATATGAGGCTTGGCATGACCGCAAGCATCTGTTGCTCATCTGCGTGTTTTTGGTTGTTTGGCATATGCACTAGTGCCTGAACAACATGGCAGAAAATTGGATGATAAGGCAGTAAAATGTATTTTTGTAGGGTACAGTTCTGAAAGTAAAGGCTATCCTCTATGTCATCCACAGACTAAACGCATTTTGGTTAGCCTTGATGTTGTATTTGTGGAAGATGCTATTCAGCAATTGCTTCATGTACTAAGGAGACATCTGTTAGCTCCAAAGACATGTATGATCCTTTGATGCCTCTTTTTACAGGTGGACAGTCTAGTGCTGGTCCTAATGAGACAACTTCTCAGCCTTTGCAGGTTTCATATGATGATGCACATCATTCCATTTTTGATGCAAATTTACATGATGCACTTGTTGATGAGAGAGCTGATATTGAGCAGGCAAAAACTATGCGAAAATGGCTGCTGCAGACTTTGCGTGATAGCAAATTAGATGCACCTTTGTCATATCATACTCGTTCAAGCTCTCATAGTGCCTCCTTCGCATCAAATTGCTATGCTATGGCTGCATCTAGTCTTTGTGATGAGAATGAGCCTGTTTCTTTTGATGAAGCACATAATTCAGAAAATTAGATAGTTGCTATGCAATCTGAATATGATGCTATAATGAAGAATGGTACATGGTCTTTAATATGTGACTTGCCTCCTAGCAAGAAGGCCATTGAAACTAAGTGGGTATACAAGCTGAAGCATAAACCTGATCGTACAGTTGACAGATATAAGGCTAGGCTTGTAGCAAAGGGTTATGCACAGGAAATAGGCATTGATTTTGATGAGACCTTTGCATCTACATGCCATATGACTACTGTTCGGAGCATTTGTGCACTTGCAGCCCATCATGGTTAGAATGTACATCAGTTGGACATTAAAACAGCATTTCTGAATGGTGACCTGCATGAAGAAGTGTATGTTTTTCAGCCTCGTGGCTTTGTGCAGAAAGGGCATGAAAACAAGGTGTGGAGGTTAAAGAAGGCATTATATGGTTTAAAGCAAGCACCACATGCTTGGTATGAGAAGATACATGCCTATTTGGTTGCACATGGTTTTGAGAACAGTCCAACTGAAAGCACCTTATATGTTAAGTGTGCTAATGATGTGCTTCTGATCATTGTTGTCTATGTTGACGACATGCTGCTCACTGGTCCTATTGAGAAGCATATTGCTGATTTCAAGGCTGATTTGCATGCCTCATTTGAGATGTCTCATTTGGGGCTTTTGCATCACTATTTGGGCATTCAGTTTATGCAAGTTGATGGTGGAATGGCTTTGTGTCAAACAAAATATATTGACACATGATTGCAGCGTTTTGGCCTTGAAGACCGTAAGCCTATTGCCACTCCTATGGAGACAGGTTTATGATTGAGTCTTCATGATTCTGGAGATGCATTTGATGTTGTTCTCTATCAGTAGGCTGTTGGATGCTTGATTTACTTATGCATTACTCGGCTAGATATTCAGTTTGCTGTCTCACAAATGAGCAGATTTATGCATTGCCCAGGAGTCTAGCATTGGCAGGTAGTTAAGCGCATCTTTTGCTACTTGAGTGGTACTCAGCTACTTGGGTTGTTTTATCAGATTTGCATGCTTTTCCTGACTCTGATTGGGTTGGTTGCTATGACACTCGTGTTTCCACTAGTGGCTTTTGTTTCATGCTTGGTAGCCCATGTATATCTTGGTTGGGCAAGAAGCAGCCTAGTGTGGCCACTTCCAGTTGTGAGGCTGAGTATAGGGCAACTTTTACAACTACTGTTGAGTGTGTGTGGCTCAGACGCCTTATGGATGATTTGGGTGTTGGTTAGTCTTCTGCCACCACCATCTTCACTGACAGTCAGAGCGCATTGGCACTTGCGAGGAACCCTATGTTCCATGCTCGCACTAAGCACATTGAGGTGCGTTATCACTATGTCAGGGAGAGGTTCTCTACTGGGGAGATCAGCTTGGCATATGTGCCCACGCAAGAGAACATTACAGACCTTTTAACGAAGGCTCTTCCTAGGGAGAAGTTTGAAGGTTTCCGCAAAGCTTTGGGCTTACTTCCTTTTGTGGAGTGATTTCCACATAGCTTGGCACTTCCTTATACATGAGTGCCAGCTCCTTGTTTATCGCATCACTCCCAGGGGGGATTTGTTGATATATTCAGGTTGTGATGTGTGTGAACTGCTAGGACTGCCGGGGCACTTTTTTCCCTCTTTAGGAGGTTTTTTTCCCCTGGCTTGTATATACGCCTATTGCCCTAATGGGCTACTTATATTTGTACATTCTCTAGTAATACATTCAGTATTGTGTGTTTGTGCTCCAAGCTTCTTCTTCTTCTTCCTTGTGTTGTTTGCGTGCTTCCGGAGACGTCTAACTCCAACTAAAGACTAGTTCTTTTCATATTTGTTTATCTATATAATTATCCCTATATATATATATATATATATATATATATATATATATATATATATATATATATATATATATATATATATATATATATATATATATATATATATATATATATATATATATATATATATTCATTTTTTTTCTTAGTTTTTTTCTACATTTTCTCTTTATATAAACTTGATTGAATTATATGTATGCCAAAACCCTAAAACCCTAATCTTAAAGATCTAGACCTAAAATATGTATATTTCTATATGAATCTGTATATACATGTATATATGTATTATATGTGTATGTGTATGTGTGTATATAAGTTATGCATGTGTAAAAACTCTAAAACCCTAATCGAAAAGACGTAGACCTAAAACATGTATATATGTGTATGCATGTGTATAAATATGTGTATGTGTATATATATGTGTATATAGATATGTGTATAAGTATATGTGTGTATGTGTATGTGTATATATATTTACTCTCATTAAAATCCTTAAAATTAAGCCTATTTTTATATATTTAATTATATATATTTGGTTTATTTATTTCAAACACTAGTTCTATTCATATTTATTTATCTATATAATTATATATATTATATATATATATATATATATATATATATATATATATATATATATATATATATATATATATATATATATATATATATATATATATATATATATATATATATTCAAATTTCCTTATTTGTTTTTTCTATATTTTCTCTTTATATAAATCGAATTGAATTATATGTATGCCTAAACCCTAAAACCCTAATCTTAAAGATCTAGACCTAAAATATGTATATTTTTGTATGCATGTGTATATACATGTATATATGTATTATATGTGTATGTGTATGTGTGTATATATGTTATGCATGTGTAAAAACCCTGAAACCCTAATCGAAAAGACCTAGACCTAAAACATGTGTGTATGTGTATGGATGTGTATACATATGTGTATGTATATATATATATATATATATATATATATATATATATATATGTGTGTGTGTGTGTGTGTGTGTGTGTGTGTGTAAGTATATGTGTATGTATGTGTAAATAGCCTAATCGTATATATTTGATTAAAACACTAGCTATTTTCATATTTAATTATCTATATAGAAATCGTAAATAGCCTAGTTATATATAGTTGATTAAAACACTAGCTATTTTCATATTTATTTATCTATACAGAAATCGTATATTTGTGTGTATATGTGTGCTTGTGTGTGAATGTATGCATGTGTGTATATGTGCATGTGTGTCTATGTATGCATGTGTGAGTATATGTGTATGTGTGTGTATGTATGCATGTGTGTGTATGTATGCATGTGTGTGTATGCATTCATGTGTGTATGTAAGTGTGTGTGTGCATGCATATGTGTATGTATGTGTGTGTGTGCGTGTGTGTGTATGCATGCATGTGTGTATATGTGTGTGTATGTATGCATGCATGTGTGTATATGTGTGTATGTATGCACGTTTGTACATATGTGTGTGTATGTATGCATGTGTGTACATGTGTGTGTATGTATGCATGTGTGTATATGTGTATGTGTGTGTGTATGCATGTGTATATGTGTGTGTAAATGTATGCATGTCTATACATGTGTGTATGTATGTGTGTGTGTGTATGCATGTGTGTATATGTGTGTGTATGTATGCATAAATCTGTGTATATGTGTGTATGTATGTGTGTGTATGCATGTGTGTATATATGTGTGTGTATGAATGTGTGTATCTTTGTGTGTGTATGTGTGTGTATGCATATGTGTATATGTGTGTGTGTATGCATGTGTGTGTGTATATGTATTTGTGTATATGTGTATATTTGTGTATGCATGCATGTGTGTATATGTATGCATGCATGTGTGTATATGTGTGTATGTATGTGTGTGTGTATGTATGTGTGTATATGTGTGTGTGTGTCTGTGTGTATGCATGGGTGTGTGTATGTGTGTGTATGCATATGTGTATATATGTAAGTGTATGTATGTGTGTGTATGTTTGCATGTGTGTATATGTGGATGTGTGTGTATACATGCATGTGTGTATATGTGTGTGTATGTTTGCATGCATGTGTATATGTGTGTATGTATGTGTGTATATGTGTGTATGTATGCATGTGTGTACATGTATATGTGTATGTATGCATGTGTAGATGTGTAGATGTGTGTGTGTATGTATGTGTGTGTATGTATGTGTGTGTATGTATGCTCTATCTTCCTATCTCTATCTTCCTCTATTTCATCTCTCTCTCTCTCTCTCTCTTTCTCTCTCTCTTTCTCTCTCTCTTTATCTCTCTATCTCTCTTTCTCTCGCATCTCTCTCTAACTCTCATTTCTCTCTCTCTTTTTCTCTCTCATCTCTCTCTCTTTCTCTCTCTATCAATAGAGAATAGAACAATCACTTACAGGTATGTCCCTCTTTTGGATCATTGTCATCAAAGCATAATGTATGTTGTCTAACATCGAATTCCAAAGAATTGAGGCCAAAAAACTTCTGCAAAATCAAAGAGAAGACAAATAATAAGACCTAAAGCATAGAGAAAGACAAAGTCTAAGAGTACGTGCACCACTTACCAAGATGTGAGATCTAAATAGAGAGAGTGTGTGTGTGTAGAGAGAGATCTCTGTGTGCGTGTGTGTGTGTGTGCACAAGACAATGTAGGTCACAATTCGATTCAGGCGCAAGTTTGACAGAAGACAATGAGTACTCAAACATGCGCAAAATGTTGAGTTTTTCTCTTGGGTTCCCGATATGTTTAAAACAGAGTCGGTATAAGTGTCGGTAATATCTAGTAAATGACCGACCCTTATACCAATGTGCATACCGATGCATATACCGATGCCATACTGACGCATATACCGATGATTGAAAGACATCTCGCCGATCCATTTTAAACGGTCATACTAAAGGTCCCTTGACCATCGATATCTTTTAGTGGAATTTTCCAATGTTTTTACCGATGTCGGGAGTGAAATCTCCTGAATATTCTCCATCGAGATTACCCGACTTGATGCAGCCTCCTTCTACGTCGATATTCATTCCCTCATCCTCTTCCGTATCCTTACCTTTTCCCCCTTCCCTCCAACATTTGGTTGCTATCCGTCGTTATCTTATTTAAAGCTTTAGAAGCGTTTCATTTGCACATGCTTGCTAAAAAACAAGCACTTACTCAAGATATTTAACTTAAATTGAATGTACTCAAAGCAGATATTGCCCCTCTCTAGAAGGAGCTCATTAGTCTTTGTGCGAGTGAAGCTCACCTCCAGAGATAGGTCTCTTCATATGAGGCTGAGGGAAGAAATGTTCCAAAAGGCATAGGAGTTAAATAATGAAATTTGCCAGAATCTACAATTGAGAAAGGACTTGGAAGCCACACAAAAAGAGTGCCAAGATTATTTTAAAACTATTGAGTTTCAATCTCAGCAGATGGACCAAATGGAGAAGCCAACTTCGTTGTCAAATTTCCCTCAAGAAATATTTTTAACTGCAAGAAGCCCTCTTGCAAAGCTAGAGTGAGCAATTACTTATGCAAGTGGGTGCTTCGAGTTCTGCTAGCTTCGAAGCTGAGATATTATTTGCACATGTACAATAGTTGTTGAAGGCTCTTGAGAAAAAGATTAAACCAAGTTTTGAAGAACCTAGTACCATGTACATACAGGGAAATGTCAATGAAGATTAAAATGTATTTAGGGTTCGTCCACCACGTGTGCTAGTGTTAGGCCACTAGATGCTTTTCTATATTATTCATAATATTTCTATAATTATGTTGATGAATCATCTTAAAAGCGCTGAAACGATGTAACCTCTTGAATGATTAATATGAAAGGAGTTTTGTTTGTATTGCTTCGCAGGGAAGAAGATGCACGACATGTCCTTGCCAGACTGCATGTAGCAGAGTGACCAAACCTGCTCTATGATTGCTTACATTTTGGATTAAAGCTTGATTTGGTGCAGTATTCATGTGCATCAGTTCAGTGTTTGATTTTAAGTGAAGTAATTAACCATATAGTAAGTTTTGGTTAAAACATTGATGAAACTTACAGTCTCTTGAATGGAATTGGCCGAAGAGTGAAATGATTACGATAGCATAGGAGCAAGTTGCATTCAGAGAGTTGAATGAATGGAATATATATATCACATACTGTAAGTGAAATGGAATTGGTGGAAGAGTGCCCATGATTGCGATAGCATAGGAGCAAGTTGCATTGAGAGAGTCGAATATGGTTGTGTAGATCTGCAATTGGTTTCAACAAATTTAAAGATAGTATTCTGTGAGAAATAATAGTGATGGAAGTTATGTAGAGCTGTGGGGAAAAGTATTATGGGGCCTCTGTTTCAAAAGACCCCTATCCAACCCAAGAAGCCTGTAGGAAAAATCTCTATTATTCCTATTTTGTTGGAACCAGTCAACAGAGGTTAAAGAGAGAATAGTTAACAATAGTTGTCCTATGTATCAACCAATTTGCAATGTGGAGATATGCTAACCAAATCTCTAGATGGAACTAAGTTGAAGAGGTTCAAGATGATGGTTGGATTGCAGGAGATTAAAGAGAAGTGAAGCCCAAGCATGTTAGGCTTGAGGAAGGGCTATTGATGCAATTACTTCAAGCCCAAATGCTTGGTCACATACCCTAGGACTCATATGTGTATTCATGTATTAGCACATGAATCATCTATTGTAAACACATTATTTTTATACTTGCAAAAGTGCATCGGGGGAGTCCTTGGATTACTTTTAGGTGAAGATTCAAATTCAAATCTGAGCTTCGCTCCAACAAAGAGCTATAAAAAGAGGACTTTAGAAGTCACCTGACAGAGCCCGATTTGAAGATATATTCAAAGGGTTCTTATGTTGATATTGTGCTCATACCATAATTCTTTAATTTCCCTCACGTTGTGTGATGTTTATTGCCAATGACATTGTAATCTATGTGCATTAATATATACATGTTGATTATATCTCACTCTCTCTTCTCTTTTAGGTACCACTCAGAACAATGAGCTTCTCTAACCTTCTTCTAAGTGTATACTTGATCATTTGATCTGATTTAAGTTGGTATAAATTTAGTATACTATCTATCTCGTTCTATCACGTTTCATTATCATTGCCTTATCGAATCTTGAGATATATGCAAAAGAGTGCTCACTATCTACATATAGTTGGAACCCAAAAATGTCGAGATTTAACTTGCTAAGCATCAATTTCTAAACATGTTCTATCATTTCAAGCGAAATTACTTGTAAAAGTTAGCTATTTTAGTTAATTAGATGTCCCCAAAGCATTTTATTCAATTAGTATCTGACAAGGAGTACTCTTCATTTCTCTGAGTAGGTGTGGTGACCAAAATAGCAAGTTTTGGTTCATAGTTGAAACTACTACTCATCTGTTTTGATCCAATGATTTTGGGATCATAATCCAAAGTACTTGGGTGATTATTTGTGCTTCATGGAAGGCTCAAAAAGTCTACCTTGCACTCCTCAACTCAATTTTGGCTAGTTTGAAGCAAGAGTTTGCAATAGCATCTCGTCTCTGGAAAGTGTCCACCACCTCCTCCAACAAGTATCGCAACACCGATGCAAACAATTTCATCTTTTTGTGTCAAACATAAATACAGCTTTTGGTTCACTAGCATAAGTGGCTCAAAGTCTATGGCAGGTTTAATAGAACTCAGCAAGCTAGATCTATTCAACTTTTTGAGATATATTCATTTTTCTATATCATTGTATTTTACTTAGAGGATATGGATGAAAGCACTTATGTATTCTATATGTTTCGTATTGAGGATAAGTTGGATGGTACCAATTACCCATTATGGATTTATATGATGCATCATGTATTGTCCACAAAGTCATAGGCAACCAATCATATTATCTCACAGCGTAATCTATTCATGTCACTCGAGCCTACCCCTACAAGGAATAGTGTCACGTGAACCAACAAGTCCTCTATCCTATCATGGGAGTTGGTAAGGTCATTTTGACTAGTACTGATGGTAGTTCTTTTACATTGTCAAATGCTTTATTTGTGCCAATGATAAAAAAAATATTTTTTCAATTTCAAGAGTAGCCAATATTGGCTTGGTTGTGAAATTTGATGATGAAAAATGTACAATTCATGATCTATCAAATGATGACATCATTATTTATTTTCTCATTTTATGTTGTGGGTTATATAAGCTCATAGATTATGCAAAATCTGTTAAGGATTTAGCATGTGCAACTCAAGATTCTCACACTCTGAGATGCAAAATGTCTTGGGGGTTTTAGTGTGATTGTGTTTTGATTTAGCAGGTGAAGATGCATGAGGGCATGAATGCACATGGATTTAATCACATATTTATAAAGATATTTGAATTATAGTATTTTGTATATTTAAAAAAAAAAATAGTAGATCACTTAGAAAGCGGCATCTTTGTGAAAATAGTAGATCATTTGAAAAGCTACTTTTTGTAAGTAAAGCAATTTGCTCATAAAAGCACGTGTTTTGAAGTGTGGCCCTCATGTATCTTCTATTCAAAACATACTCAAATACTTATAAATACACATACTCGCATATGTTGATATATTTAGGTAGTGATGTGTGTGAACACACTAGGACCGCCGGGGCACTTTTTTCCCTCTTTAGGAGGTTTTTTTCCCCCGGCTTGTATATACGCCTATTGCCCTAATGGGCTACTTATCTTTGTACATTCTCTAGTAATACATTCAGTATTGTGTGTTTGTGCTCCAAGCTTCTTCTTCTTCCTTGTGCTGTTCGCGTGCTTCCGCAGACGTCTATCTCCAACAATTGGTATCAGAGACGGTCGTCGCTTCATCTAGGGCGCCGTCGACACTCCTCCGTTTGCATTCTCAAAATCGCACGAATTTTGGTGAGCATACTCAGGATGTTTCAAAGATCAAAACAGCTTTGTTGTGTGGTGCCAAAATCGCAATCTGAGCTAGTTTTGGCCTCCGAATGCACTATCGCAACGCTTCTGTAGGCTACTTCATCTTTTTGTGCCAAAGGTATATACCAGTTTCTGTTCGCCAGTTTAAGCGTCTCAAAGTGTGCTACAGGTCTAGTAGAACTCGTCTAGGCAGTTTTGTTCAACTTTTTGAGATACAATCAATTTTCTACATCAAGGTATTTTAGTCACCGGCCATGGCTGAAAGCAGTGATGTATTCCGTATGTTGGCTGTTGAGGATAAGTTGGATGGTACCAACTACCCATTTTGGGCTTATATAATGCGACATGTTTTGGTTGCAAAAGGATTGTGGAACATTGTGCAAGGTGTTGAAAGACGTCCTGTTACACCTGCAACGATAGGTACTGCAAATATAGGTGCTGGAGCTGATAAAGATGGTGTCGAAGATGATATTCCACAGATTCCTGTTCGTGCTGCTATTTCTGTTGCACCTACTGTAGAGCAAATTCATTGGGATGGCAGAGATGCCCAGGCACATGCATTGATAGCTTTGTTTATCAAACGTGCCATTATTCCTCATATTCGCTCTTGCAGAACAGCTAGGGATGCTTGGGATACACTTACCACATTATACCAAGCTAGGAATGAGGCTCGTGTTGCTTACCTCTGAAAACAGTTGGAGAGTGAGCATATGAATGAAGGTGATTCTATGGACAGTTTCCTAACGAAGATCAAAGATTTGAAGAAACAATTGATTTTTGCTGATGAGGTTATACCAGATAGCTCACTTGTGCAGACCGTTCTGAATGGTCTTCCTGATTCATATAAGAGTTTTGCTTCTACTCTTCGGTGGATGATGAAAGGCAATCCGAATGCCTTTTCATTTGAGGAGTTAGTCTCTGTTCTATTGCAGGAAGATCAATCCTGGCAGAACAGGTCCATTATGCGTGTTGCAGATCAAGCTTTCCTGGCTAGTCACAAGGGCAAAGGAAAATGGAGCTCTTCTACGAGTAAGCAGAAATCTACAAATGCTACACATTCGAAGAATCAGGATAAAGATGAAAAGAAATCAAAAAAGCAGAAATTGTTTTGCAAGTACTGTAAAGGGAATGATCATATCATAAAGAACTGTCCAAATATGGCTGCAAAAGAGGCAAAGAAAAAGGAGGCTAGAATGGTTGTTGCAGAAGCCTCTACACCAAAAATAGAGTCTGTTAATCTTGTGCAGGAAGAAAATAGGCATTTACTACTGTTTGCAGTTTTGACACATCTTCTCATGAGCAGTGCATATCTGCAGTGGACTCAGATGTTTGGTACTTTGACAGTGGGGCGACCAAACATATTACCTCGCAGCGTAGTTTCTTCTCTTTACTCGAGCCTGCCCCTACAAGGAATATTGTCACATGCGCCAACAACTCCTCTTATCCTGTTATGGGAGTTGGTAAGATCATTCTGACTACTACTGATGGTAGTTCCTTCACCTTGTCAGATGCTTTATTTGTGCCAGGGATCAAGAAGAATCTGTCATCAATTTCTGCATTAGCCAAGATTGGCTTGGTTGTGAAATTTGTTGATGACAGGTGTACAGTTCATGATCTATCAAATGGCGATGTGATTATTGCTTCTGGCATTTTATGTCGTGGGCTGTATAAGCTCATAGACTATGAAAGATCTGTGAATGATTCGGCATGTGCAGTTCATGATTCTCAGGCTATGTCAGATGCAAAGCTTTGGCATGCACGCTTTGGTCATCTGAGTTTTGCTAGTTTGCTACGCCTGCAGAAATCTGATATGGTGTCTTCTTTGCCCAAGCTTGAGGCACCTGGAAAACATGTATGCGAAGGCTGTATTTTGGGCAAAATGCAGCGTTCCTCCTTTCCAAAAGATGGTTCAGTTCGGGCTACGCAGAAATTGCTGCTTGTACATAGTGATGTCTGTGGTCCTATGCAGACACCTTCTTTTGGGAATTACCTTTACTTCGTGACTTTCATTGATGATTTTTCCAGGCAATGCATGGGTATATCCACTCAAAGCAAAGTCCCTAAGTGTTCATGTGCTTTAAACAGTTTTTGGTTTTGGCTGAAAATCTATCGACATGTAAAATGGGCACCCTCTGTTCTGATCGAGGGGGGGAATATATGTCTTTTGATTTCAATGCATTTCTGGCTGAAAGTGGGATAAAACACCACTTTAGAGTAATGTATACACCTCAACAAAATGGAGTTGCTGAACGAAAGAACAGGTCACTCATGGAGATGGCGAGGTGCATGGTCAAGAGTCAAGCTTTACCACATAGTTTCTGGCTTGAGGCTGTCATGTGTGCAGGATATGTACTGAACAGGTGTCCCACTAAAGCGCTGCAGTCTATCACTCCATATGAGGCTTGGCATGACCGCAAGCCATCTGTTGCTCATCTGCGTGTTTTTGGTTGTTTGGCATATGCATTAGTGCTTGAACAACATGGCAGAAAATTGGATGATAAGGGAGTAAAATGTATTTTTGTTGGGTACAGTTCTGAAAGTAAAGGCTATCGTCTGTATCATCCATAGACTAAACGCATTCTGGTTAGCTGTGATGTTATTTTTGTGGAAGATGCTATTCAGCCATTGCTTTCATGTACTAAGGAGAGATCTGTTAGCTCCAAAGACATGTATGATACGTTGATGCCTCTTTTTACAGGTGGACAGAATAGTGCTGGTCCTAATGAGGCAACTTCTCAGCCTTTGCAGGTTTCATATGATGATGCAGATCATTCCATTTCTGATGCTGATTTACATGATGCACTTGTTGATGAGAGAGCTAATATTGAGCAGGCAAAAACTATGCCAAAATGGCTGGTGCAAACTTTGCGTGATAGCAAATTAGATGCACCTTTGTCATATCGTACTCGTTCAAGCTCTCATAGTGCCTCCTTTGCATCAGATTTCTATGCTATGGCTGCGTCTAGTCTCTGTGATGAGAATGAGCCTATTTCTTTTGATGAAGCACAGAATTTAGAAAATTGGATGGTTGCCATGCAATCTTAATATGATGCTATAATGAAGAACGGTACATGGTCTTTATGTGACTTGCCTCCTGGCAAGAAGGCCATTGGCACTAAGTGGGTATACAAGCTGAAGTGTAAACTTGATGGTACAGTTGACAGGTATAAGACTAGGCTTGTTGCAAAGGGTTATGCGTAGGAAAGAGGCATTGATTTTGATGAGACCTTTGCACCTATATGCCGTATGACTAGTGTTCGGAGCCTTTGTGCACTTGCAGCCCATCATGGTTGGAATGTACATCAGTTGGACATTAAAACAGCATTTCTGAATGGCGACTTGCATGAAGAAGTGTATGTTTTTCAGCCCCGTGGCTTTGTGCAAAAAGGGCATGAAAACCAGGTGTGCAGGTTAAAGAAGGCATTATATGGTTTAAAGCAAGCACCACGTGCTTGGTATGAGAAAATACATGCCTATCTGGTTGCACATGGTTTTGTGAACAGTCCAACTGAAAGCACCTTATATGTTAAGCATGCTAATGAAGTGTTTCTGATCAGTGTTATTTATGTTGATGACATGCCTCTTATTGGTCCTATTGAGAAGCATATTGTTGATTTCAAGGCTGATTTGCATGCCTCATTTGAGATGTCTGATTTGGGGCATATGCATCACTATTTGGGCATTTAGTTTATGCAAGTTGATGGTGGAATGGGTTTGTATCAAACGAAATATATTGACACATGATTGCAACATTTTGGCCTTGAAGACTGTAAGCCTATTGCCACTCCTATGGAGACAGGTTTACGATTGAGTCTTCATGATGCTGGAGATGCATTTGATGCTATTCTCTATTAGCAGGCTGTTGGATGCTTGATTTACTTATGCATTACTCGGCCAGCTATTCAGTTTGCTGTCTCACAGATGAGCAGGTTTATGCATTGCCCAGGAGTCATGCATTGGAAGGCGGTTAAGAGCATCTTTCGCTACTTGAGTGGTACTCGGCTACTTGGGTTGTTTTATCTGAAGGGGGGATAAATACCGCCAGATTTGCATGCTTTTTGTGACTCAGATTGGGCTGGTTGCTATGACACTCGTGTGTCCACCAATGGTTTTTGCTTCATGCTTGGTAGTTCATGTATATCTTGGTTGAGCAAGAAGCAGCCTACTGTGGCCACTTCCTCTTGTGAGGCTGAGTATAGTGCAGCTTTCACAGCGACTATTGAGTGTGTGTGGCTCAGACTCCTTATGGCTGATTTGGGTGTTGGCCGGTCTTCTGCCACCACCATCTTCACTAATAGTCAGAGCGCATTGGTAGTTGCGAGGAACCCTGTGTTCCATGCTCGCACTAAGCACATTGAGGTGCATTATCACTATGTCAGGGAGAGGTTCTCTGTTGGGGAGATCAGCTTGGCATATGTGCCCACGCAGGAGAACATTGCAGACCTTTTCACGAAGGCTCTGCCTAGGGAGAAGTTTGAAGCTTTCCGCAAAGCTTTGGGCTTACTTCCTTTTGTGGAGTGATTTCCACATAGCTTGGCACTTCCTTATACATGAGTGGCAGCTCCTTGTTCACCGCATCACTCCCAGGGGGGATTTGTTGATATATTTAGGTAGTGATGTGTGTGAACACACTAGGAGTGCCGGGGCCCTTTTTTCCCTCTTTATATACGCCTATTGCCCTAATGGGCTACTTATCTTTGTACATTCTCTAGTAATACATTCAGTATTGTGTGTTTGTGCTCCAAGCTTCTTCTTCTTCCTTGTGTTGTTCGCGTGCTTCCGCAGACGTCTATCTCAAACATAGACCCATCCAACAGAGTATGTGGGGGGAGATTCTATCCAATCTTGTATCTAGTCTTCTCTCTCTTTATTTTGTGTGTGTGTTCTTCTGAGGTTTCGTTCTTGTATTATCTTTGGTACGTGCATCTATAAGATCCACTCGAGAGTGGTATCAAATCCTACATGAATTTCTATGAAGGTGTACTTCTCGGTGTTCGCTCATGATTTGCAACCTCCATTCATGATTTGACACCTGTTTTGGTCTATATGGGTCCAAGTTTGCATTTGTTACCTCACATTTCTTTTCTTACTCATTGGTGTTTTTTTTTTTGAATCTGTTATCGTGGCCTTGAACCCCATGAGAGTGTCACATTGTGCACTATGCAATGTGCACTATTAATCTATTATATTGGGCCCTATCATACTTTCCGATCTAACACTGTGCACTCTCCACTATCACACTCTCACTGTGCATGCAGTTACTCGTGCACCTTACTCCAAGGCAACCACTAAGGCATAGAACTATGGCACAACCTTGGCATCTTTGGCTTCTCTAGCACTCATTGTTCCCTTTGGTTCCATTGAGAGATGGTGGCTATACCGAAACCCTCTCTAACTAATGAGTGGCAATAAGAATTTACTTAGTTCCCTCTTTAACATGTACATGATTTGAAGCCACCACCTCTTACTTATAAGGAATATGTTTTATCCACTAGCCTGTTCGCATGTGTTGATACTCCATTTCTTTTAACTTATATTTAACATTACTTCTACCTCTCTCTTTCTTTTTAAATTTCAAAAACAAAACCTTTCCCTTTCTTTTTCAATTCCAATATTCCTAAAATCTGTTTCACATGTTTACTAATAGGTTTTGCTTCTATATGAGGTCATGGAACCTATGCATATTATAACGGATTTTGGTAAGTTATTAATTGAATGTATTTTTCTCCATCAAGTTTTTGTAGAAGTTATTCTATCGGATCGAGATTATTCATTTTTTAATCACTTTTGGGTTGCATTATTCCAAAAATTGGGTTCCAAAATAGAATTTAGCTCTACATTTCATCCTAAAAGTAACGGTCAAAGTGAAGCTACCAATTATACTAGTTTAGTTCTCTTAGATTTTTATTCTTTAGACAATACAAGTTACTGCAATGAAAAATTTCCTTCACTAAAATTTGCATATAATAACACAACATACACCAGTACTCGACGGGCATCGATTAAAATTATTTAGGGTAAAAAACTTCCCACTCCTATGAATCTCAATCAAACTGGTATCCCTATGGCTGATTCTTTTAGACAAGATCATATTTCTACACTTCATGAAGTTCATGAGAACATTAAGAAGATTTAAGAATGTAACATGCATAATGTTAATAAGAAATGAGTAGCTAAACAATTTAATGAAAATTACTTGGTATGGTTGTTATAATAAAAATACATTTGAAAAAAAATTCACAACATCCTTAGGTTAAACCTGCACCATGTTATTATGGAGCTTTCTGTATTATTCAACAAATAAATGAGAATGCTTTTAGATTAGACACACCTTCTCATTGGAATATACATAATTGTTTTCATAGTAGTTTATTGAAATCCTTTAAAGGAACTTTAGCACTCACTCTTGTTTTAGATGATCCTCCTATACTTGAAGAGGATGCTCAAATTTTAGTTATAGTGTGAATACTTGATTATGATGTTACTATTACACATGCTAGTAAGAAATATCATAGATATTTAGTTAAATATAAAAATGACTCACTTGAAGAACATCAATGGATTCATAATACATTATCAACTCCACGTTATGACCATTTGATTTTTGCATATCATTCACAATCGCATTAAGTTCCTATTTTCCATTTCCGTGCAATATGCTTATGAGTGTTCATTGATGGGACATTTCATTAGCCATCCATGTCTATTTTTTTCTTATTAACTGAGTTAAGCTTCATGTTAATTGGGATGCATGTTATACTTTATGGAATAATGGAATGTGAAATGGACTTCAATGTCTTGAGGTTTTTAATGTCATTGTCCTTTGACTTAGCAAGTGAAGAACCATGACGGTATGATTTGGCATGAATTTACTTTGATATTTTTGAAAATTTTTAAAAGGTATTATTTTATACACTTTTGTAAAAACTTAGATTGCTTAGAAAGGGACGTTTTTGTAAAAATTGTAGATTGCCTAAAAAGCGATGTTTTGTAAATAAATCTGATTTTTCATAAACACACTTGTTTTTTGAAGCATCACCCTCATGTATTTTCTATTCAAGATGTAATGAAATACTTATGGATACACATACTCTAGTAGATGCCTCCATTAGAGTATGTGGGAGAAGATTTTACCCAATTTTGTGTTTAGTCTTCTCACTCTCTATTTTGTGTGTGTGTGTGTTCTTCAGAGGTTTTGTTATTGTATTATGTTTGCATACCGACATGTACAAGATCAAGAAATGGTGAGGTGTGTGGTCAAGAGTCAAGCTTTGCCATAGAGTTTTTGGCTTGAGGGTGTTATGTGTGCAGCCTATGTACTAAATAGGTGTTCCACTAAAACAATGTAGTCTATCACTCCATATGGGGCTTGACGTGGCTGCAAGCCATCTTTTGCTCATTTGAGAGTCTTTTGGTTTTTTTTCATATGCATTAATGCCTCAACAACAATGCAAAAAATTGGATGATAATTAGTGAAATGTATTTCTGTTGGGTACAACTCTCAAAGCAAAGGATATGGTTTGTATTATCCACAAAGTAATTGCATTCCGATTAGTTGTGATGTTGTTTTTGTGGAAGATGCAATTCAAACATTACTTTCATGTACTACGGAGACCTCAATGAGCTCCAAAGATGTGTATGACACTTTGCCACTTCGTTTCAAGGTGGAAAGTGAAGTGCTATTCCAAATGAGGCTTGCGCTACATGTGTCTTTGTTTTATGGAGGAGGCTACGATTTTGCTTTATTGGAGGTTTTTTGCTATAGCTTTATTTTGGAGAACCTCACCTATATGAGAACCATGTGGGCACACTCTTGACACAATTCAAGTCAGCTCTTGATGTTCTAAAGCTTTAGAGGTGAAGATTTGGTGAAGGAGAGGCTACTCTCTTGGAGCAAGAAGTCTTCTACAAGGTGGTGGTAAATATCTTTTGTGAGTTAACTTTATATTTTGTTTTTAGGGTTTCTCTACCCTAATCTCAAAATTAGGGTTGGCTGATTTCCAATTTCGTTACACTATTCTATGAGAATAAGGTTAGCTTCGTTGCTCATTCACTTCACACACACTTAGATTATGTCAACATAATCTAAGTTCTGTATCATCATCTTCTTCGATATTCTTCCATTAGTGAGTGCACCACTTTATATGGTTGAGTAGTACTCCCATGTTGTAATTTGGACATCTATTTTTCTTAGTGAGTAAGCATCCAACTTGCATTCCCTATCCTTGTCTCAAGATCTTTTTCTTTCTATCTCGCACCTATCATCGTAATTAATTAAGTGTGTATGCTGAAAAGGTTTTAGTATTGGAATGATCCTTGGGCCCCAAATTCCAACAATAAGCAACACACGCCTCATTTCTTGCTTGCTATAAAGTGGTAAGTCTATTCCGTGCATTTTTAGTTGTTCTACAAGAGTGAATGTGAGGAATAGTGGCAAGTTTGATAAAAAAAGGTTATCAATGCATGTGCCTGAGCATCTTTGTCACCCCAAGGAATTGCTCTATAGTAGGTGCAACAAGAACCACAACATGAATAGAAACATGAAGAATATCATCATTATCAACATGATCTTCATCACCTTCAGCAACTAACACTGAGTCACAACAAAGGAGAACAAAGACATGTTCTCTTTTTCTTTTTACCTAAATACCATTATATGAAGCAAAAAAGTGGGCATTTTACAATATCTAGAAAGCATCACGAGTCTTGCTTGTAAATATTGTCTTTAGAAGCTTGATCTCATATCCCAAGTAGTCAAGATAGATATACTAAAATTCTTGCTGCCATGAAAACTAGTTGTTGAGCATGACCAAGAATCCCACATCATGATCTTGGACAATATATTAGAGTTGAAAAGGTACAAGTAAGAATTCGCGAAGCTCCTTCATTACATCTATAACCTCAACAAGCACAGATGATAGCTAATTAAAAGTTACTCGAAAATTAGAGTACATGTGTTGTAAAAATCAAAGCATTTTAACAAGGCAATTAAGATCATCCCCTTTGTATGGTTAAGATCCCCATTGAATGCCTGGCCATATTAACAGAATATGAAATACACTTCACAAAAGCATTCCCAAGAGAAGATAATATTCAACAAAATTATACTAAGAAACATTCACACATGATCAGAGAAATGCTCAAGATAAATCAAGCTGAACACCAAGTGGAAGCAGAACTCCAAATTATATTTCCATTAAAATGATCTTTTACATTTCATGTGTTTTACAAGAGTTATGTGAATCTACAATAGAAGCTGATCATAGCTTTCCTCAGGCTCAAGGGTATTGGTATCCTCTGGCACATTAGAACACCTATCTTGCCTCTCTTGCTCCAAGATTGGCTCTTCAAGGTCAGCCATGTCCCCAGGTTCATTTGCAAGTGGGGGAACAGGCTCCCTTGAAGCTGGTTGGAATCTCTCCGTATCTGCAATGTGCTTCCTTCCAACCTCTTGGTCTTCATGTGGGCATTCATTCAGCCCATTGATTCTCATTCTAATGAAGCTCACTTGAGCATAATCCTTCTCCACAGCTATGCAATGCCTGAACATCTTTAAGGAGCAAGCCAGAGTCGTTCCTCAAACAGCAGAAAACCTCTTAGAGGCTTCAATCAACCATGACTAATGAAAATTGTGAAAATTGAAATTACTTGTGCCCGAAAAAAGGTCTAGGACCCAATCATCATCATTGGAAAATAGCTTAAGCAATCTCATTATGAGTTTTTGTGGCTTCTGATAAGGGTGAACCAATGTCATGTCCCCAGCTACATGACGAAGTTTCTTGGTAACGGCTGGGAACATGAGCACATTTGAGATCCCATTCTCATTGCAATGCTCCCTGACTCTCCTTTTGCTTACTTCATCATAATAGCCAACTGTAATGCATTCAGTGGCGCTCACAAACCGATGCAAAGGAGTGTGATTTACGTTTGTCTTCACCCTGCAAAAAAGAACTATGAGTCACAGAGGGCATCATTAAAGCCATGGAGATAGAAAGAAGATTACTTACCAAGTGAGGCACTCCACAGCATGACATCTTGCCTTCAGAGCAGTTGAAACAGAGAAAGACTGGTCTCTGCTATGGAAAATTACTATCCTCCAAAGAGGAGACATAGTCAACTCTGCAAAATCAGTGACCATCTTCCGAATCTGAGGGTGTTTGAAGGGTTCATCATCATTAACTGATCCTAACATCCTAAATCCATAGGGTATGTCCGCTATGAGAAGGGAGAAATGTTTTCTAGGCACAACAGAACAAATATTATTTACATCACTACAGAACACATTGTAATATACAGGCCTAAGGGGGTCTAGGGGATTGGAGAAACATTTAAGATCAGGTTCATCATCAAAATCCATCTCCTTCGCTTTCAGTCTAGATTTCTCATGCCTTGCTCTTTGAATGTGAGCAAGGAATGCAGGGGGGCAATCATCTAGTACCTCTGTAGACTTACTTTTCCTTGGTTTCTGCAGAACAAATTGGAAAGACAATTAAAAGAGCTCTTCAGTACAGCAAACAGAACATAAAGAACGGATGTATGGCATCGATTTCTTGTTGGGGTAGATGCTAGGCATCGACCTTCTACTGAAAATCGATGCTTGGCATCGACCTTGGGACCTAAGTCGATGCCTGGCATTGAATTTTGCCACGAGGTTGATGCCAGGCATCGACTTTTGTTGCAGGTCGATGCCAGGCATCGACTTATGCTGCAAGTCGATGCCAGGCATCGACTTATGCCCCCAAGTCGATAGCCAGGCATCGACTTATGCTGCAAGTCGATGCCAGGCATCGACTTATGCCCCCAAGTCGATGCCAGGCATCGACTTATGCCCCCAAGTCGATGCCATGCAATGCATCAAATTGGTTAGGATGAAATATTCTGATAAGAGAACCTACCCAATCACGAAACAGGATGAAATATTCTGATAAGGCTTTGTAGGATGATGTGGTTGGATAGTCTGCTTGGACCTCTGTCCAAGAAAAGCAACCCAGCCTCTTCATCATCACCTCCTGAATCTTCATGTACACTTTATGACTACAGACACATAAATATAAAAGAGACTAGGTTAGACAAGAAGCATGGGAGGAGGGAAAAAGGATCTGAGAATAACATACATACTTATTGAGCTCAGTCACCATCTCCTCGAGGCTTAACTCCTTCGAGATTACCCTTGACAAAGTTGATATGATCAATGTATCATCCTTGATTCCTTGAAGGGCCCTCCATGGGGTCAGCTTCATGTCCTCAGGAGCCTCTTCAATTGAAAGGTCAACTTTCCTTCCCTTTCCCTTCAGATCAACTTGTGGGTCTGGCCTCGACTTTCGTTGCTTCTGGCCCTTGACCTCCTTGTGCTCCCACATTGTGAAAATTCTATCCTGTAGATCCCAGATCTCACCTGATCTGAATGCCAGTTGAAACCATGGATCATATTTCCTCAAAGCATCTGACTTTCTATTCTCATCCAATGCAATTCCAACCTCGATAAGGCATTGCTTTCGTAGATTGGGATGTATTCTTCCAGCTTCCTTCACAAGACAATCTTCATATTCATGGTGGAAGAACCGAATTCTCTCTATGGAGGACATTTTCTGCCTGTAGTCATTGTCGTTGTTGTGATCCCAAGCAAGAAGCTTGGCTTCCTCAGTTGTAAGACCAGCATATATCTTACACTCTGCATACCTAAAGAAAAATGTAGTAGGGTGCTCCTTCACTAACTGTCTACGAGCCTCTGCAGAGTGTGAACCTCCAATCACATAATAAGTGTAATCCTCAAACAAACCCTCATTGAAATCCTCCACACAGCTGCACTCATTCGGATCCACCATGACAAGGAATGGCACAACAGTAGCATGAGGATTTATTTTCATTTTCTTCTTAAGATTCTGGACGTGCAAATTATGTGGCTCCCTGATCTCAAGGGGCCTCCTCCCTGTGACTGGATCCACTGGTGGCCTGTGGATAATATTAATCGGTAGGTGGAACAACTGCCCCTTCTTCACAACTTTTCTTCTAGCTATGTCCTCCCTCATCTTATTCTCCTCAGTGCCAAGCACACCAGATGCAAGCTCTCCACCAGGTGCAACAATTATGTCCCCAGAGCTAGAGCTTGAGTCAGAAAACTCCTCTTCTGAAATTATCTTCTTTTTCTTTTGGGGCTTTTTCTGCACACTCTGCTTACCCCTTGCCTTTACAGGGGTCGTCTTCTTGTGCTGTGTTGGCATGATATTGCCCTGGATCCATGGCATCAGGTCCTTGATGAAATTCACTGAGTCTCTGCATATCTGAGCTAGCCCTTCTGGAACACAGCACTCTGGGCACAAGAAATCCATCTTGCATATGACATTTCTTAATCCTTTCGATGTCTCCACCAAGAAAAGCAGGTTGTCAGAATCTTCATCTTCAAAATCTAGTTTGTAAACAAGTCCATACTGAAAACCTTGTGTTGTCGTGATCTTTCCTCTGCCATAGGCCCCTGCGAACACAAGGAGGACTGCATTCTTCTCTTCAACGTACTGAAGGCACCACTCGAGATTTGTCATGTCCCGAAGTGGACGATCTGTCCTCATGACCTCGGTCTCCCTAGACCTTTCCTTCATATTTGGATCCTCCACAGGAATTTTTATGCTACTCTGTCCACCTGAGGATATTCCTAGTGGGTTGCTCGCCTTCTTAGAGGATAATGGTGCAATAATTTTCTTTGGCTTTGCTTGGTGACCACTGCCTTTGTCACGTTGCTGGTCACCAGAGCCCATGGTGACTCTGAGCTTCTTGATGGGCCTTTCATCCTTGTACTCCGCATCCCTGAAGGCACTTGGAAATATCAGATCAAACGTAAATGTGGTTTCAAAGGCCCAAGTCCATGCAAGGCATCGATTTTGAGCTTCAGGTCGATGCCAGGCATCGATGTTTAAGTGCATGTCGATGCCAGGCATCGACTTTGTGTGCAAGTCGATGCCAGGCATCGACTTGAGGGTGAAAGTCGATGCCAGGCATGGACTTGGGGGTGCAAGAGTCGATGCTTGGCATCGACTTTTGGGCCCAAGTCGATGCTTGGCATCGACTTTTGGGCCAAGTCGATGCCTGGCATCGACTTTTACCCTCAAGTCGATGCCTGGCATCGACTTGCACACAAAGTCGATGCCTGGCATCGACTTGGGCCCAAAAGTCGATGCCAAGCATCGACTTGGGCCCAAAAGCCGATGCCAAGCATCGACTTTGCACCCAAAAGTCGATGCCTGGCATCGACTTTTCAGTGCATGTTGATGCCGGCAAGTCGATGCTTGGCATCGACTTTTGGGCCCAAGTCGATGCCTGGCATCGACTTGTAGGTGCATGTCGATGCCAGGCATCAACTTGTCGGTGCAAGTCGATGCCAAGCATCGACTTGGGGCTGCAAGTCGATGCCAGGCATTGACTTGCACCGAGAAGTCGATGCCTGGCATCGACTTGCACCTGCAAGTCGATGCCTAGCATCGACTTGCAATCCTAAGTCGATGCCTGGCATCGACTTACACCTTAAAGTCGATGCCAGGCATCGAGCTGTACATGCTTTGGATCCATATTTCTAGAGGTAAGAAAAATAAATACCTAGAAATCAGATATTTACACAGACATACAGAGGGAATCTTTTTGGAATCTTTATTTATGTTATGATTTTGTCTACCTCTTGGTACTTTTGCCAACATTCTTCTTCTCCATCAGACTTGGCTTGCTGGTATGCTGACCTCTGTGCTCCATGGCTGTCTGTGCTCTGCTGCTCTCTCTTGCTCGTGGATTTTGAAAATGCGAATGATCTCCTCCTCTGGTATTTATAGGCAATTGGGTAACTTGAACCAGAGACTAACTCGATCTAATTGAATGAGTCCACTTGCTAACTAAATCTGTCAACTTATCTAACCAGGGAATAGCACCCACACAAATAGGCTGTTTCAGAGCCACTTTAATGAAATATTCATAGACCCTTGCAACTATTTATATACATTTGCATAGAAATTACATTTCAATGGCAAGAGTATGGTATGTCCATGAGAATGTCTAAACTCATGTAGAGATTTGTTTCTAAGAATCTCTTTCTTGGGAGAAAATCAAGTCAAAGTTGTGTTAAATGTGGGAGACTAATGACATCTTTATAGTATTACCCTCCTCACTTTAGTTCATATTCACATTTATCTTGTAACTCACTGTTGAAATGGAAAATCACTATGAATAAACATTCTAGTACAGAACCTTGCAACTATTTATATACATTTGCATGGAAATTAAACTTCAATGGCAACAGTATGGTATGTACATGAGGATTTCTAATCTCATGTAGAAGTTTTTTCTTAGAGTCTGTTGCTTGGGAGAAAATTAGGTCTAAATTGTGAGATTAATGACATCTTTATAGTGTTATCCTCCACACTTTAGTTCATATTCACATTTATCTTGTAACACATTGTTGAAATGGAAAATCAATGTATGAATATACTTTCTGTGTGCCTCTTTTACACATAATTCTTTTTCAATATACTTTCATCTACCTCTTTGATATCTAGCCAAGACCACAATAAAACCTAATCCTTGAAATCTTAACCAAATGTAAAATTTCTTCTTGTATAGTGTTCAATGGCATAGCATATTCCAGTTGGAACTCAACTTGGATATATTCCAGTTGTAAAATTTCTTCTTGTAAAATTTCTCCAAACAATTTTATTATATATTCCTGTTGGAACTCAACTTGGATATATTTTGATTCATTCACAATGCTTAGACTGAATGACTCATATGTAGTTAGAAATCAACTGTGTTTCTCATTTGAATCAAAAGTGAACCAAATCTTTGGTTCCCTTATTAGTGTATATTTGAGTAATTAAGTGATTTGATGTAATTTGATGTTTTATGTTATTTAATGTACTTTAATAAGCTTTTGATTTCATATCTTCTTGATGTGACATTTGATGTGACATCTTCACTTGATCTCGGATTTCTACTTATTTAAAAAGGTCATTCATCTTCAGTCTTCTGTGAACTCAGTGAAGATGAGCTCAATCTTTTCAGTGGATGCTTGGGCATCAGCTTCCTCTGCTCATATTGATTCATTGTTCTCAGTTGAACCTTTCCAGAGAAGTGATGATCCCTATGATTTAGAACGTGCTGATGATTCCATGTTTTCTGTTGAGTCATTTAAGTTATCCAATTCACAGTGCAATGCTGCTCAACCAAATGCACCTCTTGATCTCCCATCTGATCCAACCATTGATCTCCCTTCTGACTCAAGTGCATGTGGAGCAACGAAAAAGCAAAGCAAGCTCAATCTACGATTTAAAAGAAGGTCTCGTGAAGTAAGTCGAAAAAGATTTAAATTTCTTACTTCAGATAGAAAGATTGCATTGGATATTGTGAAGCATTGTTGTGGTTTGAAATGTTTGTATAATTTAGGGATGAAGAAACTAAAGCACATAAGAGAAAAATTCCTCCATTTAGATAGTGAAAGGCAAGATATATACCTTGTTTCTTGCATGCAAATGATTGAAGATAACATGTCAATAACGCGTGTTGGTTTTGAATATTTCTTTACTCAAGGGATGCCATGCTGTAGGGCTGCATTTAAAATTGCAATGGGTGTAGGAAATTTTAGAATACATAGGGTTCAACAAGGGTTTTTGAATGGGGATCTCATTTTGGATACGTTCCATGTTGGGACCAAAGGATCTGTTGGACGTCATGCAATGAATTGGATGATGAACTATTTTAGTTTGCATTGTGAAGTTATGCCTACAACTGGAAGGTTGCACTTGTCAGATAACTTTACTCGTCGAGAGGTATTTCAAATATATAGAGAAGACATGGAAAATAGAAATGAGAAGTATGTGTTGTATCGTCACTTTACTCGATTATGGAAGGAAGAGTTTAACAATGTTTCTATTCCTCGTAAAGTTAGAATGGGTGAATGTTCAGTTTGCGCCACTTTGAAAAACATGGCAAAAGGGGCTACAACACCACAGGAAAAGCATAATTTTAAAAACCTTCTTAACAACCATCATGATAGTCAAGCATTAGAGAGAAAGAAAGCAATTCATCATCGAAGTAAGGCACTCAGAAATCCGGAGCGTTATATGTGTTTGTTGATCGATGGTATGGATCAAAAAAAACTTGTTTGCCACATTTTTATCGTATCCCTAAGGACATTGGAGATGAATTCCTTGTGCAAATGCATTTGGTTGGCGCTTTGGTATACAATGGAACTGTAATGTCCAAGGTTTTCTTCACATATCCAAATGTGCATAATGATCCAAACCTTACAGTTACTGTCATTCATCGTGTTTTGCAATCATGGAAGGGTCTTTTGCCACCAACTCTATATTTGCAACTAGATAATACTCCAAGAGAGAATAAAAATTCTACAGTCTTTGGATATTTAAGCATGCTTGTTGAAAAACAGGTATTTCAGAAGGTTAAGGTAAATTTTCTTCTGGTTGGCCACACTCATGATCACATTGATCAAATGTTCAGTACTTTCTCTAAGAAGTTGGCATGTAACAATGCTTTTACTCTTCCGATTTTATCTGAGCTGATTTCAGAAGCATATACTCCAAAACCAGAAGTTCAACACCTCACACAGATTTATGACTTTAAGCACTTTTGCTCAATGGGCCTTGATAACAGTGCTAAGGTTTTGGCTCCATTGCACAATATTAGTTTCAACCATGTATTCTTGATGAGGAGGGTTGATGAAATAACCCTTTTATTTGCAAAGCAGTATTCATCTTCTCTTGGGTGGGAGCCTAAAGATGGATGCAGATTCTTATTGCAGGTGCCTAATTTGTCTACTGTAACAGTGTATGGTGCAGAACAATCACCATATGAAGATAAAAACAATACAGAAAGATGTGGAAGTGTGGTTGATCAAAGTAAAAGCTGGATGCATGCACTCATTGAAAAGAAGAGACATATTGAGCGTGCAAAAAAATATGCTGGAGATCAAGATGTATCTTGGTGGGAGGACTTTTTCAATCATCAAGAAGAGATTATACAGTATACAATTGCAGGTCACTGGCCAGTTGATGTTCCATTCACATGGGATTTTTGTACACAAAGATCCGTGAATGTGGCGCAAGCATGTAATGCAGATGCACTTCAAAGTTTTATACATCCACCAGAAAGAAATATTTATGTAGGCCCAAGGATGACAAAACAGGCAGAAGCAAGATGGCAAGGAAATTTAATAGAGATAAATGTTGGAACGCTTATTGCAGTACTTGCTGATGGTGATGAGGCTACCAGACCATTTTGGATTGCAAAGGTTTTAGAGATAACTAAAGATATTGATCAGAGAAGAATAGAGGCTTTGGTGGTGCATTGGTATTACACTAAAAGTAGTAATGCATTCACAGGTAAATATAACTTAGAAATGGTGTGTGATACTAAACGAACAGGTTCAAAAAGGAAAAAGAATATTCGAAGCACATCCACTCTTAAAATGGATGATGTAGATATTCTTGTTTATGATTTTTCCTTGACAAAAACTGATCACTTGAGGAAAGCAACCATCAACATGATAAAACAAAAGCTTCCAGATGTATGTGGTACAGGAAATCATAGGAAAACAAGAAGAGTTGTGCATGATCCTGCAGAATTTGGTATGTACGTGGATGAAGATAGAGCTCTTGTGGATATAGAAGAAGAAGAAGAGAGCTCTCAACAGTATGAGACTGAATCAAGTGCATCAGATGATGACGGTGTAAACATAGATCGACAAAGTTGTGAGTTGCATTGAAGCTCTCAGACATTTTTAGTGCTTATGTAAATGCCTCAAAGTAGTTTGGTTAATGAAACCATGTTTTGTAGCAATTTTGAATAACAATCAGATATCCACCCATTAAAGATATGTCTAAAATGTTATTTTTGTGTAAAAACTATTTATTTCTACATTCTTATATATATTTTAGACATGTCAATGTCTTATCATATAGATTTTGGACATGTCAATGTCTTATCATATACATTTTGGGACACGTCAATGCCTAATATAGTGAAATTTTGACTACATTTTGAGCTCATTTTTTTTTGAGAAAATGACAAAAAATGTCAAAAATTACTTGTTTTCACCTCATTTTTGTAATATATGTATACTGGTGTAAAGGAATTCCAAAAATGAGGTGAAAACATGTAATTTTTGACGAGAGTGTTCTCTTTTTACGACATAGTTACTACGTTTGCATGCATAATACGACATTTTTTCAACACCCTCCACAATATGCCACAGTCCTTTTGCAACCAATCCATAACGCATCATATAAGTCCATAATGGGTAATTTGTACCGTCCAACTTATCATCAATAGCCAAGATACGAAATACATCACTCCACTCAACCATGGCAACTGATTAAAATACCATGATCTAGAAAAATGATTGTATCTCAAAAAGTTGAATAGAACTACCCTCTAAAGTTATGCAAAACTTGTAGCAGAATTTGAGACACTTATACTAGAGAAACAAAACCTATATATATCTTTGGCACAAAAAGATGAAATTTCCTACATGAGCACTATGATAGTGCATTCCGAGGTGAAATGAGCTCACCAATTTTCATGGGATATTAAGAGTGTGACTAGAGGGGTATCAGCGATACCCTAGATGAAGTCGTAATCTATTCTAATACCAATTGTTGAAGCTCCAGGTCTACATAAGCATGCGAATAGCACAAGGAAGATGAAGACGAAGAAGCTTGGAGCACAACACACAATACCGAATGTATTACCACTAGAATGTACAAAGATTACTAACAAATTAGGGCTTAGGCATATATACAAGCTAGGTGAAACAACCTCCTCAAGATGGAAAAAAGTTCCTTAGCGGTCCTAGTGTGTTCACACACATGATCTATGTAAATATATCAACATTTGTAACTTGTTGGTAAAATTTATCATACCATCATTCTCCCATCTTGGAAAAAGAAGCAAAGAAATGATCCACCTACCAATCCAGGAAGAGTGAAATCAGAAAACATTGATAAGTTTGGAAGAACGTATTATTAAGGCAAAATTAGAGAGGGCTGCAATATCTAGAGGGGGTTATTTTGTTTTGACCTTCAAAATAAGGGGCATGCACCCAATTCCTTGACAAAAGAGAGAAGAGGAAACAAAGAGCTCAAAAAAGTTAGTGATGGTCAGCTATGAATTATTTTCCTTTGAACTTTATTCAAAACATTGTCCTCAATCAGTCAATTACATTTATTTAGGAGGTTTTTTCGCCTTGCCATTCGATCTAATTTGTTATTTCTATGTTCCTCATCTTCTTTCTTTGTTGCTCTTCTTATTTCTTATTTCTATGTTGCTCTTCTTATTTGAGCGTTCTTTAAATTTAAAGAATTTTTTTTGAAGGCAGATTCACCTTTCTTAACTTCTGTCTAGAGGGAACTACTCTAATCATTAGGGGAAAAAGTGAGCCTTGCATGGGCCTTGTAAGGATCCCTAATTTTTAGGGATTAAAATTAAGATTGTAGAGGATTAAGGGAACACAAAATACCACTGGTGGTTTTCTCTATTAAAAAATAGGAGAAAAAGAGCTTCAAGTGAAGTGTGGGTCGAATTTGATTCTCACCATTGGATATGTTATTTTGAACGATCAAGATAAAAAGATATGGGAGACCATAATGATTGCATGTGCAGTCGAATAGCACAGTAGAGAGAGAGTTTTGAATCTGCAGTCAATTGGGACCCTTGAATCCTCAAGATCTAACGATCTTCCATATTTGGCGCTGATATGAAAAACGCGATCTCTTCATAGCCATCAGATCTCCTCAAGATCGAACAGGCGTCTGGATTTGCAGCTGATCCATATTTCTAGCCGTGGGATTCGTCCAAGATCGAATGGTCCTCCGCAATTCAAGCTGATCTGCTTTCGACGGTCGTTTAGGTCCGTTCGATGAAAGTAGGATCCAACGGTCGATGATGGATCTAGTCTTGGATGATGGGGGGTGATCTGTAGCCCTCAGATCTTGGGCTTATCTAATGGCTCACATCTTTTGGCGCCTTTCTTTTTGTGATTTCAATCGGAGCCACACAAGAAATAACTGATCGAACGGCCTATAATCCACCAAGCCTTGACTTTTACGGAATCAAGTGATCCGTTCGATCTTTGGACCATCCAACGGCTATAATTAAATTATTTGAAATTGCAAACCGCTTTTCTCACGAAAACCATGAAAGGATAGTGGTTTTGCAAGCTTTGACTAGCACAAACCAAGGGAAGCCTAGTCCTAGTCTAGTAAATTTAAAGACTAGACTGTGGCCACCACCCTCCTCTCATTGGTCCATCCTTAATCATTCCTTAATCTAAAAGGCCCATGCAGGGTTCATTTTTTCCCCTAATGTGTAAAGTCCTCACTTCTATCTCTACAAACTATCTGGATTTACTTTTGCATTCTGTTCAATATGCCTTGGGTTTCATTGATTGCGATAATCCACCTTCTACTAGAAGAGGATTGATAAGGGAAGCCTTAGCTCAAGGCGAGGGAAATTTTGTGCCTAATCTAGGCAAGTGAGAACACTTATCGATTATCATCAACCCGTAGCTCTTTTGCTACCCGTTGGTAATAATAATGTGCTCATTAGAAATTGCAATAACTATTCTTTACGAGAAGGAGGGATGACCCAAGTGATTGATGATACTTTCAGAGGTGTAGCATCCATATAGCGTACCTTTGGAACATCACTTTCCTGCGCATAACCCTTTGCAACAAGCCTAGCCTTATACTTGTCAATTGTACCATCAAGTTTACGCTTCAGCTTGTGTACCCACTTAGTGCCAATGGCCTTCTTGCCAGGAGGCAAATCACATAAAGACCAAGTACCATTCTTCATTATTGCATCATATTCAGATTGCATAGCAGCTATCCAATTTTTTGAATTTTGTGCTTCATCAATTGAAACAGGCTCATTCTCATCACAGAGACTAGATGTAGCCATAACATAGCAATCTCATGCAAAAGAGGCACTTTGAGAGCCTAAACGAGTACGATATGACAAAGATGCATCTAATTTTTTGTCATGCAAAGTTTGCACCAGCCATTTTGGCATAGTTTTTGCCTGCTCAATATCAGCTCTCTCATCAACTAGTGCATCATGAAAATCTGCATTAAAAATGGAATGATCTGCATCATCACATGAAACCTGCAAAGGCTCAGAAGTTGCCTCATTAGGACCAGCACTAGACTGTCCACCTGTAAAAAGAGGCAACAAAGTATCATACATGTCTTTGGAGCTAACAAATTTTTCCTTAGTACATGAAAGCAATGGCTGAATAGCATCTTCCACAAAAACAACATCATGGCTAACCAGAATGCATTTAGTCTGTGGATGATTCAGACGATAGCCTTTACTTTTAGAACTGTACCCAACAAAAATACATTTTACTACTTTATCATCAGATTTTTTGCGATGTTTTTCAAGCACTAATGCATACGCCAACCAACCAAAAACATGCAGATGAGCAACAGATGGCTTGCGATCATGCCAAGCCTCATATGGAGTGATAGACAACAACGCTTTGGTTGGACACCTATTAAGTACATATGCTGCACACATGACAACTTCAAGCCAGAAACTATGTGGTAAAGCTTGACTCTTGACCATACACCTCGCCATCTCCATGAGTGACCTGTTCTTTCGTTTAGCAACTCCATTCTGTTGAGGTGTATACGAAACTTTACACTGGCTTTTTATACCACGTTCAACCAAAAATGCATTAAAATCAGAAGACATATACCCCCCCCCTCCCCCCCCGATCAAAACGGAGGTTGCCCATTCTACATGCTGACAGATTTTCAACCAAAACCAAAAACTTTTTGAGGCACATGAACACTTCGGACTTTGCCTTCAATGGATATACCCATGCATGCCTGGAAAAATCATCGATGAAAGTCACGAAGTAAAGATAATTCCCAAAAGAAGGTGTCTGCATAGGACCACAGACATCACTATGTACAAGCTGCAATTTCTAAGTAGCCCGAACTGAACCATCTTTTGGGAAGGATGAATGCTGCATTTTGCCCAAGATATAGCCTTCACAAACATGTTTTCGAGGTGCCTCAAGTTTGGGCAAAGAGTTCACCATTTCAGATTTCTGCAAGCGTAGCAAACTAGCAAAATTTAGAGGACCAAAGCGTGCATGCCAAAGCTTTGCATCTGACATAGCCTGAGAATCATTTACTGCACATGGCAAATCATTTAGAGATCTTTCATAGTCAATGAGCTTATATAGACCATGACATAAAATGCCAGAAGCAATAATCACATCGCCATTTGACAGATCATGAATTGTACACCTGTCATCAACAAATTTCACAACCAAGCCAATCTTGGCTAATGTAGAAACTAATAGTAGGTTCTTCTTGATCCCTAGCACAAATAAGGCATCTGACAAAGTGAAAGAACTACCATCAGTAGTAGTGAAAATGATCTTACCAACTCCCATAATAGGATAAGAGGAGTTGTTGGCACATGTAACAGTATTCCCTATAGGGGCAAGCTGGAGTGAAGAGAAGAAATTGCGCTTCGAGGTAATATGTTTAGTCACCCCACTATCAAAATACCAAACATCTAAGTCTACTGTAGACATGCACAGCTCATGAGAAGATGGGTCAAAACTGCAGAGAGTAGTAAATGCCCATTCTTCTTCCTGCACAAGATTAGCAGACTCTGTTTTTGGTGTAGAGGCCTTTGCAACAACCATTCCAGCCTCTTTCTTCTTTGCCTCTTTAGCAGCCAGTTTTGGACAGTTCTTTATGATATGATCATTCCCTTTATAGTACTTACAAAACAATTTTTGCTTTTCTGATTTCTTCTCATCTTTACCTTCCTTCTTTAAATATGCAGAATTAGCAGATTTTTGCTTACTAGTTGAAGAGATCCATTTTCCTTTGCCCTTCTGACTAGCCAGGAAAGCTTGATCTGCAACTCGCATAATGGACCTGTTCTGACTCGACGGATCTTCCTGCAACAGAATAGAGACTAACTCCTCAAATGATAAGGCATTCGGATTGCCTTTCATCATCAACCAAAGAGTAGAAGAAAAACTCTGATATGAATCAGGAACAAGTGAGCTATCTGGTATAACCTCATCAGCAGAAATCAATTGTTCCTTCAAATCTTTAATCTTCGTTAGGAAAATGTCCATAGAATCACCTTCATTCATGTGCTCACTCTCCAACTGTCTTCGGAGGTAAGCAACACGGGCCTCATTCCTAGCTTGGTACAATGTGGTAAGCGTATCCAAGCATCCTTAGCTATTTTGCAAGAGCGAATGTGAGGAATAATGGCACGTTTGATAGACAAAGTTATCAATGCATGTACGTGGGCATCTCTGCCATCCCACCGAATCTACTCTACAGTAGATGCAGCAGAAATTGTAGCACGAACAAGAATATGGAGCATATCATCATCTTCGATACCTTCTGCATCAGCTTTAGTACCTGCAATTGTAACATTTGCAGGTGTGGTAGGACATTTTTCAACACCCTGCACAATGTTGCACAGTTCTTTTGCAACTAATACATGTCGCATCATATAAGCCCACAATGGGTAGTTGGTACCATCCAACTTATCCTCAACAACCAACATACAGAATACATCACTACTTTCAGCCATGGCCGATGATTAAAATACCTTGATGCAGAAAATTGAGTGTATCTCAAAACTTTCAAGAGAACTGCCTAGACGAATTCTGCTAGACCTCTAGCAGACTTCGAGACGCTTATATTGGCGAATAGAAACTCATACATACCTTTGGCACAAAAAGATGAAATAGCCTACACAAGCGCTGCGATAGTGCGTTCGTAGGCCGAAACGAGCTCAGATTGCGATTTTGGCACCACAGAGCGAAGATGTTTTGATCTCGGAAACACGCTCACTATGCTCACCAAAATTTGTGTGATTTTGAGACTGCAAACAAAGGAGTGTTGATAGCACCCTAGATGAAGCGACGATGTGCTCTGATACCAATTGTTGGAGATAGACGTTCGCAGAAGCACGTGAACAACACAAGGAAGGAGAAGAAGCTTGGGGCACAACACACAATACTGAATGTATTACTAGACAATGTACAAAGATAAATAGCCCATTAGGGCAATAGGTCTATATACAAGTCGGGGGAAAAAAACCTCCTAAAGAGTGAAAAAAGTGCCCCGGCAGTCCTAGAGTGTTCACACACATCACTACCTAAATATATCAACAACTAAATACTTCTCCTTATTCTTATATCAAAATGATAAAAACCAAGATTCTTACAATACATCAACCAAAGTTAATGAAACAATTCGAATTCTTAAGGAAACCCTCATTTTCGTAAATATGGTGAAACGCTCACGACAAGAGGATGGAGGGGAGTGCAGCATTCGTTCAAAAAAAAAGAACGTCTCACTAATGCAATGCTTGCTATAGAGACCATCACATGAAAGGCACTTACAGAAACAAACAATAGACATGACATACATGTTTTCTAGCAGAACTGTTTTTGCAACACTAGTGAACTACATGTAATGAAAAAGGGTTGCATAAGGGATGCTAGAGCAACATAAAAGAAAATGAATTCTCCCGACACCATGGTCTTGAGAGCATATTGGATCCAACAATTCACACACAAGAAACACATATAGACAAAGACAAAGCACACATACACAAGTATACATAAATAATACATACATATAGATCACACACATGAAAAACATAGATCACACACATGAAAAACATGTATACATACACACATGCATAGGCACGTACATGCATGCATACACATACACGTGCATGTATACATATAGATGTGCATATACACATGCATACACACATACATGAAAACCCATACACACATCAGACACATGCATACATACATACACACATGCATACACACATGCATGCATACATACATACATACATGCATGCATATATGCACGTGTTTATATCACACACTAGCACATACGTACACATCACACACATGTACATATCACACACACAAATACATACATACATACATACATACATACATATATACATTCATACATACATACACATTACACACACATGCATACAAACATGAAAAAACACAAATTTATGCACATATATACATATACACACATGCAAAGAGATACATGCATACATACACACATGAGTATATTCATGCATATAGAGAGGTGCATATCCATACATATACATCAGACACACATACGTACACACATGCATGCATACACACACACACACATGTAAATGGGTCCATATATGCACCTATAAATAAAAAAAAACACACACACACACAGATACATACATACAAATCACATACACCCATGCATATGTACCCACATGCATACATGCATGAATATAGACACACATATCTATAGACATATATATGTTGAAATTCAAGCTCCAACCTTAGGATCTTATTAGCCCTAAAGATGGATGGAAGTTGAAGCAACGAGAAGGAAGCAATCAAGCATGAAGATTTGTATTCAAATCTGAATTTTTAAAGCTTCATCATAGTTAATTACCACCTATCATATTTATCTTGTGATAAAGCCTAGGATTTAGGGAAGAGCCTCCCTAACATCTAGGGAATCATTTCTAGATCACATATACACAATGTGCTTTGAATGTATAAGATCTTTTGTGTGTAAGCTTTTAGAGGATTTGAGTAAGCAACTAGACCCCTTGCTTAGAAAGATCCCTGGTTTCTTGAAGAATTTATTTTGACTATGAGTGGCATAACTTTCTTATAGATTTCTATCTAGGAGCTAGTTCGCTTTAGGTGTTGAACATACCTTTCTTGTCATTTTGTATCCCTTTCTTGTAACCTTTGGCTTTTTAGAAAGGTACTATTGTCTTCTAAAGTTTCCTTGAAGCTCATGTTGAAACTGCATATTCTTAGCGAAATTGCCCTTGAAGTGAATAATGGTCTCTCTGTGCTTTCCTAGTGAAGGCAACAGATAGTTTGGCTTGGAGGCATTGGTTCTTAGAATAGAACTAAGAATTTTGAGAAAGATAACTTACATTAGAAAGATCATAAGGTACTTTAGTTGGTCCATGAAAAGGTTCTAAAGTTCACTTCTCAAGAGATCAGAGAATCATCAAATTGAGTGAACACATGTAGTTGTGAGCATACCTATGTGGCTATGTATGTTTTAAGGCTCCATAAGGGGGGGTGTAGATTCTCCATTCAATAGTGAATCTCAACATACTAACACCTTCAAACAAGATGCGAAGAAGCTATTAAATGAATTGGAGGAAGGAGAGTAGATGATTCATGTTCAAGGGAATACAACCAACTCAAGGGAAATCTACTAGTAAAGGAGTGCATCTACATCATCTCTTTGGTACTTGTGAAGTAGAAATGTAAATCCATTGTTACTTTTCACTCTTTTAGCATCAACAAAATCTAGGAGAGTAGATTAGAATACATCATGTCATAGTATAGAACTCAAGCTGAGAACTAAGACAAAACCAGTTATCATCCATGGAGGTTTAGAAGCTCTATCTTCCTCTTAGAAAAGGTTTTATGAGGCCTCATTAGTGGTATACATACTAGACCTACATTGCGTGAGACTCTACCTTCTAATTGGTTAAGGAGCGTAAGAGAATGGAATGAAAATGTGCTAGTTGTGATGAGTGACTACCGGAGGCAAGCGTCAAAACCCTAAGGAAGTGTACAAATTGATAGCCAAAGGCAAAAAGGAGGGTAAGCTATTCAAATTGGATGTGATGGAACATTCCAACCACACTACTTACTTCACATATGGAAGAAAAAACCTAGCAAAATGGGACCTATGCTATTGTACACTCTAGTGCAAAAATATAACAAGTAAGCTCTTGAATAGGACTAGTTTGATGAAAATAGCTAGTGAAAAAACTAATAAATGAGTTCTAGGTTATGAGGGCTGAAGGTGCTCATAAAGCTTTAAGATGGGGTAGTTGAAAATCCTAAGGGGTTGGAACGTAACTCTAAATAATTCTTTGCTAGAAACACAGCAAGTTAGGTTGGTGCGATCCAGAAAGACTTACTAAAAGTCTTTATCGAAGACGATAGGAGGACCAAGAGAAGTTCAAAAAAAAAAACCATCTCGGTGAAGGATTTTAACATGATGTAAAGGTTCCATGTGCGAAGACATAAATCAATCGATTGGAGTAAGAGGTTAACCTAATGAGCTTGGCTAGCTTGGTTCCATCAAGTAGAACACACGGATGACCATAATCGCTAGAAGACTATACCAATGGCAAATCCGAAAACCTTCAGGTTACACCACTAGCAAAGGACACAAGGTACATAACGAAACCTTAATTATGGGAGTTCTCACGGAAGAGAGATAAGGGATGCTAACCAACATAAAAGAAAACAAACTTCTCCCGACACCACGGTGTTGAGAACACGATGGATCCAACCATTCACACACAAGTAACACACATAGAGAGATTCACACACAAGTAACACACATAGAGAGAGAGAGAGCACACATGCATGCATACATATGCATTTGCTTGCATACATGCATGCATACACACATAAATGCATGCATACACACATACATGCACGTGTGTCAAACAAACATGCATACATACATACACACATGCATACATACTTGCATACTCTTTGGGATTTGAACTCATGACATATCAGCTACAAGTATGATGGGCTAACCACATTGCCCAAAAGCCATAGTTGAGAAATACTTCTTAATCCTCCCTCGTAGGCTGTGGTTCAACCCTCCGCTTTGTGTCTACTCTTGAGTCTAACACTTTTATCCCCTTCTAGAGATCATTGTCCTCAATGTTCAATCCTTGATCTCCCCTTGAATTGATGTCCAAACCCTTGCACAATCTCTTGAACTGTCTTGTTCTCAACCTTGGTATCTTGAATCCTTTCTCTCGACCTTGGTCTCTTGAATCTTTCGTTTCGACTTCTTGGCCACTTGTCCATAGACTCATCATCGATTATCCTTGTTTGCAACCTTGGTTGCTTGAGCCCTTGTTCTCAACCTTAGTATCTTGAACCTGGCTCTCACCCATGCAAGGTATGTTGGATCATCAAACTAGTGGTTGCATTGAAATACTCTTTCCGAGAGCCTTATAAGGGTACCTTACATGACTATATCTCACCTCCTGATTGGGACATACACTCTAATATTTGATGGACTCATGTGTGAAAGAGACATGCACACCTTTTATCAGCTTTTCCCAAGCGTACTTCCTACACTCTCATACCAATTGTGCGATTTGAACTTCTGACCTACCAGCTAGGAGTATGAGCAATAACCACTTGCCCCAAAACTTGTGGTTCATGATTACTTCCTTACCCTCCCTTTTAGGGTGTTGTTCAACCTCTCCTTCTTATCATTTCTTGAGTCTAACATGCAAAAACATGTATATATCACATATATGCACATACAAACATACACATCACACAAACATGCATACAATTCATAAACATACACAAATACACATACACATCACACACATATACTTATACATAGAAACACATGCATACAAACACACATGCATACACACACATCTGCGTAGTTTGACATATACACAAATGGATACATGCATAGATGCATATTGACATACACACACATGCATATCTACACAAGTGCATACATACATTCATACAAATAAATCCGTATCCCATACACAGGTGCATGCATACCAACACATCACATACATTTGCATACACACATGTATACACACATATGCACATACATACATACATATGCATCACATCCACACATGCATACATTCAACCATGTATACATTCACACATGCATACATGCATACATGTTGGAGGAGATGGTGGATAGTCACAAGAGATGAAGTGGTGTTTCTAGATCATGCTTTACATCTAACAAGAATGATTACTAGATAGTGTAGTGGGCCTCTTTACCTAACTAATGATCATATGTAGCTTGCAACACCATCCACTAATCAATGGATCAAAACAAATAGGTAGGAGTTAATCCAAGAACAAAAACTAGCTATTTTTGTTCCTACACATGTACAATATTTTGAATAATTCTCTAAGCAAAGTAGCAGCTGGCTTATTTCCTTTTAAGAAACTCTAATTCACTTAGTAAGCTACCAATCATGAGTGATTTCATAAAAAATGGTGGACTACACATAGAGAAAGATGTTTAGCAAATCGGAGCACCATCCTGACATCTACGGGATGCAACAAACAATAGGCCAGTGAGCAAAGATGTGTTAATATATCACGATCCCAAGAAGCTATGCTAATAAAATTTTGTAGACATGTATTAGAACATATGATGAATTTACCATGCTTTAAATCATGACAAAGGAACAACTATGCACTGAGAAAAAGCTCTGAAATCCAAGACAGACTACTTCCAAGTTCAAGAATCAATGAAAACCTTCTATTTTTGTTCATACAGTTGCTGCTTGTTAAGCTCATTGTTTCCAGTACAGTCGGAACTTTTGGAGAGATCAAATTAGCTTAGTGAGCTAACGATTCCAAGTGGAATCACTTGAAATGATGCACTATATAGAGAGAAATCAATTTAGCAATCAAATTATTACCCCCAATTTTTTAGGACCTATGTAGAGTTTGACGAGTGATAACCTCGACACACTTTTCTCTGAATCCACTGAATATAAAGTCTTCAAAATTTGATATCATGTAGAGGACTTAGAGCTGATTCCAACAAGCTATCCCGCGAGTTTTACGTTCATCTTTTATAGATGATTCATTTGAATTTTGAATTGGAATTCATCATTGAATTTCTCTAGAAAAGTGATCCTCTAATCTAGGAGATATTCTCTCCAAATAAAGTCGTAGCTTTTCCATCTAAAAACCTCCAGGAGTTTACTAGTACCTACAAATATTCTTCTAGTCAAATAGACTTTTACAAGTGGTAAAAGGTAAAGAATCCATAGCAATGGTTCTCATGGGTCTTCAACCATTTTCACATAAAGTCTTTATATTTAGCCAAGTGTGTAGGCTTGGTATATGCACCAACATCTCCCCCTCAAGACAAATATCTTGGCTTGGTATTCTTATTCACTCCTCTTGAATGTCTTGCAATCCAATCATAGACTTAGACCTCCAAAGTTTTGTACCATCAAGTGCCTTGGTTAATAAATATGCACATTGCATATTAGTTGATACATATGCTAACAAAATTTCCTTGCTCAATAGCTTCTCTCTCACATAATCATAGTGGACCTCTATATTCTTGGTCCTAGCATGATACATAGGGTTTGCTGCAAGATGTAGTGAGCTTGTATTATATCCAAAAATAATTGGAGATGTAGTACTCAAACTTGAATCTATATATAATAATCTGATCCATATGGCCTATCGAGTAGCATTTTCCAATACTCTATATTCTACCTCTGTTGAAGATAAAGCAAAAGTAAGTTGGTTCTTTGAAGACCATGATATAGGTTTTGTCACCTGCAAAAGATAGGTAACCTGAGGTACTCCTTCTATCATCTTTGCAACCTGCCCAATCTACATCTGAATATATCTTGATGTCCAAATCTGAGGTATACAGAAAGTATAATCCTTGATTTTGAGTGCCCTTAAGGTACTTCAAAATCCTCTTTGCAGCCTCCAAGTGGGGTGCCCTAGGTTTGTGCATAAATTGAATTAAGACACTTACTCCATAAGCAATATCAATCCTTGTCAATGTAGCATAGTTCAAGCATCCCACTATGCTTTGGTAACCTGCAATATTATCAAGCACATCACCTTCATGAGCACTTAATTTCTGGTTTACTGCTATTGGAGTGCTTGCTACCTTGGCATCCTACAAAAGAAACTTTTTTAACATGTCCTGTATGTACTTTCTCTGAGTAATATAAGTTCCAGAGTTAGTATACAATAACTCAAGTCCAAGAAAATACTTTAGTGATCTAAGGTCAATAATTTTGAGCTCTTGCATCATTTGATCCTTAATTTGTTTGATGCCATTAGCACCATTAACTATGAGTATGATATCATCAACATATACACATACGTATATTACCTCTCAATTACTCCTCTTAACAAACAGAGAAGTATCTGCTTTACTCATGATGAATCCTTGATCCTGAAGGTATGTAGTCAATCTATGGTTCCATGCCCTAGGTGCCTGCTTCAATCCATAAAGAGCTTTGTTCAGTTTACACACATATGTTACTTTGCTTGGATCCTCATAGCCATGAGGTTGAGACATATAGACCTCCTCTGAAATCGAGCCATTAAGAAATGCATTTTTTACATCCAATTGGTACATGTTCCAATTCTTTGATGCAGCCACACTTACCAATACCCTGATGGTTGGCATTTTTGCCACAGGTGAGAAGGTTTCTTCATAATCAACTCCTTGGGTTTGTGCAAAACCCTTAGCCAAAAGTCTAGATTTGTACCTGCTTATTGATCCATCAGAATTCCTCTTGATCTTATAGATCCATTTAGAATCAATTACCTTCATAGACTCTTTCTTTGGCACTAGCTCCCAAGTATCATTCTCCTTGAGAGCTTCAATTTCCTCATCCATAGCTTCCTTCCATTCTGCCTTGGTCTTTGCCTCTTCATATGATGATGGATCTTCAAATGACAAGTCTTTTGCAAGATAAACAAAGTGCTTAGCAACTAAAGAAGTGGCATACCCATATCTGATTGGCTTCTTGCTCTCCCTTTGTGATCTTCTGATTGCTTTGTTGGATGATTCTGGTATATCCTCCAACTTCTTCATCATGACTTTGCCTTCAGATTTCCATGCCTTGAATTGTTCTAGGTTGATGATATCCTCATCATCTAAATCGATGTCTTCAATCTGGTTTGGTTCCTCCTTGGTGAGGCTTGGAAATTCCTCTTCCAAGTCATAGGGTAGCTTTACTCTCCTGCATTCACTTTCAAACCAAGGGTAATTCTCATCAAAGGCAACATCTCTACTGACCATAAATCCTTTGTTGCAAGGATTGTAGAAACTATATCCTTTCTGATTCAAGTCATACCCTATGAAGGTGCACTTCTCTGCCTTAGGGTCTAGCTTACCTCTTATTTGAGAAGGGATATGCACATAAGCAACACATCCAAAGATCCTGCAATGATCAAGTGAAGGTATTCTACCATGCCATGCTTCATATGGGGTCATCCCATCAATAGATTTGGATGGCAACTAGTTTATAAGATAAGTGACAGTAGATACACTCTCTGCCCACAAGTAGTTAGGTAATTTTTTCTCATTTGACATTGCCCTAGCTATTTCAAAAATTAGTCTATTTCTCATCTCTACCACCCCATGTTGCTCAGGGATATACCTTGTTGTGATTTCTCTCTTGATTCCTCTATCCTCCAAGAATGCATCAAACTCATTTGCAAAGTACTCACCTCCTCCATTTGACCCTAGTCTCTTTAGACTTCTTATTGTTTGGTTCTCAACAAGGGCAAGATACTTTTTAAAGCAATTGAATACTTCATCTTTGTGCTTCATAAAATATAAGATAGTCCACCTACTGAAATCATCAATGAAAGATACATAATACCTTGATCCAAAAATTGAGGGATCCTTACTAGGTCGCCATACGTCTGTCTCGACAAGCTCTAGGTACTCCTCATGCATGTAGCCTTTCCTTGAGAAGGGTAATCTGTGAGATTTTCCAAATTGACAAGCACCACATTTATAGATCATGTGTTGCTTGGATACGTTAGGTATCCCAAGCACACATTGATCTCTACATATTTTCTTTCAAGTTCTCTCATCAACATGCCCTAATCTCTTATGCGAAATTTCAAACTTTGATAGTGTTTGATCTTTGTAACTATAAAGTGCAATATTCCTTGTGTCCTCATGTTGGGGGATTCTTATGTAGAGAGGGATTTGAGTGTTTGTAGGAGAAAAGGGAAAGATAAGAAGAAAGAGCTAGACACTATAAGCCTCTGTCGATTGATTATAAGAAGACAAATACAATAGTGATGTACAATACAACTAATGCTTTCTGTGCAAAATCCCAGAGAGTGTGCAATCACAAAGTACAAAATAGCCAAGGTTCTTGTTGCTGTCGGCCTTCTGTAGGAGAAAAGGGAAAGATAAGAAGAAAGAGCCAAACACTAGAAGCCTCTCTCGATTGATTATAAGAAGACAAATACAATGGTGATGTACAATACAACCAATGCTTTCTGTGCAAAATCCCACAGAGTGTGCAATCATAAAGTACAAAATACCCAAGGTTCTTGTTGCTGTCGGCCTTCTCTACGCTAGATCACCTTCTCCAAGCTTGCACTTGTGCACACCTTGCACTCAAGCTTGCAATAGGGGAGGGGATGGACACCTTCTGTCGGCATGCACACAACTTTAATAAGACCTTGGGATCTTTGGTTGAATAGCTTAGAACTTCTCTGCACACTTCTTAGTCACTCTTCATGCACACCTTGCAATTCACTTCTCTGCATTGCACACCGTGTGTCTCTTGCACGTCTCTCTCTTGCTTAGTCCAGACTATGCTCACCTTGCTTAGTCCGCCAAGAATATTGCCTTGCCTTGATTTGAGTGTCAGTTCACATATGCTCGTAATTGCTAGAGTATCTTGGTGCTCCCTTTGATGTCCCAAGATTGGCTCCAAAAGTGGATAGCCAATGAATCCCTGTTTTGTCCTGTATTGACTTTAGACTAAAACAAAAATTTTAATTGGGGGGCCACACTTCCACTTCTATGTAAGTTGCCACTTCACATACCTTCACCTTTTGCATTTTAATTCTTCAAATGTGCACCTAAGAGAGGGCTCACTTGACCTTCCAAAACACTTTAAAACACTTTGAACCTTAGAGCAATTACAGAAAGACCTCTGCAACCTACAACCAACGTTTTGCAATTTTACCCTTTGGTGAACAATTAATTGTGCACTACCTATGCCCCTTGACACTCGATTTTGGATGCTTTGACTTGACCTATGTTGACTTTTTACCTTGAACATGTTGACTTTGATCAGTTTGACTTTGACATTTTGACTTTGACTATGGTTGACTTTGATTGCAATTGACTTTAACCAATATGACTTTTATGGGCTCAACACCTCAAGTTCAAAAGTGAATAATCTACTTGTCTTTTCTCCTTCGGAAATTCTCTTAATTCCTTGTTAGGGATCCTCCACAAATGCTCCATATTTGTTGAACTTGACCTGCAAGCCCTTTTCCACAATTAGTCCAACACTCATCAAACCCTTGATTATCGTAGGTACATATAGAACCCCGCTTAAAAGATTTTTATTTCCACCAGAGGTTTTAACATTTCCTACCTTGGTCACTGAGTGCTTGGTATCATCACCTGTTTGTACGTGATGTTTACCCTTAGGTTTCTCAAGGTTAGAGAGAAGAGCTACATTGCCTCCCACATGGTTTGCGCATCATAAGTCAATGTACAAAAGGTGGTGATCATTTATACCTGGGTTTGAAGTCATATTCATAATCGGAAGAGAATCCTCTTGCTCCTCTGTATAGTTGTTGTAGTATTTCCTTGCTTTGTAGCCTCCTTGGTAGTTGTTATTGTAGTTGTTGTTGTAGTTGTTATTGTAGCTTTGATGGTGGTTGAATCTTCCTCTTGATTGTGTATATCCACCTCTTTGAGATCCTCTACCTCTCTGATTCTTGAAGTTCCTATAACACTCATCTGTAGTGTGATTTGACAATCCATAAATATTACATGGTGAGGAGTTATAATGTCTCCCCGTACCTTGCTTACCTGCTCTGCCCCTTCCTCTTGAGTGTCTACCTCTCTTTGCGTAGTTGGCTTGGGAGGTAGCTCCTTCATCCTCAATCTTCTTGCTTTTTCCTTTCTCTTTAGACTTACTTTTATCTGTGTATAGGGCAGAAGAGCTATTACCTCTTGATGAATCTCCATTCTTGTTGAGCTTGGCTTCATGGGTGAGGAGTTGCCCCATGAGTGTGGTAAGATATGGAATTTGCATGTCCATGTACAAGTCGATGGAAGTTGTGAAGCTCTCTCATTTGTCATCTGCTTTAATATCATTGATTACTTGTCTTAGAATCTGCTCCTCTTCAATCTCTTCTCCTATGCTTGCCAATTGTTCAGCTACAACCTTGACTTTGGTCACATACTCTGAGATGTCTTGCTTGGTTTGGTTTCTTTGAGTGGTAAACTCAATCCACAATTCATTCTTCCTAGCCTTTGTGTTGGAAGAGAAATAAGAAGACAATGTTTCCCAAGTCTCTTGGGATTTCTTACAGTTCCTAATATGTGGAAGAAGAAAATAAGAGATTGAGTTAAGTAAGTATGACCTTGCTAATGCATCCTTGGCACTCCATGAATTGAGTCTTTCATGCTTCTCTCTTGTAGGTTGTCCTTTTCTTGTTAAAATGGGCATCTCCTCATCTCTTGAGATGTATCCATAGAGACTCCTTCCTTGCAAGTATCTCTTCATCCTCAAGGACCTTGCTTGGTAGTTATTCCTGTCCTATTAGCAATGAAAGAAGGAAAACCATCTCCAATTTTACCTCAGCTTTGCTCTGATACCACTATTGGGAAGATGGATGGACACTCCATGAAATGAGTAGGTGCTGCTAATCCCTTATATAGATGAATGATTCATTTGAATTTTGAATTTGAATTCATCATTGGCTTTCTCTAGAAAAGTGAGCCTCTAATCTAGGAGATATTCTCTCCAAATAAAGTCGTAGCTTTTCCATCTAACAACCTCCAGGAGTTTAGTGGTAGCTACAAATATTCTTCTAGTGAAATAGACTTTTACAAGTGGTAAAGGGTAAAGAATCCATAGCAATGGTTCTCATGGGTCTTCAACCATTTGCACATAAAGTCTTTATATCTAGGCAAGTGTGTAGGTTGGGTATTTCCACCAACAATCTTACCTGTAAGCCTTTCTAAACAATCTACCCAATACTAATTAGGTCTTTGGTTATAGTTTGCACGTAAAAAACTTTAGTCAAAAGGTTCATGCTACCATCAGATGTTTTGAGATTTCCAATTTGCTTGACTGAGTGTTTAGTATCATCACTTTTCTGTACTTCATGCTTCCCTATGGGTTCTTCAAGATAAGATAATAAAGCTACATTACTAACCACATGGTTTGAACAACCTGAATCAATATAGAAAAGATGCTCATCATCTTTAACTTGCTTGGATGTCATGTTCATGATGAGTAGAGAATCTTCTTGCTCTTTAGTATAGTTGTTGTAGTTCCTTATTGTTGGAGAATTCCTCTTCTATTCGCAGCGGAAAGTGTAGAAGACCTTCTCAGGATCAAGACTTTGGCCAACAGCTGAACCCTCAAATGAAAACTGGTACCAATTGAAAAATGCAATGAGCTTGAAAGTTTGGTCACTCAATGTAGACACTTATAGCTTTCCAATGAGCTATCAAACATGCAATTTGGAGTAGTTTTGGGTTGGCAAGTCCTTGCCTCAAAATAGGCTACCTGTCCACTCAGTTAAGCTGAAAACTGGACTTCACTAAAAACTGAATAACTCATAGAGCATAAAGAATTTGATAAAACTATTCTGGAAAAGGGACATACTCAAGATAAGCTTTCCAAAAATGTGTAAACTCTACAATTGGATACATAAATTGAGAGATATGACTCTCACAAGTAGACTACCCAGAAATGGGTATGTGGCTAGACATAGTTTATGAGAGTGAAGAGAACGAAATGACTCAAACCAAATGAATTAGCTACAAGGGGACTTCCATGACTTCTTCCTCTGTTCTTGAGTGTCCTACCTTGCCTCTTTTATAGCCAAGTGACCAAAAAATCTCATGATGAGTTTGAGAGCTTCTCCATAACATCTCCACTACTTTGGACAACCACTCCTCTTACAGTTCAATTTTTGGATTTGATTCTCTTTTGATTGATTCTCTTTTGGCCTCCACTACTTGCTGAAGTAAATGCTTCAAATTTTCATTTTTGTATTTTCCTTCTATTTGAAGAAAATTCTTTTTGAAAAAATATATACGACCTTACTTCTTTATTTTTAACGCTCCCCCCTCAAGCTCACATGTGAGCTTGCACCTTCACCCATATCCTACAAGTTGATATCATCCTTGAACCTCTTTAGCTTACAAGCATCTAAGGACTTTGTAAACATGTTTGCAACCTGGTCATTAGTTCCAATGAACTTTATTTCCACATCCTTGCTCAAAAGATTTTCTCGAACATAATGATAATGCACTTCTATGTGCTTGCTTCGTGCATGAAACATTGGATTGTTTGTCAAGTGAATGCTTGACATGTTGTCACCATAAATTGGAATGGTCTCCACCTGCACATCAAGATCAACTAAGAAGCTTCTTAATCCACATAGCTTCACAAGTTGCAAAGGCTAATCCTCTATATTTAGCGTCTGTAGATGATAGTGCAATAGTAGGTTGCTTCTTCGAGCTCCATGTGATAGGTTTGCTACCTATCATGAACACATAACCTGAAGTGGATCTTGTATCTTCCTTCAAACCAGCCTAATCAGCATCACTGAAGCGCTTTACTTGCAATTCTTCATCATATCCATTAAACAAGGCATGATTGACTATGTGCTTCACATATCTTAGCACTCGTTTGGCTGAATTTAAATGTTCACTTGTAGGAGCTTGCATAAATTGAGAAAGAACTCCAACAATATAACACAAATCTGGTCTTGTGATCGTAGCATAGATCAATGAACCTATAATACTCCTGTATGTAGTTACATCATGTAACTTCTCTCCATCATTTGAGCATAGCTTCACATTTATGTCCATAGGTTGAGTGAGTGGTTTGCATTCCCTCATTCCAAATCTGAAAAGAACATCCAACAAGTACTTTCTTTGCATCAAGTAGATGCCATCTTTCCTATAGATTATCTCAATGCCTAAAAAGTGTTTTAGCTCACCAAGATCTTAAATTTTAAATTCCTTACCGATTTTTCTTTTTTATCTCTTGTATTCCTGTAACATTACTTCATGTTATGATGAGATCATCAACATATATGCAAATATATACCTGCTTGCCTTCTTCTTTCTTCATGTAGAGAGAGGGATCTACACTACTTGGACTATAACCACACCTTGTGAGGTACTCGACCAATCTTTGACTCGAAGCACGTGGTGCTTGCTTCAGCCCATACAAAGCTTTCTTCAATCTACAAACAAAATTTGGATGCTTTTTGTCTTCAAATCCAATTCGTTGACTCATGTATACCTCTTCTTGAAGTTCACCATTGAGGAAAGCATTTTTTATGTCAAGTTGGTACAATGGCCATCTCCTTACTACACTCATTGCAATCAAGGTTCTAATTGTTCCCATCTTTGCAACCGGGCTGAAAGTCTCTTCATAGTCGATGCCATGAGTTTGCTTGAATCCTTTTGCTACTAGTCCAACTTTATGCCTTGCTAGATAACCATTAGCATTTCTCTTAATTTCAAACACCCATTTATTTGGAACAATCTTCATACCTTCAACCTTTTGAACTAGCTCCCATGTGTGATTGTTCTTGAGAGCTTTTACCTCTTCTTGCATAGCTTCTTGCCATTCTTTTTGTGTACATGCTTCTTCATATGCATCCGGTTCTTTATCTTTGACCACCTGTGTTATATATGCAAAATGCTTTGCAATAAAACTATCATAGCTCAGCCTTTCAATTGGATACCTTGCTCTTGAAGACCTCTTTTCATTCCCTTTTGAATATTGCTTCTTTAATTGGTTCAACGTTACCTTTGGTGTAATCACCTCTTCATACTCTTCTTCACTTGCATTTGAATCACTATTTCGAGCAGCACCTTCAGCTTCAAATCTTTCATAACCTGATGTTGGTGATGATGAATGACTCCTTAGTCTCCCCTTCCATATTGAGCTTTCTCCATGTGATGTAGAAGCTTCTGGACCTGACACTTCAGTGCTTGTTTGCTGAAATTCTTCTTGGACAATACCTCAATCATCTTCACAATCTTCTTCTAGAATCTTCTCTTTCCCTTTGTCTTCAAACCATGGTCTTAGCTCATCAAATACGACATCTTGTAAGACTCCTAGCTCCTTTGTCAATGGATTGTAGCACCTGTATCCCTTTTGCTCCGATGAATATCTAATGGAAATACATTTTTCTGACTTTGCCTCCATCTTTGTCCTTAGTTCTTGAGGGATGTAAACATAACACACACATCCAAATACTTTGAGATGTGTAAGGTCAGGTTTCTTACTGGAATAAACCTCCTCCGGAGTTAGATTATGCACTCCAACCGTTGTGCACTTGTTCATCAAATAAACAACCGTACTAGTTGCTTCAGCCAAATAATTTAGTGGCACCTTCATCTCGTTGAGCATGCATCTTGCAACTTCTGTAATATGTATATTTTTCCTTTCAGCTATTCCATTTTGTTGAGGTGTGTACCTACTTGTAAATTTTCGCTTGATGCCATTTTCATAAAGAAAATCTAAAATTTCTTTGGAGAAATATTCTCCTTGTCCATCAGACCTCAAGGTCTTTATGTAGCATCCTCTTTCCTTTTCGACTTGTGCTTTAAATCTCTTGAACATGGAGAACACATCGGATTTTTGTTTTATGCAAAACATCCATACTTTTCTTGAATGATCATCAATAAAAGTGACAAAATATCTACTACCAGCCACTGATGGTTGTTGTGATGGTCCCCACACATCCGTGTGTATCAAGTCGAGGACATTCCTTGCCACATGGTTGCTCTTCTTGAATGGTCATCGAGTTTGCTTTCCTAGTTGGCATGCTTCATAAAACTCATGTAGTCCAACATCATTGAATCTTGGAAGACCTCTTACCACTTCATGGTTGCTCATGTTCTTGAGTTTGGGAATGTTGATATGTCCAAACCTTTTGTTCCACAAATCAATTTCAACAATCCTCTTGTTTCCAAACTGAATATACATCACCTTTCCATGTGGTTGTTGAATGTCCAAAGTGAACATCCTACCTTCTTTCCTTCTTTGAGCAATGACCTTGAATCCTTCTTTTGGATTCTTTATAAAGCAGCCTTTTTCATTGAAGATAACATGATATCCTTTCTCTACCATGCCAACAACCATTTTTTGTTAAACCCATGTTTCCTATGAAGCGTAATTTTAATGCCCCATCTTACTCTAGTTTTCCTTGTCCTCCACAATCCAATCACTCAACTACAGCTGTTGCATCATCTCTCCAACCTACCAGACCACCTACCCTATCAACTTTAGTGGTGGATGCCCAATAGAAGCAACCACATATCACCTATTGGAATTGTGGTAGAGCTCGACATACAAGAATTAAGTGTTGATTGCAACTCTTCACATGAAACCAGTTGTAGTTCAATTGCACAACGTGGAGGCCCATAATGAAGAAATTCCTTCTATTTGAGTAGAGGAAGCAGTGGAGAAAGCCTTAAGTACCTTGGGTAATGATATCTCCATTCACGCTTTACTTTGCATGCATGGTACTATCAATAACAGATGGGTTAATATTTTACATTTATTAGTAAAAAAGCTTAAATTAAAATATTTCCTTTCTTGTGAGAGGTGCATTTCAAGGTAGTCGTTATAATGTAACACAAGACGTCCAAGATGTTATGATTAGCATAGGCCCATATTGGATGCATAAACATTTATAAACATGTAAAATGAAATCAAGCTCACTTGATTTCATTTTACATTTATTAGTAAAAAAGCTTAAATTAAAATATTTCCTTTCTTGTGAGAGGTGCATTTCAAGGTAGTCGTTATAATGTAACACAAGACGTCCAAGATGTTATGATTAGCATAGGCCCATATTGGATGCATAAACATTTATAATTGCACCTTTGCAATCTTACCATGTTATACTTGATATGCCTTTTTGTCATAAACATTTATAATTGCATGTTTGCAATCTTACGATGTTATACTTGATATGCCTTTTCGTCATCATTATAACCTACGCATTGACTACCACACACATACATTTAAGTTTGACTTTAAAGGTCAAATCATTACTTTTTTACACGGCATGATTTCTAGACATTTCCATTGATTAGTCGTACTCAAGTAAAATGTGCATTTAGGAAAGGATTCAATTCATGCATTGTTTTTGACAATGTCATAAATGATTGTACTCATACACTTCTTGATGCACATGAACCTTTCATGACTACTTCTAAGGATTGTTTATTGTTTGGTTATCCCTCTAAACTACCACCATCGCAAGGATCCTTTGATCATCGCATAGACTTAATTCCTCGTACTTCTCCCCCTCATAAAGCACCTCATAGGCATGTCCCACTCAATCAAAAGGAAATAGAAAACCAGGTGAAAGACTTACTCCACAAAGGACTTATAAGGGCTAGTTCTTTCCCATTTTGAGCACCAATTCTTTTACTAGAGAAGAAGAATAAAACTTATCAAATGTGCATTGATTATAGAGCCCTTCAAAAGATCAGAATAAAGAATATATACCCTATTTCTCGAATAGATGATCTTCTAGATAAATTAGGATGAGCTCATGTCTTTACTAAAATTGATCTTAAATCGGGTTACCATCAAATTCATATGACATAGTGATATTTTATAAGACTGCATTTAGAACTCAAACGGGCCATTAAGAATTTATGGTAATGCTCTTTGGACTTACTAATGCCCCTGCTGCATTTGCATGAATGATGAACAAAACTTTTGTTGATTACAAAGCTTTTGTTCTTGTATTCTATGACAATATACGTGTTTACAGTAAGAATGATAGTGAGCATGAGAAGCATCTTAAGACAATTTTTCATTTGCTATGAGAGAACACAATTTACACTAATCTTAAAAAGATTTACTTCTTTGAATGTAAGCTAAAATATCTAGAACATATTATTTCAAGTGAATGTATGCATGTGGATCCAAGAAAGATTCAAGTGATAGTAGAATGGCCTACACCATAATTAGTCAATGATGTTTGTTCTTTTCTTGGGTTGGCTAGTTTCTATAGGAAATTTGTTCGCAATTTTCCTTATTTAGCATTGCCTCTTACCTTGTTATTGAAAAAGAAAATAAAATTTGCATGGGGACTTATCAAACAACAATCCTTTGAAAAACTCAACACGCACTTTCACATGCACCTATTTTACAATTACCTCATTTTTCACAACCATTTCATGTTGTTACTAATGCTAGTGGTTCACGAATAGGTGCTATTTCAATGGAAAATGATCATCCCATAGCATGTGAGAGTAAGAAGCTTAATCTCTTAGAAAATGAATTATAGTACATATGGTAAAGAATTGTTAACAATTGTGCATGCTTTGCAAATTTGGAAACACTATCTTATGCGATGTGACGTATTAATCAAAACTGATCAACATATTATTAAGCATTTATTAACACTAGTTTGGTACCAAAAGAGGACACTTAAGTGTCCTTTTTTGACAATTTTCCAAAAAATCACATACCTTCTACAAAGAGAATTTGAAAAAATCCTTTAACACACTGATCAAATGTATTTTTATCAAAAGAAAAAAATTCATCATATGAAAGAAAAAATTATACACATTCCTTGAAACATAGATCACATGGTATGAGCCTCAAAATCACTTAGAAAAATCATTTCAATTCAAATAAAATCAATTATTTTGACTCTGTACACCAAAAACAGCAAATAGTTCTAATTATGGTTCAAACAAACTTATGGGAATCCAAAGAAGTGTACAAATGTGCCAACAATCAAACATGTTATGAAGACAAAAACCAAGGTATACACATATAAAATCAACTCATATGACTCTAGTCACCAAAAATAGAAAACTAAAGCCAATATATGACTCAAAAGAATTTATGGACATCATTCAAGGTGTACACATTCAAGTTACCAAGTAAAAAATGTGTGACATAACAAACGAAAGCTTACATATACGAGGCTAAATAATTTATTTAAATCCACCAAAATTTTCATGTCTTTGGAGAGAACCAAGAATCTTTTGTTGTGTGGGCATCAACCAAATTCTATACATACAATCATGAATAGTTTGTGGACACATACTCAAAAGCCTTTGATATAATCTTTGATATCATAAAATGATAAGGATCATTTGAAAACATTTCATCATTTCCATCATGGATGCCATCTTCTTTTTGTCAAATGAAATATGTATGCCAATTATTTTCATTCTTATCACAATCACCATTGCGGATCACATATTATTTGACGAGATTAAGAATGAAACATGGCGTGAAAGCATATTTTGGAAGGTTTAATACTTAGAATATCATTTAAATAATTATTATTTTTCATCATAATTTTTTATTCCACCTTTGGAGCTATGTTCTTTTTGTGAGCATAGAAATATATGCTTTGCCAATTCAGCATGAAAGTTAGCACCAAATGGAATGGCTACCAGTTCAAAGTGGAGGCCTTCTAACTTTGAATAAAAATATGCATTCAATTAGTATGAAGGTTATCCATTGATAACTTGCCAATCCTCAACAATCTCACTTACACACAAGTTATAGTGAGCCATTCTTTAAAAGGTGTGATGAATGGCAGTGCTCTAGAGAAGACAAGGTTTGAGTCCATGTTTATCACTTATGTAAGTGTTCATCCTTCTCCAAAGATACCTAGACACTTGCTTTACACTACCAAAGTCCATGAATAGCTTTCCATTTCCTAAAACATTTCCAATTTGTCAAAATGTTTGAATTGTGTTATTTTTTCAGTTATGCAAAAAGTTGAGTTTTCAAAAATCCCCATTTTCTTCTTCATTTTATAACACATGTGAAGTTGTAAAATGTCAAAGATTATATTTTTCTCTAAAAGTACATGATGTGGGCTATCAAATCAAAGTGAGTATGCCACCAAAGCCTCAAGGGTGTCGTCAAGAAAAATCAATCAGCTTGGTGTAAAATCAGGACACTTAAGTGTCCCAAGACACTCAAGTGTCCTAGTACAGAACTAGTGTTAAGGCAACCCTTAATTTTTTATCGACATATTAAATGGTCTTTGTTCATTGAAAATTTCCAACCCATTATCCAATATCAATCCGATAAAGAAAATGCCGCAGCCGATGCTCTTAGCCATTTTCCTTCACATTGTATTGTTTTGCATAATATTTCTACCATCCAAATTCATTCTTTTCAACAAATAGTTTCAACTTATGCATTTGATTTTTATTTCTCACATCCATGGCATGACTTCAACAATGGTGCACCTTTATCTGATGAACACTATACATTTCATCATGGTTTAATTTATTTTCAACATAGATTGTGCATAACCCAAGCTTTTAAAGATTTTGTCATCAAAGAAATGCATTGGCCATCTTACATGGGTCATAGAGCCATATAGAGCACCATTTTTGCTTGCAAAGATCTCTTCTTTTGGCCACACATGGAGAACGATATTGCACATTATGTTTCTCAATGCATTGTATGTCAGCATGTAAAATGTCATCATGGGAAACGATTTGGATTATTAATGCCAGTTCCCATTCCGAATGAACCATGGGAACAAATCTCTCTAGATTTTATCAAAGGTCTTCCTATCACTTCATCACATAATGATATGATTTACCAAATAATGATTCACTGATATGTTATGTTACTTTGTACGAAGGGATATTACTCACCTCTCACTTTGGTTCTAATCATCATCGATAGAAAGAGCTATTCCTACCATCTGTCTTCACTGTGTGTCTTGCTGCATTCGTGCTCCTTGTGTGTGCTTCTCCTTTGTGTCTTGCACTTTTACACACACACACAAACACACACACACACACACACCCAAAAACCATTATTGTATACGTAATGTGCTAAAGAAAATCACATAGTGCAAAACCCTTTAGGTGCTATGTTGATACCTTCTAGGAGTGATAGTTTACACATATTAAATTTTTTGGGCTAAAGTTTACTACTATTTGAAGGTAATCAAGGTTATGCTTACTAAGGAAACTTGTCCGTTTGATACGATTAAAATCTATGATAAATAAAAGTCCTCTCTTTACTGGAAATGAGGATGAATGAGTCCGTCCATCTTGGGTTCATCTTGGGTTCGTGAATCTGGAAACCCCGAATTTTTTCGGGGAACCTTTTTTATGATTTATCGAGATAGAAATCTTTGTGTTACATTATTGAGAAATGATAATCTAAAAGACAAGTTTTATGGTTTATATAAAGGACATATCTCTTCATAGACTCGATTCCCCATCAAATAATTTTTTGAGCCTAGCAATGCATCTCTGAAAGGCTACTGACTCAAATGAAGTCGTAACACTTAAAAATATAACAATAATAATAATAATAATAATACTAATAACAAAAATAATAATTATTATTATTATTACAATAAATAATAATAACGATGTGATGATAATTTTAATCGTAATGTATAGGCAGCACGTTAATAACAATGTGAACGTTATGCACGTGTGACATTGTCTCAGTTTCCAAAACGTGAACCTGCGAACCTGCAACTTCTGACCACTTTTCCAGCATATAATATTCCATCGTGGGATCATTTTTAAAATGCCCAATATTCATAGGTTGTGTGCTTGAACAAAGCGCAGGGCAAGCAGCCACACCTGCAACACGCGGGCATTAGACTTTTCTTTGTGATCGTCCACTTTTATATATACCACGTTTATTTTTCTTTATGATCCTGCACTTTTATTCCGATGACAATGGGAGTTGGCCATGCATTCACTCGCATTTCCATGGTAACATCGAGCTGGGAGTTTCTTCTTGTACGAGTAAGATCGGATTTAACGTCATAATGTTCCTTTTTTTCCCCTTGAAAACGGACATCTATAGGCACTCACACCTCTCTTATATAATGATATGGCTTGCGAATACACACACATACATATACATACATACATACATATATATATATATATATATATATATATATATATATATATATATATATATATATATATATATATATATATGTGTGTGTGTGTATGTGTGTGTGTCCAACAATATCAACTCCATCATATGAGGGTGGTCACTTTAGCAAGCACAATTATATCTTTACAAAAATAACTTGGAGATTTGGAACATGATATGGAAGCAAAGGAAAATACAATTTCAAAGTTCAATGCCAATCTCCAACAGCTGAACAAGACTCCACTTGGTATGAGATATAGGAAAGGATCATTGTTATCCTTTGAAGCTCTTTTGATAGGTGGTGGAGCACACAAGCAATGTATATATGAAATAAGATGAGCGTTTGTTTTACTTTTATATGTTATAATGAAGATTTATAATGGAATCTTTCATTGTGTAGGTCATTTATTTAAAACATAAGTGTGTCATCACCAACACAAGGCTAGTTCAAATTGATGAATAGTTGTATACATAGCAAAGAGATCACTTCTTCTATAGACACACCCATATGAAAGTGTATTAAAATTATATATCTTTCTAGATGGATACTTCACTCTGATACATCTCATATATCTCACATATGTCCCCCTTCTCACATGTCTCATATGTGTATATATGTTTTTGTGCTACCAAGAAACTTCTTAAATAGGCCTTCAAGTCCAACCCAACCGACTTCAATCGTTTATTGCACCATCGTGGCTTATTGTATGTGCACCCCTACTAACTAACAAAAGTGGAGGCAGAGTTTGCTATTTTTGGAAGAGTGGCCTAATTCTGGTACTGATATCCGACTGACTCAAAACTTCCTAAGGACTTCGGAATATAGCCTTGAATGTGAGGCTCTTCTTTATTATGAATCAACACTACATTTAGAATGTTATCTTTGTCGATATATTTAGGTAGTGATGTGTGTGAACACACTAGGACCTTCGGGGCACTTTTTTCCCTCTTTAGGAGGTATATTTCCTCGGGATTATATACATGCATATTGCCCTAATGGGCTACTTATCTTTGTACATTCTAGTGGTAATATATTCATTATAATGTGTTGTGCTCCAAGCTTCTTCTTCTTCTTCTTCCTTATGCTTTTTGCGTGCTTCTGCAGACTTCTAACTCCAACAATTGGTATTAGAGAAGGTCACCGCTTCATCTAGGGCATCGTCAGCACTCCTCTTGTTGCAGTCTCATAATTGCACAAATTTTGGTAAGCATACTCAGGGTGTTTAAGAGATCAAAAGAGCTTCGCTATATGGTGCCAAAATCATGATATGAGCTCATTTCGGCCTTTGAACGCACTATCACAGTGCTTGTGTAGACTATTTCATCTTTTTGGGCCAAAGGTATATACAAGTTTTGGTTCGCTAGTATAAGTGTCTGAAAGTCTACTAAGTATAGCAAAATCTGTGTGGGTAGTTCTATTCAACTTTTTAGATAGATTTATTTTTTTGCATCAATGTATTTTAGTCACTGGCCATGGCTGAATGTAGTGATGTATTCTGTATGTTGGCTGTTGAGGATAAGTTGGATGGTACCAAGTACCCATTATGGGCTTATATGATGCGACATGTATTCGTTGCAAAAGGAATATGGAATATTGTGTAGGGTGTTGAAAGACGTCCTATTACACCTGTGACTATAGGTACTGCAAAAAGTACAGGTGTTGGAGCTGATAGAGATGGTGTTGAAGATGATGATATTCTACAGATTCTTATTCGTGTTGTTGTTTTTGTTGCACCTATTGTAGAGCAAATTCGTTGGGATAGTAGAGATGCTCAAGCCTACACATTGATAGCCTTGTCTGTTAAACATTCCATTATTCCTCACATTCGCTCTTGTAGGACAGCTAAACATGCTTGGGATACACTTACCACATTGTACGAGGCTAGGAATGAGGCTCGTCTTGCTTACCTTAGAAAACAATTGGAGAATGAGCACATAAATGAAGGTGATTCTATGGACAGTTTTCTCACAAAGGTCAAGGATTTGAAAGAACAATTGATTTCTGCTGACGAAATTATACCAGATAGCTCATTTTTGTGCAGACCGTTTTGAATGGTCTTCCTAACTCATATCAGAGTTTTCATTCTACTCTTCATTTGATGATGAAAGGCAATCCAAATGCCTTGTCATTTGAGGAGTTAGTATCTGTTCTGCTGCAAGAAGACAAGTCTAGGCAGAATTTTACTTCTTGACTTTCTTTGATGATATTTCCAGGCATGCATGGGTATATCCACTCAAAGCAAAGCCGAAAGTTTTTACGTGCTTCAAAAAGTTTCTATTTTTGGCTGAAAATATGTCACCATGTAAAATGGGCACCTTCCGTTAAAATCAAGGGGGGGAATATATGTCTTCTGATTTTAATGCATTTTTGGCTGAACGTGAGATAAAACACCAGTTTACAGTGTCCTATACACCTAAACAGAATGGAATTGCTAAACGAAAGAACAAGTCACTAATGGAGATGGGGAGGTGTATGGTCAAGAGTCAGGCCTTACCACATAGTTTCTGTCTTGAGGTTGTTATGTGTGTTGCATATGTACTTAACAGGTGTCCCACTAAAGCACTATAGTCTATCACTCCATATGAGGCTAGGCATGATCGCAAGCCATCTACTGCTCATGGTCTAAAATCATCTTCAAGGGATGAATTCAAGAGTAGCATTCGAGGGACAAATTTGAATTCACGCATCTTGAAGACGAATTCTCTCGCGAGGCACACTTCAGATTGAGGAAAATTCGTCAGATGGATGGAGCAAGACATATTTGTGGCTGATTTCCTAGTGATGCTTACTTGGATTGCATGGGAGACTTCCATCCCCTCAATCGAGTTTGAATCTCGCTTCGTACTTCGTATTGGGATCAATTTTGGTTGCGCAAGTGCCTTCAATTTAGGCAAATTTTTGAGCATAATGGAATTTAGACAGAGAATTTGAACGAGCTACTGCAGGTGGTTTTTGTGTGATTCCTAGAGGACAATTTTTCCGTGCTTTATGAGGCACATCATTCCATTTGTGATGCAGATTTACATGATGCACTTGTTGATGAGAGAGCTGATATTAAGCAGGCAAAAATTATGCCAAAATGGCTAGTGCAGACTTTGTGTGACAGCAAATTAGATGCACCTCTATCATATCCTACACGATCAGGATCTCATAGTGCATCTTTTGCATCACATTGCTATGCTATGGCTGCCTCTAGTCTTTATGATGAGACTGAACCTGTTTCATTTGATGAAGCACAAAATTCTGAACATTGGATGGCTGCAATGCATTTTGAATATGATGCTATAGTGAAGAATTGTACTTGTTCTTTATGTGACTTGCCTCCTGGCAAGAAGGCCATTGGCATAAAGTGGGTATACAAGCTGAAGTGTAAACCTGATGGAATAGTTAACATATATAAAGCTAGGCTTGTTGCAAAGGGTTATGCGGAGGAAAGAGGCATTGATTTTGATGAGACCTTTGTACCTACTTGCCGAATGACTACTCTTTGTAGCATCTATGAATGACTACTCTTCGTAGCATCTATGCACTTGGAGCTTATCATGGTTGGAATGTACATTAGTTGGATATCAAAACAAGATTTCTGAATGGTCACTGGCATGAAGAAGCCTATGTTTCTCAGCCCCGTGGCTTTGTGCAGAAAGGGCATGAGAACTAAGTCTGTAGGTTAAAGAAGGCATTATATGGTTTAAAACAAGCACAACGTGCTTGGTATGAAAAGATACATGCCTATCTGATTGCACATGGTTTAAAGAACACTCCAACTGACTCTAATTATCTGTTTCCTATGACACTCGTGTGTCCACTATTTTGCTTCATGCTTAGTAGCCCATGCATATCTTGACTGAGCAAGAAGCAGCATACTATGGCCACTTCCGGTTGCAAGGCTGAGTATAGGGAAGCTTTCACAACGATTGTTGAGTGTGTATGGCTGAGACGCCTTATGCATGATTTGGGTGTTGGTCAGTCTTCTACCACCGCCATCTTCACTGACAGTTAGAGCACATTGGTAGTTGTGAGGAACCCTCTGTTCCATGCTCGCACTAAGCACATTCAGGTGCATTATCATTATGTCAGGCAGAGGTTCTCTGCTAGGGAGATCAGGTTGGCATATGTGCCCACGCAGGAGAACATTGTAGACCTTTTCATGAAGATTCTACCTATGGAGAAGTTTGAAGCTTTCTACAAAGCTTTGGGCTTAATTCCTTTTGTGGATTGATTCCACAGAGCGTAGCACCTCCTCATACATGAATGCCAAGTCCTTGTTCACTGCATCACTCCCAGGGGGGATTTGTTCTTGAGTTACCAGATGCTTGTGACGAATTTGGATTTTCCATTTAGATAATCATGAATAAATCGCGTTCGTCACAAGCATCTCGTAACTCATGAAGATTTTCCCATGGCTCGCATCAACTCATGAAGATTTTCCACGTGCCTAAATTATTGGCGAATTTTCGTGGTTTTAAGGACAAAAACTTGAGCGCTTTGGAGGACGAAATCTTGAGTGCATTCAAGTCGAATTCTAACATCGAAATCTGTAGCGCGTTGGGACAAATTTAGGATCTTTCAAGGACGAAACCTTGTGCTTTTACTGGAGATGAAATCTTGACTATTGGGTTGCACGGATTTCGTGAAATTGACTTCCAATTTTGGTGCAAAAAGTTTGCTTCGCGAAAAAAAAGAACCCCATCCAAAAAAAAAGAAAGAATCCCCACTTCTGGAGACGAATTCAGCCTCATGAGGAGGAGGAATTTGATGGTCTAAACTCATCTTCAAGGGACGAAGTCGGGAGTAGCATTCGAGGGACAAATTTGAATTCGCCCATCTTGAAGACGAATTCTCTCGCGAGGCACACTTCAGATTGAGGCAAGTTCGTCAGATGGATGGAGCAAGGCATATTTGCGGCTGATTTCCTAGTGATGCTTACTTGGATTGCATGGGAGACTTCCATGCCCTCAATCGGGTTCGAATTTTCGGGATCAATTTTTGGTTGCGCAAGTGCCTTTAATTTAGGCAAATTTTTGAGCATAGGTGAATTTAGACAGAGAATTTGAACGACATACTTCAGGTGGATTTTGTGCACTTCCTAGAGGACAATTTTCCGTGCTTTATGAGGCAAATTTTGCCTGCTATAGAGAGCGAATTCATCCTTGTACTTGAAAGAAAGAGATTGAAGATGCCTCTCTCTATTCGCACATCATAAGTGGATATCTCACCCTCGAATCGCAATGCTGTATAATAATGGATTGAAAAGAAGGAAATCCAAACTTGGTAGTTTTACATCTCAAGAACCTTATTGTATAAAATCAAGCAGCAAAATATTGCATTTGACGATAGAATCTTCCACCACTAGTCCAAGTAAACAGGTATACTTTTGAGGATTTTACGTTTAGATATTTAAAATTATTTATACTTGAGAAATTTTTTGAATCTGGAATGAAATTACAAGGGAAAAGATCAGTTAAGAAACGAGTAACACTACGGAAAATTTGGTAATCCTATATAAATAAATATCTAAACTTTAGTTCATTAGAGATATGGATTCTTAATTATATTTTATCAATCCTTGTTTCAAAGATTTGATCACACGTTCTATTTTTTGGAGAAGGAGAATAAAAAACCTCAGTATTTTTCATATCTTTTCTACGATATCTAGAGTCCACAAGAGATGTGTATGACACAAAATCCGAAAGCAATCACTACAAGAGAGGAAGAAAAATACAATAACGGAAAAAAACAAGAACAAATACAAAAACAAATATAAAAACGAAACAAAAGAATAACAAATACAATAACTAAACAAAAGAAGAACAAATACAATAACAAAATCAAGACATTGTCCTGTAAAATCAAGAATCACAATGACATGCTTTAGAATCCCATTTTGCGACAAGGATTTACAAAGACATAAGTTGTACTACACATCATATACACAAGGAAACGAAAATCTGTTCGCTTTCATTTGAGGGAGATATTCCCTACAAAAGTTCAACATTGAGGGAGATATAATCCCAGTCGCGAGTGCTACGTAAATAAACATATATTTTAGGGCATGTGTCATAATGAGTTCCTTAAATTCGATTGAACATGGCTTAGTGCGGGCTTAGCAGACCAAATAAGCCTCAGCTGACCCAGCCTCCTAAAGCATATATTCTCACACAATTAGGCAATGTGCATAGCTAGATATTTATTTTGTATAATTCATCTCGCACCCAATCGAAGTAAAAAGTTAGTATTCAAACTTGGCAACGTCATTTGTTCATTCCTCTGTAAATATGTGAGCAACATGTAGTTTGGTGTGGCTAGAGAGTTTAAGTGGGACCTCGGTTATACATGGCTTTTACGGACAGTAAAACCAATCCATTTTATTTGTATTAGGTTTAGGATGTAGACATTCATTGCTTATAGGATGGTTAGTCTAATGTCTTATCATTGCTTATGTAGTCATTAAAGTGATGTTTTATCATCATTTATGCAGTGTTTACTTGGATGATGAAAAAAAACAACACATCGCTCTTTGATGAGTCATTTTGCATTTTATCGAAGAGCAAACAAACATTTGTATCTTGCTCATATCTGCACAAATGATCTATCTATATATCTCTTTGTACTTCTCTCAATATTTGTCTTTCTCACTCTCTCTCTTTCTTTCTCTCGCTCTATCTCTCCCTCTGTTTACCTCTCTCTCTCTCTCTCTCCATATATATATATATATATATATATATATATATATATATAAATATATATAAATATATAAAAGTTCATTGAAGAAATTCGGCTACCAAAGTATATGACTAATTATTCTTTCTACATATATATATAAGTTCATTGAAGAATTTCGCCTACCAAAGTATATGAATAATTATTCTAAGCACAACTTCAATTGTTTTTATACATTTTAAAATGTTTTTTTTTTCATAATTTTACATGTGCATTGATAAAGATATAATACATACATAAATTAATATAAATATATAAATATATACACATACGTATGCACATACTCATACACACACATATACACGCACATACTCACATCCACATACATAGACAAATACACAAACACAAAAACACACACACATATGGACACATACACACTCACATAACATATACATATACATATACATACACACATATACACACACAATACAAACACACTTCAGCTAATATACCCACTTAGTTCCAATGGCTTTCGTGCCAGGAGGCAAGTCACATAAAGACCTAGTACCATTCTTCATTATAGCATCATATTCAGATTGCATAGCAGCCATCCAATTTTCTGAATTTTGTGCTTCATTAAACGAAATAGGCTCATTCTCATCACAAAGACTAGATGCACCCATAGCATAGTAATCTCATGCAAAAGAGGCACTATGAGAGCCTCAACGAGTACGATACGAAATAGGTGCATCTAATTTGTTCTCATGCGAAGTCTACACCATCCATTTTAGCATAGTTTTTGCCTGCTCAATATTAGCTCTCTCATCAACAAGTGCATCATGTAAATATGAATCAGAAATTGAATGGTGTGCATCATCACATGAAACCTTCCAAGGCTCAGAAGTTGCCTTATGAGGATGAGCACTAGATTCTCCACCTATAAAAAGAGGCAGCAAAGTATCATACATGTCTTTGGAGCTAAGAGATGTCTTTTTAGTACATGAAAGTAAGGGCAGAATAGCATCTTCCACAAAAAAAAAATCATGGCTAACGAGAATGCATTTAGTCTGTGGATGATAAAGACGATAGCCTTTTCTTTTAGAACTGTACCCAACAATAATACATTTTACTGCTTTATCATCCAACTTTCTACGATGTTGATCAAGCACTAATGCGTATGCAAAATAGCGGAAAATATAGAGATGAGCAACATATGGCTTGCAACCATGTCAAGCCTCATATGGAGTGATAGATTGCAATGCTTTAGTGGGACACCTATTAAGTACATATGCTGCACACATAATAGCCTCAAGCTAGAAATTATGTGGTAAAGCTTGGCTCTTGACCATACACCTCGCCATCTCCACATGTTCTTCCGTTCAGCAACTCGATTCTGTTGAGGTGTATACAACACTCTACGTTGGTGTTTTATCCCATGTTTAGCCAAAGGTGTATATGGCATTGTACACTGGTGTTTTATCCCATTGTACACTAGTGTTTTGTCCCACGTTCAGAAGACATATATCTCCCCCCCCTGGATCAGAATGGAGGGTGCCCATTTTACATGCTGACATATTTTCAACCAAGACCAGAAAATGTTTGAAGCATATGAACACTACGGACTTGCTTTCAATAGATATACCCATGCACGCCTCGAATAATCATTAATGAAAGTCATGAAGTAAAGACAGTTCCCAAAAGAAGTTATCTACATAGGACCACATACATCACTATGTACAAGCTGCAATTTCTAAGTAGCCCGAACTGAACCATCTTTTTGAAAGGAGCAATGCTGCATTTTGCCCTAGATATAGCCTTCACAAACATGTTTATGAGGTGCCTCAAGTTTGGGCAAAGAGGAGACCATTTCAGATTTGTGAAGGCATAGCAAACTAGCAATGTTCAGATGACCAAAGCATGCATGTCAAAGCTTTGCATCTGACATAGTCTGAGAATCATGTATTGCACATGCCAAATCATTCATAGCTTTCTCATAGTCAATGAGCTTATACAGCCCATGACATAAAATGCCAGAAGCAATAATAAAGTTGCCATTTGACATATCATGAATTGTATATCTCTCATCAACAAATTTCACAGCCAAGCCAATCTTGGCTAATGTAGAAACTAATAACAGATTCTTCTTGATCCCTGGCACAAATAAAGCATCTGACAATGTAAAAGAACTACCATCAGTAGTATTCAAAATGATCTTACCAACTCCCATAATAGGATAAGAGGAGTTGGTGGCACATGTCATAGTATTTCCTATAGGGGTAGGTTGAAGTGAAGTGAAGAAACTGTGTTGCGAGGTAATATGTTCGGTTGCCCCACTATCAAAATACCAAACATCTCAGTCTACTCCAGACATGTAGTACTCATGAGAAGATGGGCCTAAATTGCAAACAATAGTAAACACCCATTCTTCTTCCTGCACAAGATTAGAAGACTCTATTTTTGGTGTAGAGGCCTCTACAACAGCCATTCTTGCCTCTTCTTTGCCTCTTTAGCAGCCAATTTTGGACAACTCTTAATGACATGATCAATTGCTTTACAGTATTTACAAAACACTTTTTGCTTTTCTACTTTCTTCTCATCTTTGTCTTCCTTCTTCAAATGTGCAGCATTTGCAAATTTTTGCTTACTACTAGAAGAACTCCATTTTCCTTTGCCCTTTTGACTAGCAAGGAAAGCTTGATCTACAACATGCATAATAGACCTATTCTACCTAGACTCATCCAACAAAATAGAAACTAACTTTTCAAATGATAAGGCATTTGGATTGCCTTTCATCATCAAATGAAGAGTAGAAGGAAAACTCTAATATGCGTTAGGGAGACCATTCAAAACGGTCTGCACAAGTGAACTATCAAGAAGGACTTCATCTACAAAAATTAATTGTTCCTCCAAATCCGTGAACTTTATTAGAAAAATATCCATACAATCACCTTCATTCATGTGCTCACTCTCTAGTTGTTTTTGGAGGTAAGCAGCACGATCCTCATTCCTAGCTTGGTATAATGTGGTAAGTGTATTCCAAACATCCTTAGTTGTTCTACAAGAGTGAATGTGAGGAATAATGGCATGTTTGATAGAAAAAGCTATCAATGCATATGCTTGAGCAGGTTTATGCATTGCTCTAGTGTCAAGCAGTTTTAGATGGTTAAGCGCATCTTTCGTTACTTTAGTAATAGCGAGACAATTGATTATTTCATCCTAAGGGGGGATCATTCCTGCTAGATTTACATGCTTCTTGCAAGTGGGATTGGGTTGGTTTCTATGAAACTCTTGTGTCCATGAGTGGTTTTCACTTCATGCTTATTAGCTCATGCATATCTTGTTTGAGCAAGAAGAAGCCTAACATGGGCACTTCTACTTGTGAGGTTTAGTATAGGGCACCTTTAACAACAAGTCTTAAGTGTATTCAATTTAAACGCCTTGGCGGATTTTGATGTTTGTCAATATTTTGCCAACACCATCCTCGTTGATAGTGAGAGTGGCTATTGCAAGTGTCCTTCTACTTTATGCTCCCACAAAACACATTGAGGTGCACTATCATTATGTAAATGAGAGGTCCTCTATTGTACATATCATTTTTGCATATGTGTCGATTGTTGGTGTTAGACATCTACCGAAGCACATGAACAACATAAGGAAGAAGAAGAAGCTTGGAGCACAACACACAATATTTAATGTATTACTACTAGAATGTACAAAGATAAGTAACCCGTTACGGCTATAGGCATATATACAAGCAGGGGGAAAAAGCCTCCTTAAGAGGGAAAAATGTGCCCCACCAATCCTAGAGTGTTCACACATGACTACCTAAATATATCAACAAATCCTCCCTCTGAGTGGTGCGGTGAGCAAGGAGCTAGCACTCACGTATAAAAAAGTGTCAAGCTATGTGGAATCAATCCACAAAAGGAAGTAAGCCCGAAGCTTTACAAAAAGCTTTAAACTTCTCCCTAGGCAGAGCCTTCATAAAAAGGTCTCTAATGTTCTCCTACGTGGACACATATGCCAAGCTGATCTCATTAGTAGAGAACCTCCCCCTGAAATAATGATAATGCACGTCAATGTGCTTAGTGTGAGCATGGAACACAGGGTTCCTTGCAACTGGCAATGCACCTTTAAGTGTGAGTGAAGATAGTAGTGGCACAAGAGAGTCCAACACCCAAATCATCCATCACGCATCTAAGCCACACACACTCAACAGTCACTGTGAAAGCTGCCCTATACTCCGCCTCAGAAGTAGAAGTGGCCAAAGTAGTCTGCTTCTTGCTCAGCCAAGATATGCATGAGCTACCAAGCAAGAAGCAAAATGAGTAGTGGACACATGAGTGGCATAGCAACTAGCCTGGTTAGAGTTAGAAAAAGCATGCAAATATGGCGATAGGGATCCCCCCTTAGAATAAAACAACCCAAGTAGTCGGGTACTACTCAAGTAGCGAAAGATGCACTTAACCAGTTGCCAATTCTTGACACATTGGCAATGCATAAACCTACTCATTTGTGAGATAGAAAAACTGAATATATGGCCAAGTAATGCATACATAATTCAAGCATCCAAAAACCTGTTGATAAAGAATAGCATCAAATGATTCTCCAGCATCATGAAGACTCAATCGTAAACCTTTCTCCATAGGAGTGGCAATAGGCTTATAGTTTTCAAGGCCAAAATGTTGTAATAATGTGTCAATATATTTGGTTTGACACAAGGCCATTCCACCATCAACATGCATAAAATGAATGCCCAAATAATGATGCAAATGCCCTAGATTAGACATCTCAAATGAGGCATTCAAATCAGCCTTAAAATCAGCAGTATGCATCTCATGAGAACTAGTGAGCAGCATGTCATTCACATACACCACAATGATCAGAAGTACATCATTAGCATGCTTAATATATAAGATGCTTTCAGTTGGACTGTTCTGAAAACCATGTGCAATCAAATAGGCATGTATCTTTTCATACCAATCACGTGGTGCTTGTTTTAAACCATGTAAAGCCTTTCTTAACTTGCACACCTGGTTTTCATGCCCTTTCTACATAAAGCCGTGGGGTTGAAAAACATACACTTCTTCATGCAAGTTAGCATTCAAAAATACAATTTTAATGTCCAACTAATGTACATTCCAACCATGAGAGCTGCAAGTGCAAAGATGCTATGAAGAGTAGTCAGTGGGCAAGTAGATGCAAAGGTATCATCAAAATCAATCCCTCTTTTGTGCACATAAACCTTTGCAACAAGCCTAACTTTATACATGTCAATCGTTCCATTAGGCTCACACTTCAGCTAATATACCCACTTAGTGCCAATGGCTTTTGTGCCAGGAGGCAAGTCACATAAAGACCTAGTACCATTCTTCATTATAGCATCATATTCAGATTGCATAGCAGCCATCCAATTTTCTGAATTTTTTGCTTCATTAAACGAAAAAAGCTCATTCTCATCACAAAGACTAGATGCAGCCATAGCATAGTAATCTCATGCAAAATAGACACTATGGGAGCCTCAACGAGTACGATACAACATAGGTGCATATAATTTGTTCTCATCCAAAGTCTACACCATGCATTTCAGCATAGTTTTTGCCTGATCAATATTAGCTCTCTCATCAAGAAGTGCATCATGTAAATATGCATCAGAAATCGAATGGTGTGCATCATCATATGAAACCTTCCAAGGCTCGGAAGTTGCCTCATTAGGATGAGCACTAGATTCTCCACCTATAAAAAGAGGCAGCAAAGTATCATACATGTCTGTGGAGCTAAGAGATGTCTCCTTAGTACATGACAATAAGGGCTGAATAGCATCTTCCACAAAAAAACATCATGGCTAATGAGAATGCATTTAGTCTGTGGATGATAAAGACGATAGCCTTTGCGTTTAGAACTATACGCAATAAAACTACCTTTTATTGCTTTATCATCCAACTTTCTACGATGTTGATCACACACTAATGCGTATGCGAAACAACCGAAAATATATAGATGAGCAACATATGGCTTGCAACCATGTCAAGCCTCATATGGAGTGATAGATTGCAATGCTTTAGTGGGACACCTATTAAGTACATATGTTGCACACATAATAGCCTCAAGCTAGAAACTATGTGGTAAAGCTTGGCTCTTGACCATACACCTCGCCATCTCCATGAGTGACATGTTCTTCCGTTCAGCAACTCGATTCTGTTGAGGTGCATACAAAACTCTACATTGGTGTTTTATCCCACGTTTAGTGAAAGGTGTATATGGCATTGTACACTAGTGTTTTATCCTATTGTACACTAGTGTTTTGCCCCACGTTCAGAAGACATATATCCCCCCCCCCCCCGATCAGAATGGAGGGTGCCCATTTTACATGTTGACATATTTTCAACCAAGACCAGAAACTGTTTGAAGCATATGAACACTACGGACTTTTCTTTCAATAGATATACCCATGCATGCCTAGAATAATCATCAATGAAAGTCATGAAGTAAAGATAGTTTCCAAAAGAAGGTGTCTACATAGGACCACATACATCACTATGTACAAGCTGAAATTTCTAAGTAGCCCGAACTGAACCATCTTTTGGAAAGGAGGAATGCTGCATTTTGCCCTAAATACAACCTTCGCAAACATGTTTACGAGGTGCCTCAAGTTTGGGCAAAGAGGAGACCATTTCATATTTGTGAAGGCATAGCAAACTAGCAATGTTCAGATGACCAAAGCATGCATGCCAAAGCTTTGCATCTGACATAGCCTGAGAATCATGTATTGCACATGCCAAATCATTCACAACTTTCTCATAGTCAATGAGCTTATACAGCCCATGACATAAAATGCCAGAAGAAATAATCACGTTGCCAATTGACATATCATAAACTGTATATCTCTCATCAACAAATTTCACAACCAAGCGAATCTTGGCTAATGTAGAAATTGATAACAGATTCTTCTTGATCCCAGGCAGAAATAAAGCATCTGACAATGTAAAAGAACTATCATGAGTAGTATTCAAAATGATCTTACCAACTCCCATAATAGGATAAGAGGAGTTGTTGGCACATGTGATAGTATTTCCTATAGGGGCAGGCTGAAGTGAAGTGAAGAAACTCTGCTACGAGGTAATATGTTCGGTTGCCCCACTATCAAAATACCAAACATCGCAGTCTACTACAGACATGTAGTACTCATGAGAAGATGGGCCTAAACTACAAACAATAGTAAACACCTATTCTTTATCCTGCACAAGATTAGAAGACTGTATTTTTCGTGTAGAGGCCTCTACAACAACCATTCTTGCCTCTTCTTTGCCTCTTTAGCAGCCAGTTTTGGACAGCTCTTAATGACATGATCAATTGCTTTACAGTATTTGCAAAACAATTTTTTCTTTTCTACAACATGCATAATAGACCTATTCTACCTAGACTGATCTTCGTCCAACAAAATAGAAACTAACTTTTGAAATGTTAAGGCATTTGGATTGCCTTTCATCATCAAATGAAGACTAGAAGCAAAATTCTGATATGAGTCAGGGAGACCATTCAAAACGGTCTGCACAAGTGAACTATCAAGAACGACTTCATCTATAAAAATTACTTGTTCCTCCAAATCCGTGATCTTTATTAGAAAAATATCCATACAATCACCTTCATTCATGTGCTCACTCTAGCTGTTTTTGGAGGTAAGAAACACGATCCTCATTCCTAGCCTAGTATAATGTAGTAAGTGTATCCCAAACATCCTTAGTTGTTCTGCAAGAGTGAATGTGAGGAATAATGGCATGTTTGATAGAAAAGCTATCAATGCATATGCTTGACATCTTTTCCATCCCAACAACTTTTCTGTACAGTAGCTGCAACAAAAACAATAGCACGAAGAGGAATCTATAGAATATCACCATCTTCGAAACCTCTACATCAGCTTGAGTACCTGTAGTTGCAACATTTGTAGGTGTGATAGGATGTTTTTCAACATTTGCAACATTTTTAGCTGTGATAGGATGTTTTTCAACACCCTGCACAATGTTCCACACTCCTTTTGCAACCAATACATGTCACATCATATAAGCCCATAACTAGTAGTTGGTACCATCCAACTTATCCTCAACAAACAACATATGGAATACATTACTACTTTCAGGCATGGCAAGTGACTAAAATACCTTGATGCAAAAAGTTGGATGTATCTCAAAAAGTTGAACAAAATTGCCAAGATCATTTCTACTAAACCTATGCCAGACTTCAAGATGCTTATACTAGCAAACCAAAACTAGTATATACCTTTTGCACAAAAAGATGAAATAGCCTACACAAGCACTACATTAGTGTGTTTAGAGGCCGAAACAAGCTTAGATTGTGATTTCAGTACCACAAAGCAAAGCTGTTTTGATCTCTGAAACACCCTAAGTATGCTCACAAAAATTGGTGCGATTTTGAGACTGCAATTAGAGAGGTTTCAATGATGCCCTGGATGAAGCGGCAACCTGCTCTGATACCAATTGTTGGAGGTAGATGTCTACAGAAGCACGCAAACAACACAAGGAAGAAGAAGAAGAAGCTTGGAACACAACACATAATATTGAATGTATCACCACTAGAATTTACAAAGCTAAGTAACCTGTTAGGGCTATTGAGGTATACAGAGGGAAAAAAAGCTCCAAAAGAGGGAAAAAAGTGCCTCGCTAGTCCCAAAGTGTTCTCACACATCACTACCTAAATATATCAACACCGACACAAGATAACACTCCACACATTTTCCCAAAGGATCTTCCTAGAGATAAGTTTGAAGCTTTTTGCAAAGCTTTAGCCTTACTTCCTTTCATGGATCGATCTCTTTCCCCATAGTTTGGTACTTCCTTATACATGTGTACGACATTCTTGTTCATTGCATCCCTTCTAGGTGAGATTTGTTGATATAATTTGGTATTGATGTGTGTAGATATAGTTATGATGGATAGAGCACTTCTTCCCCCCTTCTTCTATTTATGCCTAAACCGGTCGTTAGGATGAAATCCCTCAAGGAGTGTGCTTCAAGATTTTTTTCAACCCTATTTCATTGTTTCTTGGATCATGATATGCTATTTTTTACTATAAAGAAAATGAAAAGAGTTATGAATTATTCATGTTCTAGTTGGTTTGATTGTCTATGCAATGAGAAACCATGTCATTTATGTGCATTACACTTGTATATTTGTAAATATCTCATTAAACTAACTCTAAACCCTTGAAATCCTAATTTTGACTATTAAAAGCCCTAGGATTTAAGCTCATAAGTGTAAATAAACCCATTAGTTGATGTGTTTGACCTTGATCATAGTAAAATCGTAACTTTCTTGATTAAAAACCCCAAGTTGGAACCTTAGATTCGCCATTTATGCTAGTTCTAACCCTTTAGTTTCACATTATTTTTACATAGGTGTGAAACCAAACCTTAGTCAAACAATAAAAAGGAAAAAAGAAAAAGGAATAAAAATAGAAAAAGAAAAATTAGAAAATAAGAAAACAAAAATAGAAACAAAAGATTGGATTCTCAAAAATAGAAAAAAGAACATGGAAGAAGATTCTCGAAATAGAAGGTTCAAAAAGGAGGCTCTCTAAAAATAGAAACAAAAAGGCTAGAAGATTCTAGAGATTCTAGAGAGACGATCTAGGGGAAACCTATAAATAGATGCCCTATGCTCATTTGGTTTTCCTCATGGATTTTCTCTCCATGTACACTTTCTTGTCTTTTCTTGTTCATTCATTTTCTTGTTCATGTTTTACTTAGCTTGTTCATGCTCTATGAGTAGCTTGTGTCTCTTCCCATGAACATTGCTCTCAAGCTTTCCATCTCTGGGTACCATGCCAAGAGAGAGACAGAGAGAGAGAGAGAGAGTGTGTGTGTATGTGTCTGGTAAAGAGAGATTCTTGCGATCAGCATGTTGAATTTTGTGGTTGTAATGAGAGAGAAGGGGGAACGATAATTTGCATCGAGGGAAAGGTCATATGCCTACTATTTCAAGGTAGGCCTTGCTCCTTGTAATAAGAGATGAAGCATAGTGTACTATGCATCATTGTTCCAAAAATGGAGGAAACGAAGAAGAAAGTGGTGGTGTCATTGAACTAGACTGTACTAATAGCCGTTAAGGATTCCCTAGTGTTCAGGCTCCCTAGTGTGCATGGCTCCCTAGTGCACGTATTGTTCAGTCAATCTAAGAAGAAAACAAGACTTGGAGATTTGTGCTCTCCCTCATAGTGGGTAGGTACTTAGAACATGAGCTGTTGTTGAGTCTGCATTGGTAAATTATATGTGCGATTGTTATCAGTGTTTGTTGATCCATTATGGAATATGAGATTTGAAGAATGCATATGATTTTGGGACTTAGATCGCACACGTTTCAATGACATGTTTCCTCCTTTCGCTAGAGGAGCATTGTTAGTGAATATGTTAGATATGGTTGATGATATACTTGATAATCAAGCAATCAAAGGTACTACCTTGGTGGACACGCCAAGTCTGTACAAAAGCAAAGAGATGCACGTGAAGAGAGTCATTTGGAGAGGGAGGGAGAGAGAGAAATTCTACTCTTATCTCGCCTTCTCTGCACAACGTGTCGATAGAGAGAGACAGAGAGAGAGAGAGAGAGCAATGTTGTTTCTGGCCTGTAGGTCTTGTTCACAAGTCTCAATTCGCCTGGTCAGGTTACACCATGGGTGTCTTCTAATGGTGATCTTTGCAGCCACTCTTGGCTTCGTGTAAAATGCCAAGGCAGTTCTGTGATAGAAGTGAGCATTCCAAATTTGCAACTTTCTAGTACTCTTGTCTACCATCTTAAAGGCATCACTTTGTTAATCTTATTCATGTGGGAAACAATGTCATTTCTGGCACCATACCTTATCAATTGCCTCCCTACCTCGAAACTTTGAACTTAAGAGAGAGACAGAGAGAGAGATAGAGATAGAGAGAGAGAGAGACAGAGAGAGATAGAGATAGAGAGAGAGAGACAGAGAGAGAGAGAGAGATTGATTTAGGCAGATTGGGCTACGTCGGCAAAGATGAAGAAATGACAGTGAAAAAAAGCTTGCGCGTACGTCAAATGAAGCTGGAGAGAGAGAGAGAGAGAGAGAGAGAGAGAGAGAGAGAGAGAGAGATTCCTATCGATGCAGCTACACACCTCTAAAATAAATTGTTTCTATGATTTTAATCAGAGAGAGAGAGAGAAAGAGAGAAGGAGGAGGAAAAAGGCGGTGGTGCATATGGAGGCAAGAGGTGGTGTAAAAAGAAAATGAGAGAGAGAGAGATGGGCTTTCGACACTTATACATACAGAAGATAGATTTGGTACTCAAATCGATGCCAATAAAACTTAAGCCATGGTCACTTGGCTCTTACATATTGGGCATAAGTGCTCCCTTTTATGTCTCTCCTCATATCATTAAATCTTTTTAAAGCTTTAATATCCATCTTCCTACTTCTTTTTTGAGCCATAGTATTCATATTCTTGAATGCTTTTAGCTTTGTATCTGCATTCTTCTTTAGAAGATTATGAGTACCTTGTAAGTGAGGCTTTGTCCTCCAATGAAATTTTGCATCTTGAGTGCTCCTTCTCAATTTTGTCTTCTTCATAGATTCACTATAATGAGGAATTGATTGTACCTTTGGAATGTGTCTACCTAGTTCCATAATCTTGTTGCTTTGTAAGTTGCTCACATGATAGTTTTGGTTCTCTTCAAACTACACGTTTTGCAAGAATGATTCTTCTTCATTAATAGCCACATGAATCATTGGGAGAAATTTTTTCTAATGCCCTTCTAAAGCAAAAATTATGATCTCATGATCAACCACTTCAACCAACTCATTTGGGTCTCTGCTACACTATCTACTAGTAGGAATGAGTGCATGACCATCCTATCTAAGATCATATCTAACAAACTTTTGCAAACTATAATGTATTCTCTTTATTCTCCCATTTCTAGAAATGAGATTCTTGAAGTGATTTACTCCCTCTCTAAAGGTAAAATCACTGGGCTTGATGGGCTCACTAATGAATTCCTTCAAAATTTTAAAGAGGCTCATGTGGGACTTCTATGATATTTTTGCTGCAAAATGATACATTTTGGATGGTTTTGTCTTCTTTTTGAATGAAGGAATCATTAAAATCATCCACAAGAAAGACGCAATGAGTAGAATTTGGCATTGAAAGTGTAACATGATGATGTAGACTAGCTACAAACTCTTTGGTAAAGATGCTTGACCATCACATTAGAGGCCATCTCAAATCATGGATCAACAGAGATAAGAAAGGCCTTATCAAAGGAAAATTCATTTTTGAAGTGATCATTGACTTTTGGGAGGGGATAAATTTCACTTATGAGACAACCCAAAACATTCCCTTCCTCAAGATAGATTTTCAATATTGTGTATAACGAATAGGAATGGATTCTCATCTTTTGATCCTTCAAGGACCTTGGATGGAGCCCTACACTCATCAAAATCATTTCCAAGCTCATGGGAAATGCCACTTCCTGGATTACATTTGGTGGAAATTTCTTCGTAGTAGCATATCTTAAGTGCGTCATCAAACAAGGTTGCTTGATAGCCCCATTTCTATTTGGTATGGCCACAAATGGGATTATCTACCTCATAGAGAATCCAAATTACTCTATACATATTGAGGTTCAATCCATTCCCCACATCAAGGAGGATATAGTTCTTAGGATATTCTTTGATGACACTAATGTGTTTTTGCATAATGAAACAAAGTATCTCTAGATTCTAGAGTTACGTAAATAGTTTTTGTGAGGCCAATAGTCAAAGAACCAACCACTTGAAGACTATGTAAAGGACCCTTTATGGACCTATCTTGAATTTTCTAGAGTTTGAAAGATATCAAGAGCTACAAAATAGTCGAATCTCAATTAGTTTAGGAATTAACAAAAATCAAAGTTGGGATTGATTTCTTAGTGAGGTTGACAACATCCTTTTGTATTGGCGTGGGATGGTGATAAATATTTTCTTTATGTCCTTAGGCATCTACTTTTTTGGCTAAAAGAGACCTTGCAGTAAAGAGATGCTAAAATTTGAAAGGATCTAAAGAAAATTCTTTGGATAGGGGATGCTAAGAAAAAAATGTATGGGGAAGATTAAACGGGAAATATGTACTACTATCGTAAAGGAGTTGACTAGTTTGGGCATTCTATATGTGGATATTTTGGCCAAAAAATGTTGGATAAATTGATGATTAAAGCTTGGCATATGTCAAAACATCTTGGTCCAATTAGATCTTCAATACTACTAAGAACCTCTCTCTTAAGGGGCTCCCTAGGTGGCAATCATTCCATTCTATGATTCTTTTGTTTTTTCTTGATTTAGGTGTCTTTGCAATCATGGATCCCATATGCTTCTTATGGAAGGGGTGGAACCCGATGATAGATTTCTGTAGCATCATTAATGATTTGAAGCGGGGTACTTAGATTAGATAAAAACAATATATTTTTCTCCCATTTTATGGGTATGCTAAGAGTGGATTTTGAGTACCTCCAAACAGCAAAGAGAGTATGGAATAAAGGTTTCCAAATGTGGACAACCTTGCAGCATCAAGATAGAAGGAAGTGGATAAGGTTTCAGGACATTGTTCTACATTGCAATGTTGACTTTGAAGAATAGTTTTCATTAATAAATTGGATCCACACTTTGGAGGACTATAAGACCTACCTCATGCTAGGCCTAGAAACCCCCCCTCCCAACTAGAGAATCTCAGATTGCTAATGTGAAAGAGTATGGAAGATATTATGAGATTGAAAAGAATCCAAGAATTTCCATGACTTTCTTAAGAAGAAATATTGTGTGAACTAGACATGGATAGGATGGAAATTCAAGTTTAAGGAATTGTGGCATCTGTTTATAAAAAATGAGAAAACCATGTTAATGTGGCAAATTTTTTATAAGGGGATCTACACCAATGTCAAAGACACTAAAATTTGCACCACCACCCCTTCATGAATTGATACATCAATGGTAGGAAAGGTTTGGGCACCTTTTCTTCTCCTACTCTAAGAGAACTGTGACTTAGAAATGGAGCTAAAAACTCTTATTTTCACCAAAGTAGATTATTTGGAAGCAAACACTTCTTGAAGAAGTGATTATGTGCTCCATTGGGCGATGGAATGCTGTTAGCTACAAAGCACTTTGAAAGATTTTGAAGGAAAGATGTATAGTTAACTTTGATAACCAACCCAATAAATGGTCGATAGAGAGGTTATTTACATGTGTAGGTAGGAGGATTCATGTTTCTAAGAGTTCTTCATCTCTTAGTGACCATTGGATGTTCATTGTAGGAAAAAAAGGGTGATCAAAATGTGGGCCCACCATGAAGGGAAGAAGGTTATCAACCTTCTTTATAATTATTCCTGATTTCTTATAAATTTTCCTTATCTATAGTTTAAGGCTTGTTTTGCACAAAGCAAAAACATAATCAAGTCGGAGATCTCCTCTTGCCTAAGAGTTAGTGGTGGTTTGGGCATTCTTGAACTTGAAGCTTTCTCCAAAAATCTAGATAATAAATGCTTAGACAAGAGGAATGGTCTCTTGTGTATGGTTCGTCTTCTTGTCATACAAAAGGTCCATATTACACCAATAAGTGATTTATAAAGATGTGTGCCCTTATCACAAGTAGTGAGCTACTAACTCGTGAATTATATATTTGCTTGTACATAAATTTCGCCATTCTCATGACAATACAATCAATGCAAACCTTAACTGCTACCTACTTAGTCGAATAGCATGTGGCCAACATACATTTACTTTTAGCTTGGCTAGCTGGAATAATGTCCCCAACAAAATCAAGACCCCACCGTTCAAAATATTGCCACCCTGTTCAAATGAATAGTGCTTGAAAATTTAGCCTAGTTGGCCTAGGAGCACAACTCTGGTAGATGTCACATTTGTTGGCAAATTTGATAACATCCTTCTGATATGAGGCGACCATAATCCCTTCTGAAACATTTTTTGTGCCAAGTCCTCTCCCTTGAGATGCCCTTCACTGTGTGCTTCTTCTAGCAAAGAAATTACTTCTTGCACATGTTTTTACAAGATAATATCCTGTCAATATTTATATTACTAACCATTTATGCATGGAAAATTCTTTGGATTCAAACAACAATTTACACCTCTCTAATGGACTTAAGTGCATAAAGATTTTTTCTAAAGTTATAACTTGCACAATTGCATCCTACAAATCAATTTGAGCTTTTGCAAGAAAGAGGCCACTATCCAAAAGGTACCTATTGGCCTTTCACTCGTGGCCATTCTTGATGCCTAAGCCACTATTTACTGTTCTTTTCTTGGCTTAATGTGAATGTCAAAGTCATATTCTTGAAATCGCGATAGCTGCCACCAAATTATTTCAACTACTCTAAGATTATTATTCAAATTATTAGAGATTCATGATTGAAAACAAAAACGAAATGTACATCTAGAAGATAATTTGAAAAATGTTGAAGTGCAATGACAATAGACAAACCTTCTCCTTTTGTAGTACTATAATTTCTCTCTGGCCTATGATCTGATTGCATAAGCAATAGGTTGGTCCACCTTTTGTAGGGATTGTTGTGCCAAGACATCTCCTACTACATCAAGATTGGCATTTGTATGCACATGGATATGAAGTGACCAATTAGGAACATTTAAGACTAGAGTAGTAAATAATCATAGCTTTAACTCACTAAATGACTTTTTAGCTTCAAGACTCCATGCAAAAGGGATGCCTTCAGAGAGGCTCGGTATTTTTTAGTACATGTGTATAAATCTTCTATGGTACCCTACATGGCATATAAAACTTTGCACTTCCTTAGGATTCCATAGAATGGTCATTCACTGAATGGTAGAAAGTATGTAACCAAGAAGAGTACCTTAGGTGACCAGAATATGACATATAGCATGATTCAACTTCAAATCTCTTTTGAGACACTCCTCAAAGATTTCTATCAAATCTTTCAAGTGTTAATGAAATGTTTCGGCCACTAATTTTTCCAATACTTTTGTGAGGTATAATAACCATGGATGAAGAGCATCTTGAATAGTCTACACGAATGATAATATCTACCTCTTCTAATTTTTTTTTTTCACTTTTGAATGCCTCTACATATTGGGGTTTAAGTCAATAAGGCCTAATTCTTACATGCACAGCTCCCTCTACTAAGGGTATTCCATGTAATCCAAGCTTCTATGGAATACATAATAGATCCTTGAAGGATCATGCTAAGGCATATTTATAGGAAAAATAAGAGAGGTTACATTTTGTAGTAAGTAGTTCCACAACCATGTGGCTATGTGGACTTCTTGCAGGCTCTCTTTATCTCAAAAGTTAACTTCTTAAACATATACTTGAGGGGAAGCCTCAATCTAAAGATGATAAATACTATACATCAGGGTGGAATTTAACTTATGCTCCATGATATGTTCCTTTTCCCATCAATCAAGAATATCTAGAAATGTGAGGTCTTCCTTGATCTCAAGATAAAAATTAGCCTCCTCATGCGTCTAAACAATTTGGGTGGCTTTTGTCCCTACATCCATAAACTTTTGAGTTCCTCGTGACTACCTATCTCTTCCTTGCATAATAGTTTAGTGGTGCATTTTTGAAAAATTTCACCACTTTGGTCAAATGTCCCTATTGGGGGTTTCTACCTCTCGTGAGGTTCATGAAAAAATATGATATTATTGTTGATATATTTAGGTAGTGATGTGTGTGAACATACTAGGACTATCGTGGAACTTTTTTCCCTCTTTAGGAGGTTTTTTCCCTCGGCTTGTATATATGCCTATTGCCCTAACGTGTGACTTATCTTTGTATACTCTAGTGGTAATACATTAAGTATTATGTGTTGTGCTCCAAGGTTCTTCTTCTTCCTCATGTTATTTGCATGCTTTCAAAGACCTCAAACTCCAATAATTGGTATTAGAGTAGGTCACCACTTCATCTAGGGCATCGACAACACCTCTCCGATCATAGTCTCAGAATCGCATGAAATTCGGTGTGCATACTTAAGGTGATTAGGGAGATCAAAATAGTTTTGTTTTGTGCATTTTGATCGTGTTTCAGCCTCTGAATGCATTATCATAGTGCTTATGCAGGCTATTTTGTCTTTTTGTACCAAAAATATATGCAGGTTTTGGTTCACCAGTATAAGCATCTCAAAGTTTGCTACAGGTTTAGTAGACCTCGTCAAGGTAGTTGTGTTGAACTTTTTCAAACACAATCATTTTTCTGCATCAAGGTATTTTAGTTAGTGGCGATGGCTTAAAGCAGTGATGCATTTCGTATGTTGGCTATCGAGAATAAGTTGGATGGTATGAATTACCCATTGTGGGCTTATATGATGCATCATGTATTGGTCCCAAAAGGACTGTAGAATATTTTGCAAGGTGTTGAAAAACGTTCTATTACACCTACAAATATAGGTATTGAATCTGATGTAGACGGAATTAAAGGCAAGAGCATCCTTTGCACACCATGTGGTTAACCTTTCTTGCTCTTCCCTTGTGGGTTGATGCTTGCTCCTGTATGTTGGCATCTCTTCATCTCTTGACATGTATCCTTATAAACTTATCCCTTGAAGGTAGGCTTGCATCCTTAGTGACTAGGTTGAGTAGTTGTTTCTGTCCAAGTTTTCAATGAAGGATGGAAACTCATCTCCCATCTTTTTTGTTGTTGCTTTGATACCACTATTGGAGGAGATGGTGGATAGTCTTCAGAGATGAAGTGGTGTTGCGTAATCCTACTTCACACTTGCCAAGAATGATTATTGGAGATTGTAATGGGGTTCTTTACCTAGCTAATGGATATAAATAATCATATGTGATGTTTGGAATATGATCCACTAATCAAAGGGTTAAAGATCAAGACCAAAAAACTTGTTATTCTTGTCTCTACTCCTGTTCAGTGTTTAGAACAATTCTCTCAGCATAGTAGCAATTAGCTTAATTCCTTTTAAGGATATGTAATTAGCTTGGATAGGTACTAATTATGAGTGATCTCATCAAAAATGATGAACTACACACTGATAATACTGTTTAGCAGATCAAAGGACCTTCTCGACAATTTCGGTATTCAATAGTCAACAAACCAGAGAGTAAAGAGGTGTTAATATCTCACGATTATAGAAGCGATGATAATGAGATTATGTAAGTATATACTAGACAGTATGCTAAATCTATCATGCTTTAAATCATGACAAATGATCAATCATGCACTATGAGCAAGCTCTACGAAGATCACTATTGTGATGTAGTCATGAAAGAGAAGTGAAATGAAGATATGATAGAATGTATGTATTAAAACATGTACACATACAATGTCATTGGCAAGGACTGATTCCACAATGTGAGAGGTATGAATGATCTATAGAGTGATCTCTTCAATTCACAATATATCCCCTAAAAAACATTATCTCATTGAATTGAGATGCACGCGCATCTTTTGATCCTCCTTTTGATAGTCGAGTTTGGGGCCAACCTTTTGAATTCAAATTCAAAATTCTACCTAAAAGTGAATCCTTAAGTATAGGATATATTCTCTCATTACCCAACTACCAAATAATTCAAGATTTGATGCTTCCTAACTTCCTCGTGGTTGTAGACCATTTTTACAAAAGTAAAGGTGAAGGACTTTTACAAGAGTTTGATCATATAAAGTACAATAAGAGTTATGCTAATTCACCAAGCATGTGAGCTTGGTTTCTATCGCACCAACAAAATCTACTCAGAATGGACCATGGAGCCAATCCCAAAGCATAAGATAGGTATTGGTCTTCGTACTATTAATGAAGAAGAATCATTCTTGCAAGATGAGGATGTGCAGTTTGAAGAGAAGCAAAATGATCACTTGAGAAACTCACAAACTAATAGGATTATGGTACTAGGTAGACACATTCCAAAGGTATGATTAATTCCTCATTATAGTGAAGCTATGAAGAAGAAAAAACTAAGAAAGAATCATACCCAAGGCACAAAATGTCAAAGTCATCAGAGTAAAGAACCTAAGCTGCAAGGTAGACCTACTTTTCTAGAGAGGAATGCAAAAACAAAGGTAGAAGTATCAAAGAAGATGGCCACTATGGTGCAAAAGAGAATCATGAAGATAGACATTACAGCTTGAAAGAGGTTTGATGACATCACAAGGGAAGTAAAAAGAAAGATGTATTGCCAACATTCAAGGTCTAGACAGGAAGATTTGGGTAAGGAAAAAAAATCCCTAGAGAGCACTTCTAGGGTGGAGTCTAATTCTCTATGATGAAAGAAATTAACTCACTATACATATAGTAGTTATGTTAAGTCTATTTTTGTAGTTTATCATGTTTGAATAAGGAAATACATGAGAAATTGCAATGAGACCATGCAACAGCTTGATGTGGGGGACTATAATCTAGTAGAAGTTCATTCTTTTCTTCCTTCGTTTCACTCTACTTCTTGCATTGAAGTGATCCATGCATTGAAGTGGGCCATGATTATAGCTTTTGAGAGTGATTTCTCCAATACTCATAGGTGCCCATGATGGGATCGAGAGAATAAGAGAGGAAGCAAGGGACTTGAAATCTCGCCCAAATAGGAGATCCAAAATAGTCCATGAGCTCTACATTTCTTTATATTCCTCAACAAATTTCTTCATGTTCATCTCCACCAAGCTTTATATTCTCTCATGAATTCCTCCAAGGTGTATGATTTTGCCTCTCAAAAGTCGTCCTTCATGAAATTGATCTATCTAGGATAAGAAATTTGTCCCAACAATGAGCAAGACTAAAAATTCTCCTTGTTCCCCTTGTAAATTTCATGGGTGCAAAACCCTTCTAGGAGGAGCTTCATGGGTGCAAAATCCTTCTTAGAGGAGCCAATTCCAAGCAAAGGGCAAATGGTGAATTCCTAAGCATGGGCAAATGGAGAATTTATTCGCCCTCTAAACTCATCAAAGCAAAGCTAAAGGGCAGAAGGTGTTGGATCATCAAGATTACACTATGCTCAAGGTGGATTTGATGTACATCAAAAGCTATCACTTGGATTAAGACAATCAAAAGTTTGCCCAACGCAAAGGTGTTGATGAAGGTGGTTAGGTGGAGGGGATGGTAATATTCCACACTAACCAAGACCACTTCAAATGTATTATGAGGATTTCAAAGAAATTCAGATCCTCCTCTAGAAAGTTGTTCGAGTGAGGAAAAATACCGAATTCATCTTTTTGGCCCCTTCAAAAAGAATGCACGCCCAAATTCGTCTGTTCCCTGAGTAGGAATTCATCTTTTCGAGTTCATATGATTCTATTAAACTCTATAAACGTATTCTTCCAAGTCAAAAATTGCAGCAAGTCTATGGGAGCAAGATTTCACTTCCCTTCCTCATCAAGAAATTCATCTAGCATGGGAAATGGTCTTGCAAATCCGTCCTCGTGAAAATTTGTCTCCATGGGTTCCAAGACATCTATCGAATTCTTCTGTAAGAAATAATCCTCGACACTAGGATTTAGAATTCGTCCTCCTTCTTCCACAAGCATCCTCAATATTGGCATCTTCTCAGTTATCCATATTCATCTCGATAATTGTTCATAACAAACCCTTGCTTGGATTCGTTTCTCCTTCATCAAGACTACAATCATCCTCTAGATTTGTCTAACTAGCTTGGTCCTAAATTCTCTACCTCACAAGAATCTCCCTCATAGCTTCATATCCTTAAAATCATCCTTCTCGCAATGAATTTCGAGGACTTGTTTTCTATGCAGAAGATTCAAAAGGGAGAGTTGGTTCATGATGAAGGAAACACTCACATTCAAAATTATATTCCAAATTCTGTGGACCGTTTTTAAGTGAGTTGGTTGCTAGTACCAGTTTTGGACCACTCGTTAAAAATGGCCACCAGTAGTGAAAGTGTAGTAAATGATTGGATTCGGCAGAGGCCACTCTCTTGGCCTAAGTACCCATATAGGAATTAGTTTGCATTTTTTTTGCACACGGATCAGGAGGGATATACAAAGATATATGAATTTGAGAGCTATCACATTGTCCTCACCACTTGACTCTAATTTCTTGCGATTTTTGGACTTTTGGTGCTATTGTGGTTCTGACAAGTGTACTTCTTGAGTGTGCTTCCATAGTGCTACATCCTTGTTACTCTCTGCTCATTGGTGCAAATTTCGTGACTATGAAAGAGGCCTCTTTGTGGTCAATAGAGAGTGAGGGCCTCAGAGTTGGGTGGCAGTTTGCATGATAGTGGAATTAAATATTCCTTAAGAAGGAACTCCCCGTGTGTAGAAAGAGTACTAAAATCATGGTCTTGGTTACCCCCTCTACATGTACTTGAATAGATACCTCATAGAAAACATGCAAGTATCCCATTTGGTGTGTCAAACTATAGAAGAGGCCACCTAGAATACACTTCCAATACCCCTACTACTCAAGGGGGAAGTCTTTCTTATGGAAGTATAGCCTCTTTCATGTTTGTCTGTAGGAATCAACTTGAAAGTGAAATAGTGAAGTGAGAATAAGGAAAAATTTACAAGTATATTGATGATAAAAATCCAAATTTATAATTCAAATTGATTATAGAGCAGTAGAGAGTGGGCTAGTCACACTATCATTATGGATCCGAGATGATAGGTAAGCTAAAACTCTATATAGTCACCATCGATTGATGTGAATGCACACTGAGCAAAGTTGCAATAGAGTGCAGAGAGCAACCAAGGGATAGCTCAACAAGAGGATAATTCTTGTAGAGAATAATCAATACAACTAGAGTAGAGATTTGACAACGAGATGATCACAAGATAAAGAGATGTAAGACTACATATGTGGGATATAGATGATGTTAGACTCAAGAAATGATAGGTAGGAGATGGTTGAACCACACCCTAAGAGGGAGGATTAGCAAGTAATCCTCAACCATGGCTTTTGGGGCAAGTGGTTAGCCCATCGTACTCCTAGCTGGTAGGTCTTGAGTTCAAATCCTAGATTTGGTATCAGAGCATAGGAAGTAGGCGTGGGCAAGGAAGGCGCGCGCGTCGCTTTCAAAGGTGAGCTCAACATAGATTAGAGTGTATCTCCCAATCCATAGGTCAGATTTTGACGCGTAAGATACCATTGGAAAGCTCTCAAAACGAGCGTTCTAATGGAAGCACTAGATTGAGGATCCAAGATACCTAGCATGGGTGAGAACCAAATTCAAGATACTAAGGTTGAGAACAAGGTGCTCAAGAGACCAAGGTTGCGAGCAAGACAAGTCCATAGGCAAGTGGCCAAGAAGCAGAAGGCAAGGTTCTAGAGACCAAGGTTGAGAGCAAGGGTTCAAGAGACCAAGGTTCAGAACAAGATGGTTCAAGAGACTGTGCAAGGTTGAGGACATCAATTCAAGGGGAGATCAAGGATTGATCATTGAGGACAATGATCTCTAGAAGGGGAAGAGAGTGTTAGACTTAAGAAATGATAGGCAGGAGATGGTTGAACCACACCCTAAGAGGGAGGATTAGCAAGTAATCCTCAACCATGGCTTTTGGGGCAAGTGGTTAGCCCATCGTACTCCTAGCCGGTAGGACTTGAGTTCAAGTCCCACAAATGATAGCCTCAGGGTTTAGTATTTCAGATCTAGAATTTTAAGATTAGGGTTTTTATTAAATATATATAATTAAATATATAAAATTAAATATATAAAAATAGGATTGCGTAAGGAAAAAAGATCTGAATATATAAATAAATATATATAAAAAATAAGATAATTATATACATAAATAAATATAAAAAGAACTAGGGTTTTAAACTATTTAATTAAATATATATAATTAAATATATAAAATTAAATATATAAAAATAGGATTACATAAGGAAAAAAAAAATCTGAATATATGAATAAATATATATATATATAATAAGATAATTATATACATAAATAAATATAAAAAGAACTAGTGTTTTAAAATATTTAATTAAATATTTTTAATTAAATATATAAAATTAAATATATAAAAATAGGATTACGTAAGGAAAAAAAATCTGAATATATGAATAAATATATATATAAAATAAGATAATTATATACATAAATAAATATAAAAAGAACTAGTGTTTTAAATAATTTAATTAAATATTTCTAATTAAATATATAAAATTAAATATATAAAAATAGGATTACGTAAGAAAAAAAATTTGAATATATATATATATATATATATATATATATATATATATATATATATATATATATATATATATATATATATATATATATATATATATATATATAATAAGATAATTATGAAACTTACGAAACACAGCGAATAGGGCAAGTACAGCAGGTAATTTATTACTTTATTACTTCTGCCCATATTTTTCCTCTGGTACGGGACCCGTATAAGTCGAAACCAAGGAAGAAAAGAGAAGCTTTGTTTTTTAAATTATTTAATTAAATATATATAATTAAATATAATTAAGTAAGGAAAAAATCTGAATATATAAATAAATATATAAATACACAAACACACATACTTATATACCTATCTATATTCACATATATATACATATACACATATATATACACATGCATACATATATATACATGTTTTAGTTCTAGGTCATTTGGATTAGGGTTTTAGGGTTTTAACACGTACATAACATATATACACACATACAGATACACATATAATACATATATACATGTATATACACATGTGTATAGAAATATACATAATTTAGGTCTAGATCTTTAAAATTAGGGTTTTAGGGTTTAGGCATACATATAACTTAATTAAGAGGAAAAAAATCTGAATAAATAAATAAATATATATATATAATAGGATCAATCAAGAAAAAATCAGAATATATAGATAAAATAGGATAACTGTATAGATTAGGGTTTTAAAATTAGGGTCTGGAGGCGGAGGAGGTGGTTGTTGTGGAGGCAGTGCGACGGACGTTGTGTCACCCGCTTCTACTCCTAGGACGAGTACCTCACATGTAGGTACGCCACGCAGTACACCACACAGTACACCACGCAGGACATCACGCAGTACACCACGTACACCTTGGGGTGCTCATGACCATGATGACTCCAAGGTGTATAGTATCCGAGATGGAGCTCCGGTGATGGATGCGGCTGGCAAAGCAATGCGTGCACGCATACGATAGCTTTGCTCCATCCAGTTTGGACACTCCATGATGCGAAAATGGAGTGAACAGGATAAAGATCGGAAGAATTATATCACACAGACGATTTACCAGGAGTTCCGACTAGCCGATGGAGAGTCGATTGTCAGTTCAGAGTGGATTCTGCATACCGCACATGAGGTCATGTCGCATCGACGATCCGAGGCTCGTGATGCATTCAGAGAAGGCTTACCAAAGCCTGTGTGGTTAGATGCTGAGGAGTGGGACATGATTCGTGATGAGCAGCAGGAGACTCCTGATCGATATCGCCAGCAGCGAAATGTCGCAGCCACACGTCTAGACACGATTGGACCATTACATTTGGGCAGCGGCGGATATGACACGATGCGTCATGAGTTTGTAAGTACCATTTCATTTATTGAATTTATTTGTGTTAAATTTCTCATATATATTTCTCTAATCTTTTTATATTTGTTTCAGGAGCTGGCAATGGGTCGTCCTCCAACACGATCGGAGAAGTCTTATGGATATAGTCATGGGTTGACTGCACTATTGCAGGACTTAGAGGGACGCGGTGAGGTAGTTTCATGGGAGCATTTGCGATGAGCTAATTCATTTATAAACTTGGTTTTTACTTGTTTGTAATTTTCATGTGAATTTATCTCATTCCATCAATGTTCTTTGTTGCAGGACTGTTGATATGGAACGTTCTTTGCATGTGTATGGCAGTGGAAGACCAATATTTTGTATTTGATTTCCATATGGCAATACATTGCTTTGCCACATTTTGTAAAAGCGTCATATATGATGGTGGTTTTCCACACTGTTGTACATGCTTCATTATTGAAATATATAACCTCTTTTGTACATGGTTCATTGTTCATTCTGATTATCGATCTCTTTTGTGTACAATAATAATCTGTTTCATGAAATCATATTTCGGTTGTCATTAGAGTACACATCACATGTACTCGATTTTTTTTAGGGAGAGTGTATTGTCTCTTGTTCAGCAACATCATGGTAATGTTGCTGTAGCAAAAGACAAAACATTCTGCCCAAAAAGAAAAATTGCAGGTTTGGTCGTTGGTATAAGCGACGGTACTCCTAGTGGTGTCATCGAAATTACAGTCGCTACACCCAGGAGGCGATGCAGCAGAAACCAGTTACCGACGCATATACCGACGCTTATACCGACGCATATATCCACGCTTTTATCGATGTTTATACCGACCTTTTGGTACCGACGCGGAAACCGACCTTTACACCGGCGTCGCGGCAAATAAAGCCGCGTTCATTTTCCTCGGTAAAAACCTCGGTATACCATCGATCTGTTGTAGTGAATCTTGAACCATGGCTTTTGAGGCAAGTGGTTAGCCCATCATACTCCTAACCAGTAGCACATGAGTTCAATTCTGGCAATCAATATCCAAGCCTAGGAAGTAGGCTTGGGCAAGGTGGATGCATGGCACATCACAGGGTACATCCACTAGGGTACACCTTGTTAGGGTGCATCATTGCTGCCCAAAGATTAGAGTGTATCTCCCAATCCATAGATTAGAATTAGACATGTAAGGTACCGTTGAAAAGTAGATAAAGCATACTAAAAGTTTCTTTATTTTTTCATTTATTTTATGAAAAGTCTTGTGACTTGTCAATTTTTACTAGCACTTGAACATCTTAGGTGTACATAGAGTGTGAGAACCTTAAGAAAATAAAATAAAAACCATAAAAATTATAAAACCATTAAAAACGATCTACATCTTATCCTTGCATGGAATCAAGACCCTCTTCACCCTATAGGAGTGATACACTCATGCGTGAGCTCACTTCAAACCCCATAGGGACCATGAGTGCTAGGATAGCACATTTAGAGAGCACACTTCACCACATCTAGGAACACATTGACGAAGAGATTTCTCTCTCCCCAATCAGTTGAAGAAATTATGAAGATATAAATTTAGTTGCAATAGAATGGATCCATGCACTCGACGAGTTCTTATCACATTTCCTTGGAATTGATGAACGAATGGAATAAGTTTTGAAGGGTTCCATTGGACATTTACTTGATAAAGCAGACATAAATAAATACACAAGAATTAGCTTATGGAAATTTCAGAGACTATTAAAGGAAGCTTACTTGGATCAGCTCAAGTTATGATTCAAACGAATGCCTCAAAGCAATATAGCACTACTACTGTTATCAAATATATGGCGAATTCATTCGACAAATTAGAATGGGTGAAAAAATTGCAAATGACACAAGCTTTACAGAGGCGCTCATCTCATGTCAATATGATCACATGTTCTCTATCAACCCACTCGGACTCTTGCCAAGCTCATCGGAGGGTGATGGATATATATATATATATCTATCTGAAGAGCATGTAAAATATATATATATATATATATATATATATATATATATATATATATATATATATATATATATATATATATATATATATATTTTTAATTTATTTATTTATTTATTTATTTATTTATTTATATTTCGATGATTTTAGGATACAATGAAATACAGATTAAAAGAAATATATATAGCGATCGTGTTTAGCTTGAAATTTTTAGCAAAAAGTATTCACGTGCATTCTTTTGGGAGAAGCTCTAGTAATAGAGTTTTTTTTAGTTGAAAAGGGGAGGCCAGTAACTAAGCATGGTGGGCATCATCTGCATGGCGGCAGGCAATACACGCGGGGGTCAATATATCGAAGAAGAGTCAGGCACTTAAGCCATCTAAGCGAATACATACAGAGAGGAGCATGCATGCACAGGGAGGCAAGTTCATGGATTAAACGTGCTTACATCAACTCGGAGATCTGGCAACTCACGGACATGAGAGGGGAGAGGAAGTAATTCATTCAACTGACATCTCCGACAAGCTGCTGACTGTGCCGATGCTTTGATGATCATTATCTCTGAGGATGCTAATAATCTTACTTCCGTCAAAACTTCATTTCATATCGGAACTGATGCCTAAAAACGTTCAAGTTAAGACAATACTCGTACTCATCGGACAACGACCTTAGTAAGACACATGAATACGCGAATAGAGGTCAATCCTATTGGTCCTGATCTGAATGTTGGAGAGTTTTTCTGCTGACCTTTGATGATCCTACAATGGAGGCACACAACTGTGGTTGATGAGAAGCGTTGCAATCATTTGAGGGCTCAATTTCTGACGTTGGGACTCTTGGTGCATTCGGATGATCAAGTCTGATTTATGACTCCGAGGGGAAGTGTGGAACGTGGTCTACATGTGATGTACTACTATGCGATCCATACTCTAATCATGACGAGATCAGACGGACACTGTGTTAGGAAACGCTGAAGCAAACCAACAGAATTGTAAGCAGTTTTGTTCATTTACTATTATGCATAGTTGTTCTCATGAATCATTCATTGATATGATTCTGATCCAATACATAACTCCATCTGATCCCATACATCCATCCGATCGCTTTTCTAATATCTACTTTTACGATTATAATTCACTCCTATTTTCACTTCGCCCCATTTCATTGACTATATAACTATGAATTGTCCACCTTTACGTACAGTTCTTTCATCTACCACCAAATATAGTACCCTATATACTTGTGATGATAAACACCTATGTTTTGATGCCTGACATCCTCTCTACTGATAGTACTCTAGAGAACCCCCTCCTTTCTCATGATACATTTAGGAGTGTCTCTTCTATTGCAACATGTTTCTAATCGTTCTTCATATGGAACCTTTGACATAAAACCATTGAACGTAAACTGATTATGTAGGTTTGGGTTCATTCATATAGTCTCATATACTTGGAGTGGAATGAAACTATACAGCAAGATTGCTTTATCGGTCTCATCCAAAACGTTTTCAAAAATTGAATGATCTCTTATGATTCTCTATCCTTTGCATTCGATTAATCTTGGCTATGATGCATTAGATCCGAGTGTATGACATACTATTGATGCATTATTTTCTTACGTGGTATTGATCTGCTAGAAATAGTTTGATTTGAAGTCTTGTTGTTCTAGTTTACATACATAAAGAAGCAATTTCTTCACAAATTTCGAAGTTTTCAAGTGTGATGTTAATACGTCATTAAGATTCACATAAGAGAGTAAGACGTTAATGAGAAACGTAAAGAAAGACTTTGCTTAAGCTTCTTGATTAACAAATCTTCTTTGCAAATTACATACATACTCTTCTATGAGCATTTGGAAATTTGGAAATTTGTGCGAATTTTTTTTTGAAGGTAGGTCATGTAAAGATATTTATCATCAAGTTTTTTTTATTCAGTCAAAGATGATGGTTGAATTTTTCGCCAAAAAAACCAATCCATTCCCTTGAGATAAGGGTTCATTTTTTCCCAAAAGAAGTAATTCATTACCTTGAGTTTTCATTTGTCTAATATTTACCCGAGTTTGCTCCAAGCACCCGGCGTGCGCCGATAGATTTGGTGGTTGACTTGATCCACAAACCGAGCATCTACACCTTCCGACATTTGTGAACCTGACATGAAGAATCGGCGTTGCAACTCAGGTACATATGATGGGAAGAAATTCAAAGTATTTATACTTGTATTTTCCTTGCTTGCACATATATAAACAAAAATGAAATCTAATGTAGAAAACATTCTTCATGACATGGAATCACAATTATTCTCATCGATGGATATTAAATTTGATTCCAAATTTGAGTCATTAAATTCCTTACTCTCAATCTTGACTAGACATTATATTTGAATTTAATACAACTATTAAATCTTTAGATACTCAATTTGATCAAGAGTTTAGGAATTTAGAAGGAACTCTCCACTATGAACTTTCAATTTTGAATGAAAGTATGGATAAACTACCAAATCATGTGAAAGAAATTTGAACATTCATTACTATTAGCCATGAAATTTCAAGTTTGAAAGAAAATATTGAAAGGCTAACCAATCAAGTAAAATAAAGTGCTACATGTGAGTGTAAACATAAACATCAAGTTCACTTAAAAATATATCTACACATTCTATTAAGCAAAACCGTTTACCCGACCATAGAAGAATCACTCCTAGCCCTTTACATAGAAGAACAAATAGAGTCCATAAACAAATTGTTTAATGCTTTTGGTGTGATAAAATAGGTCATATATATGGGAATTGTATTGACTATGAGAAAGCATGTAGACCAACACTGGTACTTGAAATTGAACGAAAAATATGTAATTATCATGATCATTTACCTCTACACTTGAATTAAGGAAGAGATGGTATGAAAGCATATTTTGAGCACTCAAGACATCGACCAAAAGCATTTAATAGATTGAAGAAGCAATGGATGCCAAAGAAGCATAACAATACTCAATCTAATGGAATTAATTGTTTAACTAAAAAGGGAGAAACCTCCATAAGTATGAATCAAGACAAATCATTAGACATAGGTACAAAAAGATTTGAGAAATTTTTGAATAAACAATTACAATTAAATAAAGAAGAACATGAAAAACCAATTAAAGTGAAAAGTAAGGTAGATGGCACAGCCTATGTCCAACTTGATGCAAAGTTTTTGTATAATGAAAAGGATTTAATCCTGAAAAGATTAAAAGTTTTATGTAAGCAAAATACAATTATATTCTAACCAAAATTCAAGATTACATTAAAGAACAAGAGAATGATGTAAATATAATTTCAGAAAATGACCAAGAAACTATAGCATATCATGAACATGAACATCAAACCAAAGTAGTAGGAATTGTTGATAAAATCATGAACCAAATTGAGAGCCATTTTTCATATTTTCTTGTTCCTTTGGATACGAACAAGCAAAATAGCAAGATAATATTACAACAAAATTTTTGATGGAAAAGAAAATCCTTTACTTAAGTTTCAAAATGCATACTTAAGCATTTTGAGATTCTGTTTTGTAGGTATTGACAAATATTGTTTTTAAATGAACAACTCATTAATACACCAATTAGTTGCGAATGTAAACAGAAACAAAAGGATATGATGAACGGGATTTTTTACTTTTTTTCTCATCAAAAAGTTAAACTATGAATGATCACGGGAGTTTATACTTTCTTCCTCATCAAAAAAAGTAAATTATGAATGATCATGGGAGTTTTACTTTCTCCCTCATCGAAAAAAAGTAAATTATGAATGATGATGAGAGTTTTACTTTCTTCCTCATCAAAAACATAAATTATGAATGATCACAGAGTTTTACTTTCTTCCTCATCAGAAAAGTAAATTATGAATGATCACGAGAGTTTTTACTTTCTTCCTCATAAAAAAAAGTAAATTATGAATGACCACGGGAGTCTTTACTTTCATCATCATTAAAAAAGTAAATTTTGAATTACACCTACATGAAGCTGATGAAGTCTATGATGAACAAAATTATGAAGATCTAGAAGAAATATTAGATTCACCATCAAATGAAGACAATGTGGATACACAAAACAACGAGGATGATGCATCTTCAAACGAGGAATAAAATATTTATTTTGGTTTACATTATGAAAAATGAATAACTATGTTTTTGAGATTGTTATAGGAAAATACCTTGTAGATGACGAATGGGTAGCGATGATGATCCATGAATAGTTCGTGTGACATAAATGGTTTTAATGACTTTATGAGTGAGCCTCTAGTGAGAAAGCTTTGTAATAAAATGTATTTTTGGGTACTAATGCTTGATGATTTTATGAAACAAGACAAATTCTTGGAGGACATTCTTCACAGAATAGAGCAAATAGAACTGAGTGAATTGAGAGAATTATTGAGTGATGAGTTTTTTGCATTGTAGTTTTCTTTTTTATTTTTCATTATTTGCACCATGTTGAGTCTATATTGCATTTTGAGTATGCATAAAATAATGTAGATACACATGTTTATTCTTTAGTTTGCACAATTTACTTGCAAAGATACACAGATTTTCAAGATGACAATCAATTGAAAATAAACATATTTTTAAAAGCTTCTTCATCAAATGCTCTTTTACCCCTTATGCACCATAACTGTTTGAAAATGCACTTAGAGTATGCATGATAGGGTCTCATTACATGACCTTGCATCGAGGCACGAACTGAGCTTTACCTATGCATGCATGAGTAATTGGAAGAATTGATGTATGTGCACATAAATATGTATGTGAGTGAATGCACAAGCTTCATCATCAGCAGCCTTTTACCTTAATGATTGCACCATATTTGTTTCTCCATGCATTTCAAAGTATGCATTCCATAGGGCTACATTATAGGGCCGTGCATAGACACTAATCTTCTGATCCCATGCATAGGACAAATCAAGTAAACTAATATTTTATATGAACTTACTTTTTGAAGTAACAGGTTATTTGGCCCATCGTAGATGTTGTGCAGGTTTGGTGGGAGTGGATGTCGGAGAGATTTCTATCTCCCCAATCGGTTGAAGAAATTATGAAGATATAAATTGATTTGCAATAGAATGGATCCATGCACTCGATGAGTTCTTATCACATTTCTTTGGAATTGATGAACCAATGGAATAGGTTGTGAAGGCTTCCATTTTACTAGGAATTTCAGAGACTATTAAAGAAATCCTACTTGGATCACCTTAAATTATCATTCAAACAAATGCCTTAAAGCGATATAGCAATATTGTTGCTATCAAATATATGGAGAAATCATTCAACAAATTAGAATGGGTGAAAAATTTATGAATAACACAAGCTTTAGAGAGGCTCTCATCTCATGTCAATATGATCAAACGTTTCGAAGTTCTGTCAACCCACTAGGAGCCTTGCCAAGCTCATCGAAGGGTGATGGATATATATATAGTGATCGTGTTCATCTTGATATTTTTAGCAAAAAGTATTAGCGTGCGTTCTTTTGGGAGAAGCTCTAATAATACAGTTTTCTTTTTAGTTGAAAAGGGGAGGCCAGTAACTAAGCATGGTGGGCATCATCTGCATGGAGGCAGGTAATACACGCAGGGGTCAATATATCAAAGGAGAATGAGGCACTTAAGGCAGTTAATCAGACACATAAAGAGAGGAGCGCACGTGCGCAAGGAGGTGAGTTCATGGGTTCATGGTAACTCACAGAGATGAGAGGGGAGAGGAAGTAATTCATTCAACCGACACCTCTGACAAGCTTCTAACTGTGCCGATGCTTTGATGATCATTATCTCTAAGGATGCTAATAATCTGACTTTTGTCAAAACTTGATTTCATATCGGAACTTATGCCTGACAATGTTCAAGTTATGACAATACTCATACTCATCGGACAACGACCTTAGTAAGACACATGAATACGCGAATAGAGGTCAATCCTATTAATCCTGATCCGAATGTAAGAGAGTTTTTCTGTTGACCTTTGACGATCGTACAATGGAGGCACACAAGTATGGTTGATGAGATGTGCTGCAATCATTTGAGGGCTCGATTTCTGACGTTGGGACTCTAGGCGCATTTGGAGGATGAAGTTTGATTTATGACTCCGAGGGGAAGTGTGGAACGTGGTCTACATGTGATGTACTGCTATGCGATCCATACTCTAATCATGAGGAGATGAGACGGACACTATGTTAGCAAACCAACAGAATTGTAAGCAGCTTTGGTCATTTACTATTATGCATAGTTGTTTTGATGAATCATTCATTCATATAATTTTGATCCAATACACAACTCCATCTGATCCAATAAATCCATCCGATCGCTTTTCTGATATCTACTTTTACGATTCTAATTCACTCCTATGTTAACTTTATCCCATTCCATTGACTATAGATTAACTATGAATCGTCCACCTTTACCTACAGTTCTTTCATCTACCACCGAATATAGTACCCTATATTCTTGTAATGATAAACACCTATGTTTTGATATCTACTTTTACGATTCTAATTCACTCCTATTTTCACTTCACCCCATTCCATTACCTATATAATTATGAATGTCCACGTTTACCTACAGTTCTTTCATCTACCACCGAATATAGTACCCTATATACTTGTGATGATAAACACCTATGTTTTGATGCCTGACATCCTCTCTACTGATAGTACGCTAGAGAACCCCCTCCTTTCTCATGATACATTTATGTGTGTCTCTTCTATTGCAACATGTTTCCCATCGTTCTTCATATAGAACCTTTGACATAAAAACATTGAATGTAAATAGATTATGCAGGTTTCTGTTCATTCATTTAATCTCATATACTTGGATTGGAATGAAATTACTCACTAAGATTGCTTTAACGGTCTCATCCGTAACGTTTTCAAAACTTGAATGATCTGTTATGATTCTCTATCCTTTGCATTTGATTAATCTTGGCTATGACGCATTAGATCCGAGTGTATGACATACTATTGATGTGTTATTTTCTTACGTGGTATTGATCTGCTAGAAATAGTTTGATATGTTCTAGTTTACATACATAAAGAAGCAATTTCTTCACAAATTTCTAAGTTTTCAAGTGTGATGTTAATACGTCATTAAGATTCACATGAAAGAGTACTTGAGCTGATCCAAGTAAGCTTCCTTTAAGACGATAATAAGAAACGTAAAGAAAGACTTTGCTTAAGCTTCTTCATTATCAAATCTTTTCTGAGACTTACATACATACTCTTCTGTCAGCATTTGGAAGATTATGCGAATTTGTTTTTTGAAGGTAGGTCATGTAAAAGATATTTATCATCAAGTGTTTTTTATTCAATCAAAGATGACGGTTGAATTTTTCCCCAAAAAAAGTAATCCATTCCCTTGAGATGATGGTTGAATTTTTCCCAAAAGAAGTAATCCATTTCCTTGAGTTTTCATTTGTGTGATATTTACCCGAGTTTGCTCCAAGCACGCAGCGTGCATCGATAGATTTGGTGGTTGCCTTGATCCACGAACCGAGCGTCTACACCTTTTGACAACGTGCATGGCTCCAAGAAAGAGGAAGTGATGCTTCAGACTGAGTTTCTGAGAATGGAGGTAGATCCTACAAGAGAGCATCAAGCTCCATAAGTCCCTAGAGATAGCATACTAGTCAGAGAGGCCCGATGGCAGCTCAAGGACCTTAAGCTGCCTAGATATCATGGCTGAACTAGTGCTAGGACTCGTGATGCTCTTGAGCAGTGGCTCAACAAGTAGGAGTAGTGCTTTTGCTCATGGAATATCATGGACGATAGGCATATGATTTAGCAGGATACTTATAACGATATGGACCTCACCCATAGGTGGTTGTGTAAGATAGAACAAGATAAAAAAGATCCCATGACTTGGGAACAATTTAAAGTCTGGTTCTACAAGAGCACTAGACACTTGATTCTTCATCAGTGAAAAGAACCAAACCATTCACGAGTACTCAGATAAGTATAGAGAGGTACTTCTTAAAGTACCTGATACTATCCTAGAGTTTCCCCAGGTCCGCAAGTTCATCTTGGGACTTAGAGAAACTATGAGACCTTTAGTGAGGAAGGAGAGGTCTCATTCCTTTGCACATGCCATGGAGATTGATTTGGTCTATGAGGATAGCCACAAGGGCATAGGCGTCTAGGGTCATAGGTCTTCATGGACTATGATGAGTCCACCTTCTTCTTCATCTACTCATGACTTGATCAATGCATAGCCTCAAGAAGAGGCTAAGTAGGAGCACATAATCAAGACACTTTCATGAGGTAAAAGGAAAGTTTCTACTTTGGTTGAGAGGGCATGTAATAATTCTATTATTATCCCTTAGCAGAAAGAGAATTCAATGAAAGAGGGGTTATCCTATGGGTGTTTAGGGAAGCACCTATTCAAGGAGTGTCTTAAGAAAAAGAAGATAGCATCGACCATAGTTATCAATCCCACTCAAGAAGGTAGTAATGGAGATGATGACTTTAGAGATTCCCCATCCTAAATATGATCTCTCGTAGTGGCCATGATGATCATAAAGAATATTCCTACTATGCCAGATGCTATGCTTTCACCAATGGCACAAAAAGGATATTAGTTTCTGGATACTATTAGAGTGGCATCTTTTATCAGTTTATGGTTGGGCTTTATGTCAGGAGGAAGGAGATAAGGAAGAGAGCTCACACATACACTCTCACTCTCAAGGATAAGCACACACACAGATTGAGGCAAGGAAGAATGATCTTCTTCTTCTTCTTCTATTACATAAAAGGAATGTACAAGAATGACCTAAAAACAAAAATACAACGAGTACAATATATAAAGATCAGTACATAAGGAAAAACCTACTGTTCGCGAATGAGTGAGCTAGGAGGAAACAAATGTGCCATCACTCTCGGTAGATAAATCTAATAAAGCTCAATAAAGTATCCCTGACATATACTGACGTGACCACTATACATGTCAGAGAAACAAAAAAGTGGTCCGTGGCATCCTGGATCATCACATGTTGAGCTTGATATCTCAACACTCCCCCTCAAGCTCAACGCCATATCCTGTAATCCAAGCATCTCCCAAAACTTCTTCAACTTCTCAGCTCCAAGTGTTTTGGTGAAAATATCAGGAACCTGCTCATCTGTTCTCACATAAAAAAGATCAATATGACCTGCTAATACTTTCTCTCTGATGAAGTGATAATGTACCTTGATATGCTTTGTTCTAGCATGGAAAATAGGGTTCCATGCTAATTGTATGCTGCTAAGATTATCACAATAGATAGTGATAGGCTTTTGCACTTTCACACCTAAATCTGCAAGTAACATCTCCAACCATGATGCCTCACATGTTGCCATTGCAGCACCTTTATACTCAGCCTCAGTACTCGACAAAGCAACAGTGGGTTGCTTCTTACTGCTCCATGTAATAGCTGCACCTCCAAGTGAGAAAAGAAAGCCACTAGTAGATCTTCTATCTGGAGTACTACCAGCCGAATCTACATCGGTGTATCCATGAACCCGCAAATCTACACCAACTTCATAAAACAATGCATAATCCAAAGTAGCACTCACATAACATAGAGTGCGCCTTTGAGCATCCAAATGTGGCTTCTTAGGAACCTACATAAACTGACTTTCAAGTCCAACAGTATAGCTTAAATCAGGCCTTGTAATTGTAAGATATATAAGACTTCCCACAATTTTCCTATACATTGTAGCATTTTCCAATGCTTCACCTGATGTAGTATCCAACTTCAAATTATGATCTAATGGCATGGAAATTGGCTTACAACAAGCCATACCATACTTTTGTAGCATATTCAAGGCATATTGCCTTTGCGACATCCATATACCTGTTTCTGTATGTATAAACGCAATGCCCAAGAAATAGTGCAGCACACCAAGATCTTTCAAGTCAAATACACACTCTCACTCTCAAGGACAAGAACACACACAGATTGAGGCAAGGAAGAATTATCTTCTTCTTCTTCTTCTTCTTCTATTGCATAAAAGGAATGTACAAGAATGACCTAAAAACAAGAATACAACAAGTGCAATATATAAAGATCAGTACATAAGGAAAAACCTAATGTCAGCGAATCAGTGAGCTGGCAAGAAACAAATGTGCCATCACTCTCGATAGATAAATCTAATAAAGCTCAATGAAGTATCCCTGACATATACCGGCGTGACCACTATACATGTCAGAGAAATGAAAAACTGGTACATGTCATCCTGGATCATCACATGTTGAGCTTGATATCTCAACACTTTATAGTTTCATTAAGGCTCAAATTGAAGGGTCCACGAAAAGGTGCAAGGAAAAGTCATGAAACCCATACAAATAGGTGTGGCCTTATGTATAAGTAAAGGATCTTGGTTAATAAAAAATATGCACATGTTTGGAACTCTTGGTGTCTCTGATTGTTGTCAGGTATGTGTTCCTCTCTATCATCTTCTTCATTTGTCAGGTAATGCATGTCTATGTATGGTATAAGGTTCTGTCTATATTCCTATTATGGGTGATCACGCATCTTTTGTTAACAACACTGAGCTCATTGTCATGAGGGGAGTTGTGGTAGGATAGCCTGTTGAGGTACTCTTTGACACTAGATCGACACATAATGTGATTAGTTCTCGAATAGTCAGGAGGCTACACTTAGAGACTATGCAGTTAGACTATGCCTACACAGTAGAGTTATCGATCGGAAGGTAATTGAGATATGGGATCCACGAGTTGTTGTTTTTCCATTCAAATCCACAGTTATAAGGACATACAAGATTTTGTGATAGCTAGAATGGCACATTTTGATGTGGTCCTAAGTAAGAAGTGGCATGCTAGGAAATAACCAATCATTGACTTTACATCACATGTGTTCTGATTGAGCATGAGGGGAGGACAGTATTGATCCATGGAGAGCTAGATCTTCAAGGGACATGATTTGTAAGTGCTACCAAGTTGCTCAAGATTGATTCTACGTATATTTATTTTCTTTATTTTGTGTATTTGTCATGTATTATGTTGGATTCATGTAGTCCTAGAGACTCTAGTTGGAATGCTCAAGCACTTACAGAGAAAGTAAGAGTAGAATTCCAAGAGCTATTCTGGAAAGAATGATCTTTAGGTTGTGTTATCTTTTGCTACAACACATTATCATGATCTTGTTTAGCAAAAGACAATACACTCTGTGCAAAGAGAACCGGGTACATGTGATGTGTACTCTAATGGAAACCAAAACATGTTTTCATATAGCAAAATACTTTTGGACACAAAAGAGATGAGCAAAATGAACCATGAATCATGTACAAAAAAGTTATATATTCCATAAATGAAGCACTTCCATATAGGAACCGAATACAAAATGTGAGAAAGCAGTTCCATATAGGAACCGAATACAAAATTATGGTGCACCATTGCCACATATGAGTGTAATAAAAAATTGTGGCAAAGCACTACCATACATATGCTCAAGGGGATCAAAACCTTTACACCTACAATCCCACAACAAAGCATATGCATAAAATGAGATAAATTGACATTATATTTATGAACAATGACTGAAAATACAAAACCAAGCTATAATTTTACCTCATCATAGATTTTCCCATGAAATGATTGCACCACATCCTTCTAAGTCCTACAACAATGCAGCCAATCCATGACCATATCCATAAGCTTCTTCCGTTCGCGTCGGAGGATGACCCACTGCCAACTCCTATAATAAATATGCAAAATGTTAGATGAACATTCATGATGTGCTTAACACAAACAAATTCAATAATTAAAATGATAATTACAAATTGGTAGCACATATTGTCATATTCGTCGCTACCCAAATGCGACGTTCCAATCGCATCTAAACATGTCGCCACCGCATCTCGCTGTAAACGATATCGGTCAGGAGTATGTTCACTACAACATATGAGGGGCATACTGACGATGCATATACCGACGGTCACACTCGGCATTGGTATAGGCGTTGGAAAATGTCACTTACAGATACCGACGGTCAACTGACCGGTGGTATGACCATTTTAAATGGATCGTCGGTGTGGCCTTCGCCCTCGGTATTACCATCGGTATATGTGTCGGTATAAGCATCCTTAATTTAGTGGAAGTTATGGACGCCTATACTGACGCATATACCGAGAGCGAGTTTTAAACATACCGCGAACCCGAGAGCAAAACTTCACATTTTTGCGCGTGTTTGAGTATTGTTGGTCTTCTGTCGAACTTGCACGTGCAAGACGAATTGCGACCCTGCATTGTATTGTGCACACACACACACACAGATCTCTCTCTCTACACACACACACTCTCTCTCGGCTTAGATCTCACATCTTGGTAAGTGTCGCGCGTACTGTTAGCATTGTGTTTATCTATGCTTTAGGTTTTATAATTTCTCTTTTCTTTGATTTTGCAAAAGTTCTTTAGTGTCGATTGTTTGGAATTCGACAATAGACGACATACATTACGCTTTGATGACAACGAGCCAAAAGAGGGACATACTTGTAAGTGATTGTATTATTCTCTATTGATAGAGAGAGAAGGAGAGAGAGAAAGAGAGAGAGAGAGAGAGAGAGAGAGAGAGAGAGAGAGAGAGAGAGAGAGAGAGAGAGAGAGAGAGAGAGAGAGAGAGAGAAAGAGAGAGAGAGAGAGAGAGAGAGATGAGAGAGAGAGAGAGAGAAAGAGAGAGAGGAGAGAGAGAGAGAGAGAGAAAGAGAGATAGAGAGAGAGAGGGAGAGAAAGTGAGAGATAAAGAATAATGAAAGAAAGGAAGATAGAGATAGGAAAATAGAGCATACATACACACACACATTTACACATGCATACATACACACATGCATGCTTACATACACACACCTATACACACATGCATGCTTACATACACACACATATACACACATGCATGCATACACATACATACAAATTTACACACATGCATACATACACACACATGCATACACACATACATACACACACATATATACACATATGCATACATACACATACACACACACATATACACACATACATACACACACACACATATATACACACATATACACACATGCATGCATACATACACACACATATACACACATGCATGCATACACACATGCATACATACACACACATGCATACACACATACATACACACACATGCATACACACATACATACACACAAATGCATGCATACATACACACACATACACATACACACACATGTACACGCATGCATACATACACACATGTACACATGCATACATACACACACATATATACACACATGCATACATACACACATATACACACATGCATGTATACATACACACACACATGTACACACATGCATACATACACACACACATGTACACATGCATACATACACACACATATATACACACATGCATACATACACATATATACACACATGCATACACACACACATGTACACACATGCATACATACACACACACATGTACACATGCATACATACACACGCATATATACACACATGCATACATACACATATATACACACACATACACACATATACACACATGGTAGTGTTTTAATTAAATATATATAATTAAATATATATAATATTTTTTTTGAAGTTTTTTTTACATCAAGTATATAAAAATAGGATTAGGGTTTTAAGGCTATTTACACATACATACACATACACATATAATTAATATATATATATATATATATATATATATATATATGTATGTATATACACATGTATACAAAAATATACATATTTTAGGTCTAGATATTTAAGATTAGGGTTTTAGGGTTTAGGCATACATATAACTCAAAAAAAAATCTGAATATATAAATAAATATATATATAAAATATGATTAGGGATTTAGGATTAGGGGACGTTTAGATTTTTATAGATGTTTAAGTATTTAGGTTTTAGTATTTCAGATTTAAGTCTAAGTCTATTTTATTAGGGTTTTAGGGTTTTAATACCTACATAACATATATACACAAACACACATATACATATAATACATACATACATGTAGATACACATGCATACAAAACTATACATATTTTAGGTTTAAATCTTTAAGATTAGCGCTTTAGGGTTTTAACACGTACATAACATATATACACACATACACATATAATACATATATACATGTAGATACACATGCATACAAAAATATACATATTTTAGGTCTAGATCTTTAAGATAAGAGTTTTAGGGTTTAGGCATACATATAACTCAATTATATTTATATTAAGAAAAAATATAGAGAAAAATAAAAAGAGATCTTAATATATAAATAAATATATATATAAAATATGATTAGGGTTTTAGGATTAGGGGTTTAGACTTTTATAGGTGTTTAAGTATTTAGGTTTTAGTATTTCAAATTTAAGTCTAAGTCTTTCTGATTAGGGTTTTAGGGTTTTAATACCTACATAACATATATACACAAACACACATATACATATAATACATAGATACATGTAGATACACATGTATACAAAAATATACATATTTTAGGTCTAAATCTTTAAGATTAGGGTTTTAGGGTGCAAGAGATGATAATGCTCTAGAAGGCGAGCTAGATTATTGTGGTGTGATTCAAGACATCTTGAAACTATCTTTCATAAAGTTTGATTACTTTGTTTTTTATGTGAATTGGTTCAAAGTAGTCACCTCTGGAAGAAACGCAATAGTGAGACGGGATAAAAGCGGTTTGCTTCAAGGCGACTCCACAAGATTATGGACAGATGAAAGGGATACATTTCTACTTCCCTTACACTGTGAGCAAGTTTTTTTAATACCAGATTCAAAAGAACCAGAGTGGCTTTTTGTTTTACAAGTCGCTCCACGTAGTAGACAAATTTTTGAGAACATAGATGTAGAAGAAAGTCCATCTCTAGTGGACTCAGAGATTCATTCGATAGTCAAGGAGGAAGAGATCATTGTTCGAGAAGAAGAGGTCATTGAAGAAGAGGTCATTGTTGGAGAAGACGAAGCTATAGACGATGATCGGGAAGAAACCAGCATAGCAAGTGATTTAGAAGCCATCAATATAGAGATAGATATTCTCGTGCATCAGATCTTCAAGAGGATGCTAGACTAGAGAAATTTTGAATAAAACACTTATACGTACTAAGTTTTGTTTTTTTTTTGGTTTATTCTCTATATTACTTTTATTATCGCATGTTAATTATTTGAGTTCTTTTATTACAGAGCATGATGGGAGACAATCCTCAAGTCACTCCACATTCCATGACAGAGGAGCAGTTTTTGGAGTTCATCTCTGAGGTTCCTCCCGCGTATATGGCCGCTGCATCACAGTATTGGATCGCTCGTGGTA
>CM035416.1:144500090-144512590 GCA_020310875.1 Ceratopteris richardii
ATGCATATGCATGTGTGTATGCATATGCATGTGTGTATGCATATGCATGTGTGTATGTATGTATGTATGTATATGCATATGCATGTGTGTATGTATGTATGTATATGCATGTGTGTATGTATATGCAATTTGTGTGTATGTATGTATGCATATGCATGTGTGTATGTGTGTATGTGTGTATGTGTGTGTGTGTATGCATATGCATGTGGATGTGTGTATGTATATGCATGTGTGTATGCATATGTGTGTATGTGTGTATGCATATGCATGTGTATGTGTGTATGCAGTCTCAGAATCGCACGAATTTTTGTGAGCATACTCAGGGTGTTTCAAAGATCAAAACAGCTTTGCTTTGTGGTGTTGAAATCGCAATCTAAGCTTGTTTGGGCCTCTGAACACACTATTGTAGTGATTGTGTAGGTTATTTCGTCTGTTTGTGCAAAAGGTAGGTACTAGTTTTGGTTTGCTAGTATAAGCGTCTTGAAGTCTGCCACAGGTTTAGTAGAATTGATCTTGGCAATTCTGTTCAACTTTTTGAGATACATCCAATTTTTTGCACCAAGGTATTTTAGTCACTTGCCATGCCAAAAAGGAGTAATGTATTCCATATGTTGGTTATTGAGGATAAGTTGGATGGTACCAAATACCAGTTATGGGCTTGTATGATGTGACATGTATTGGTTGCAAAAGGAGTGTGGAACATTGTGCAGGGTGTTGAAAAACATCCTATCACACGTGCAAATGTTGCAACTACAGGTACTCAAGCTGATTAGAAGGTGTTGAAGATGTTGATATTCTATAGATTCCTCTTCGTGCTATTGTTTTTGTTGCACCTACTGTAGAGAAAATTCATTGGGATGAGCTATTTCGTCAGAAAGCTCCTACACTTCCACGACTCTCACCTTGTTTTAAGCACAAAAAGCAACAAATGCAGCAAACCATAGTTAACATGTATTGAATGAAGCTTGAAAATTATCGAAACAGAACAAGTTTAGTTTCTCAAACTTTCCCTCAAGAATAGAGGGCAAAGTACTGGGATTCTCTCACATACATTCATCCCATAATTTGCCTTCAAGATCTATACAACAATATTACATGCATGATCTCAATTAGATAATAAATTCATCCTAACAACCGGTTTAGGCATAAATAGAAGAAAGGGGGAAGAAGTGCTCCATCCATCCTAACTGTATCTACACACATCAATACCAAGTTATATCAACAAATCTCACCTAGAAGGGATGCAATGAACAAGAATGTCGTACACATGTATAAGGAAGTACCAAACTATGGGGAAAGAGATCGATCCATGAAAGGAAGGCTAAAGCTTTGCAAAAAGCTTCAATCTTATCCCTAGGAAGATCTTTTGGGAAAATGTGTGGAGTGTTATCTTTTGTCGGTGTTGATATATTTAGGTAGTGATGTGTGAGAACACTTTGGGACTAGTGAGGCACTTTTTTCCCTCTTTAGGAGGCTTTTTCCCTAGCTTCTATATACCTCTGTAGCCCTAACTGGTTACTTAGCTTTGTACATTCTAGTGGTAATACATTCAATATTGTGTGTTGTGTTCCAAGCCTCTTCTTCTTCTTCTTCCTTGTGTTGTTTGCATGCTTCTGTAGACATCTACCTCCAACAATTGGTATCAGAGCAGGTTGCTGCTTCATCTAGGGCATCATTGAAACCTCTCCAATTGCAGTCTCAGAATCGCACGATCTTTTGTGAGCATACTGAGGGTGTTTCAGAGATCAAAACAGCTTTGCTTTGTGGTGTTGAAATCGCAATCTAAGCTCGTTTCGGCCTCTGAACACACTATTGTAGTCATTGTGTAGGTTATTTCGTCTTTTTGTGCAAAAGGTAGGTACCAGTTTTGGTTTGCTAGTATAAGCGTGTTGAAGTCTGCCACAGGTTTAGTAGATTTGATCTTGGCAATTTTGTTCAACTTTTTGAGATACATCCAATTTTTTGCATCAAGGTATTTTAGTCACTTGCCATGCCTGAAAGGAGTAATGTATTCCATATGTTGGTTATTGAGGATAAGTTGGATGGTACCAACTACCAGTTATGGGCTTGTATGATGTGACATGTATTGGTTGCAAAAGGAGTGTGGAACATTGTGCAGGGTGTTGAAAAACATTCTATCACACTTGCAAATGTTGCAACTACAGGTACTCAAGCTGATGTAGAAGGTGTCGAAGATGGTGATATTCTATAGATTCCTCTTCGTGCTATTGTTTTTGTTGCACCTACTGTAGAGAAAATTCATTGGGATGAGCTATTTCGTCAGAAAGCTCCTACACTTCCACGACTCTTACCTTGTTTTAAGCACAAAAAGCAACAAATGCAGCAAACCATAGTTAACAGGTATTGAATGAAGCTTGAAAATTATCGAAACAAAACAAGTTTAGTTTCTCAAACTTTCCTCAAGAATAGAGGGCAAAGTACCTCACCTACATTCATCCCATAATTTGCCTTCAAGATCTATACAACAATATTTACATGCATGATCTCAATTAGATAATAAATTGGCATAACAACACGTTACACAAGCTAGGAGGCAATATTATTTAAAAACCTACTATTTATTAGATGGCGACAGGAAGACACATTTCATGGTAGATTTTGCTATCGTAAACCATCTCTCACCAATTGCCGTCGCATTTATAATAAAATCAACATTTACTATTACTCATTGACACTTGAATGGAGCAACCTACAAGCTTCCACCACAATTTTGTTCACTTTATAAAACCATACAGCTACGATTTGACAAAAGCGTACACGATCCAACAAAGCACTGATATGTTCCCGACATCCAGCTTATCAGAATAATTGTTATTAGGATGCACTGCATTGCACAGAGCATTACGAGGCTTTTTCACAAAACTTATGCGCTCTATTATTAAACAAAATAATTCCTAAAAGGAAAAAGAATGAAATTGACCTGTAAATTAAAAAACCAAGCACATAGAAGTCCATTACCACTTCATCAGGGAGAAGCTCATGGCAAAGGAGATTGACATTTCTTTTGTTTCAACTAAAAAGCAAGTAGCAGATATGATGACGAAGGCACTTGATGGAATAAAGTTTTGTAGATTCAAAGCTATGGCACGTATTCAACCTATCAGAGTATGAAGACTCAAGCATACTTTAGCTTGAGGGGGAGCTCTTGGAACATCAAGCTCACACTATGCTTGAGGTGGATTTGATCTACATCAAAGGCTATCGTGTCTAAAGAATATCCATAGGAGAGTTCTTTTTCTTATGCTCATTTATTGTATTTCTTTGAGAGATTTTTGATGGTTCATTTACCGTTGTAATAGCCTTGAGCTTTACACATGTAAAGGTAGAAAGATAGAGCCCAAATCCCACAATTTGTGGTGGTTGAGGTTGCATTCAATCAAGCAAATCAAATCACCTAAAAGTAGATCAAACTAGATCTTCACTTTTCCTAGATTGTAGGCAAGTGAATTGATTCCCTCCAACGACCATTCCCACCTTCATTTGAATTCAAATTTCACTTGTAGAAGTCGTGGAACACTCTTAGAGTCTACATAAAGACTTGAAATCACTTGTAAATTACATGGAAGCAATATACATACACTTGTGACCATCATTGCTTGCTCCTTCATTTCTCTGCATCATCTTCTTCGCCACCTGTAACTGTGCAGAGGCTGCCCCTCTCTCTTTAGAGCTCCAAATTGAGTGCAAGATGGCTCATTGGAAAGGTATAAGTGTCTAGTTTACATCTATAACTTTTTGTAGCATTTGGTGTAGCAGATGGGGAGAAATTTGAGTTTTCTATCTCGGGGTCAATCTCTACGTATTCCTGCAAAAATAGGAAGTACCACCGGTGAATTCTCATTCATTCCTATAGCATATTTTTCTTATTCCTTATACTTTTATGCATTCTATACACTCAACCCTATTTCTATCACTCCCATAAAAGGATTTTTTCTAATTGTAATCACGCTGGTCGCTATGGGCATTTGAAGTTCATTGTCTTTTCCATAGATAGTAAGTTTTTTGAGCTAGTCGGCCCACGAACCTATCTGTTTTGTATCGACTCATTATCCTTGATGCTCCAAAGTACATAGTGTGTTTCTTTGCACTTATCAAATGCTTATAAGGTCTATTTGAGTGTCCATAAGCTCAAGGGCTGGTCTTGTGCCGATTGGCTAGACCAAACTTCGTCGCTTCGAAATGCATTTTTTTATCTTCTACAAGCTTCTACAAGTTCTTTCAGAAACACCTGTGAGATGATATACATGAGTCAGGCATCCTATGGATAGATTGAATCTATACAATAAGTCTATGAAGCTTCATTATGCATATATGACAAAGAGAATCAAGCATGACTAACCAAAGAATTTTCATGATGCGTCTTAAAATGAAGATCAGTGCAATGCAATGGATGATGAGATCAATGCATTGAAGAAGAATGATACATGGGAATTAGTGAAATTGCTACCAAGTAAGAAAGCTATTGGATGCAAATGGGTGTAAAAAGTGAAGTGCAAAAGTGATCGTTTAGTGGAGAGATTTAAAGCACTTCTAGTTGCAAAAGGATTTGCACAAGTATATGGATTGGATTATGATGAAACCTTTAGTCTAGTGGTGAAAATGACAATGGTGAGAAGCTTGATTGCATGGGCTACTATGAACAATTGGAAATTGTATCAAAATTCTTGAATGCCAAATTGCATGACGAAGTCTATATGCAGTGACCAGAAGGTTATGTGCATCCAAACTATCCTGACTATGTATGCAAGTTAAAGAAAGTGCTTTATGGATTGAAACAAGCACCAAGAGCATGGTGTGAATGATTCACTAAGAGGTTATTGAATCCAAAATTTAGTCAATTGAAGGCTGATTATTCACTATTTGTATGGCATCAAGGAAGCAAAATGATTCTATTAGTGATTTATGTCAATGATTTTATCATTATTAGCAATGATGAGAAAAGGATTCTTGATTTTAAAAAGCAACTAAAATATGAATTTTTGATGTGAGATTTGGGAGAGCAAAAGTACTTTTTGGGAATTGAAGTAATTTCAATGCAAGAGGAAATTTGGATGATACAATGCAATTATATGCTAGAAATGCTTGAGACATATGGTATGAGTGAGCCTTGCAAACCTATTGATATGCCACTTGATGCTATTGCTAAGCTTATGGATGATAAGAAATACTTGCATGATAGGAATATGTATAGAAGGATGGTTGGAAGTTTGATTTATGTGACAAAGATCAGACCAGATTTTAGTTTTGCAGTTTGTTTGGTGAGTCAGTTTATGCATAAACCATGTACAGTGCACTTGGATGCAGTGAGACCCATATTGCGATATGTGAAAGGAACATGTAATTTTGGGTTGTTTTATGAGAGAAAAAGTTGAGCCATGTATATGTGCATACACAGATGGAGATTGGGCAGGAAATGTTATGGATTGAAGGACAACGAGTGGATATCCATTCTCACTTGGAAGTGCAACCATTTCATGTAGTAGCAAGAAGCAACCAACTGTCACTTTTTCAAGTTTTAAAGCTCAATATAGAGGCATTACACAAGCCATTTGTGAAGCAACATGGATTACGTACCTACTTGAACACATGGAGGTCTACATCTTTGGAAAGGTACTCACCTATTGTGACAATTGTTGCGAACATTTGTTTTATGTAGGGTACAAGTTTCAAATTATGTAAATACCTTTGGGAAGTCTTCAAATACTTCAAGAAGGCTCATATTATTCATAAAATGTAGCAAAAATACCACGTGAGTTCTAGAACATGGTGAGTCAAATTAGTGAGTCACAAGGGAGCTTCAGTGGTGTCCTAGTGGAAGGTCGATGTGGCTAGTTCTCAAAGTCCATCAATACTTTGCTTATTTGAGCACTTGAGTCATGTACTACCTCCATCCAAGTGTCTACCATGAATTTAGATGTATTAGGAAGGTTTTAGATTAGTTTCCCATGCTATAAAAAGAGAAGAAAAGTCGTGATCTTGTGGGATGTCCAAAAGAGTCATATGTGTATCTCTACACTGCTGTAGTTTTGTATGCAGAGATTGCAGAGCTTGTATCTCCCTCATTATATATCCAAATTACATGTTTGATAGCTCATTGGAAAGCGCTTACTGTCTAATTTCTTCATGTAAATTTTCATAATCATTGGGTTTGTGAACTGAGAGCAATGCTCTCTGCAAGTAGTGTGTGTTCTCTGTTTTTTATCCCTGCTGAAAGTCTCCATTAAACCTCAAACTTGCAGAGGTCATATCTCCTTGTGTATGTATCCAAATCATGTGTTCTTTGGCTTGTTAGAAATCTCTTTAAGTCTACTTGTATTCTTAAAATTTTCAAAGTCATTGGAGTTGTGAGTTAAGAGCAGTAGTCTCTGCAAGTGATGTGTTTCCTCAGGTTCATCTCTGTTTCAAGGTCTCCATTAAAGCTGCATATTGCAGAGGTCATAGCTCATTGTGTATTTATCCATTTGAGGTGTTCTATATCTTGTTGGAAAGCTCTTAGAGTTTAGTTTATGTGTGTGAAACAGTTTTGGAAAATTCTAAGTGAGTAAAGAGAAATTTGCTCTGCAAGAAAATTGGTCTATTCATACAAGTTTGTGAAAAAGTCAACTAGGTCCTGTTGGGTTTCACCTACTTCTAGCTGTACTTTGGAGATCAATAAAATTGAACATTGGTATCAGAGCAAGTACTTGGAGGCTTGGAGAAGGTTATCATACCTTGACAAATAATTTGAAGCTATCAAAGAAGCAGTTCATCATCAACACTACACAAAGGTAGAAGAAGATTGCAAGGAGGCATCTGAAGCAACATCCAAGCAAAGAAAGGTGCACATACCTCATTTACAAGGTAGATATTATATTTCTTGTCATCACACACATTGGAAAGGAGGCTTAAAGGAGGAAGCTTAGAATTTGTATTATGGGAGACCAACATGCACAAATAGAGAAGCTTGATAAGACCAATTATCAAGCATGGAAGTTTAGAATCACAGCATACTTGCAAGGTAGAGGCTTGTATGGTTAGATTGACGGCACAGATATCAAACCCACATTACCAGAGGACCCAAATCAGCAACAATTGAGGGAGTTTAGACTTTGGAATGAGAGAGAAAAAAGGGTTATATTTATTTTATCACAAAATATTCAAGATTCAATGGTAGGACACATACAAGATCTAGACACAAGTAGAGATGTTTGGCTTGCCTTGGAAAGGTTGTATGCTACAGGTACAAGAGCAAGGAAGATTCAACTCAAAAATGAGTTGAATAACATAAAGAAAGATACAAGGACATCGGTCAATGATTACTTATTGAAGGTTAAAGAGATTGCAGATCAACTAGGATCAATTCAAGCTCATGTGGAGGACGACGACTTGGTTGCACATACTCTCAACGGACTCAAAGATGATGAGAGATGGAAACCCTTCATTACTTCAGTTTATGTCAGAGGAGAATTACCAGATTTTGATCAACGTATTGCCCTCATGGTCACGGAGGAGATGAATCTAAATGGTTCTACTTCAAATCAAAAAGGATCTCAAGGACAAGCTCTTTATGTAGGATCATCAAGAGGTGGAAACAGAGGTGGAAGAGGTTCAAATAGAGGTCAAGGAAGAAGGAGCGATGATCAAAGGACTTCAAGTGGCTTCTTCAACGCAAGAGGAAGAGGAAGATCAAGCGCTAGAGGTACGAGAGGCTACTACAACTACAACCAAAGACAAAGGAGTGAAGATAATAAGAACAATTGCTATATATGTGGAAGGTATGGACACTATGCCAAAGATTGTTATCAAAATGAAAATAATCAAGGTGGTAATCGAAGAGGAGGCTATTCAAGAAGAGGTAAACAACAAGGAAATTATGCAGTTGAAGGTAAAAGTGATGATTATGATTCTCTTCTTATGATGAATGTAGAAACTAAGATGAATTGCAATAGCGATGTATGGTATGTAGATAGTGGTTGTTCTAATCACATGTCTCATGATGCTTCATGGTTTTCTAATATGCATAATCCGTCATGTAAAGGTCATGTTGAAACAGGAGATGATACAACACATAAGATTATGCAGGTTGGAGATGTTGTTATGCAGGATAAGAGCAAGACAAATTGCTTGAAGGATGTACTTTATGTGCCAACGATCACTAAGAATTTGATGTCGGTTGGTCAAATGGTAGAGAAAGGCCTACAAGTGAGATTTAATCATGCAGGTTGCTTCATTGAGGATCCAAAGCAAAGGAGGTTAATTGCTAGAGGTCAAAAACAAGCTAGATTGTTTACATTCAAGGTAAACCCAAATCATACAAACGATTTCTCTTATGGTATGCATCAAATAGCAGAGCTTGATCTATGGCACAAAAGGATTGGACACATGAATGTACACAGGTTAAAGGAGCTATCAAAGAAGAGGATTCTTGAAGGATTACCTGATCTTACTAAGCAACATATGGTGCATCTTTGTGAAGCATGTCAAATGGGTAAGCAGAGTAGACAACCTTTCAAGCATTCAAGCTATGTAAGTGATGGTTTGCTAGATCTCATACACACAGATGTGTGGGGACCTACTAAAGAGGCATCCTTGGTTGGTAATAAGTACTATGTATCATTCATTGATGATCATAGTAGAATGACATTTGTGTATTTCATTAAACATAAGAGTGAGGTCTTTGATTGTTTCAAGAAGTTCAAATCATATGTCGAAAAGCAAACAGGAAGGTATATTAAGAAGCTAAGATCTGATGGAGGGGGAGAGTATTTCTCTCAAGCTTTTACTAATTTTTTGTATGATGAAGGTATCAAAAGAAAAGTTACATGCAGGTATACTCCACAACAAAATGGAGTCGCAGAAAGAAGAAACAGAATCATAGCAGAAGCATCTAGAAGCATGCTTAATGATATGTGTTTGCCTAATTATTTTGGGCTGAAGCTGTTAGCACAAGTGTTTACATTCTGAATAGAGTTCCGACTGCTGGAGTTCATCATTTGACACCATATGAGGTATGGCATGGAAGGAAACCAAGTGTAAGTCATTTGAAAGTATTTGGCTGTGTATGTTATGTACATGTACCTAGTGAGGTGAGATCTAAACTTGATGCAAAAGCTCTCTCTCTCTCTCTCTCTCTCTCTCTCTCATCTCTCTCTCTCTCTCTCTCTCTCTCTCTCTCTCTCTCTCTCTCTCTCTCTCTCTCTCTCTCATCTCTCTCTCTCTCTCTCTCTCTCTCTCTCTCTCTCTCTCTCTCTCTCTCTCTCTCTCTCTCTCTCCTCTCTCTCTCTCTCTCTCTCTCTCTCTCTCTCTCTCTCTCTCTCTCTCTCTCTCTCTCTCTCTCTCTCTCTCTCTCTTCTCTCTCTCTCTCTCTCTCTCTCTCTCTCTCTCTCTCTCTCTCTCTCTCTCTCTCTCTCCTCTCTCTCTCTCTCTCTCTCTCTCTCTCTCTCTCGCTCTCCCTCTCCCTCCCTCCCTCCCTCCCTCCCTTCCTCCTCCCTCCCTCCCTCCCTCGCTCCTCCCTCCCTCCCTCCCTCCCTCGCTCCCTCCCTCCCTCCCTCCCTCTCTCTCTCTCTCTCTCTCTCTCTCTCTCTCGTCTCCTCTCTCTCATCTCTCTCTCTCTCTCGTCTCTCGTCTCATCTCTCTCTCTCTCTCTCTCTCTCTCTCTCTCTCTCTCTCTCTCTCTCTCTCTCTCTCTCTCTCTCTCTCTCTCTCTCTCTCTCTCTCTCTCTCTCTCTCTCTCTCTCTCTCTCCTCTCTCTCTCTCTCTCTCGTCTCTCTCTCTCTCTCTCTCTCTCTCTCTCTCTCTCTCTCTCTCTCTCCTCTCTCTCTCTCTCTCTCTCTCTCTCTCTCTCTCTCTCTCTCTCTCTCTCTCTCTCTCTCTCTCTCTCTCTCTCCTCTCTCTCCTCTCCTCCTCTCTCTCCCTCTCTCTCCCTCTCCCTCCCTCTCCCTCTCTCTCTCTCTCTCTCTCTCTCTCTCTCTCTCTCATCTCTCTCTCTCTCTCTCTCTCTCTCTCTCTCTCTCCCTCCCTCCCTCCCTCCCTCCCTCCCTCCCTCCCTCCCTCCCTCCCTCCCTCCCTCCCTCCCTCCCTCCCTCCCTCCCTCCCTCCCTCCCTCCCTCCCTCCCTCCCTCCCTCCCTCCCTCCCTCCCTCCCTCCCTCCCTCTCTCTCTCTCTCTCTCTCTCTCTCTCTCTCTCTCTCTCTCTCTCTCTCTCTCTCTCTCTCTCTCTCTCTCTCTCTCTCTCTCTCTCTCTCTCTCTCTCTCTCTCTCTCTCTCTCTCTCTCTCTTCGCAGCCCCCATGCCCCTCCTCTTTCCCCCCACCCACTCAAAAGATTATCATAGTGGCTTTTGATGATGCTAAAATTTGTACATTCAATCGTGTTGTTGTTGTTAACATTGATCCTAAGATGATGATCTTGCTGCTCAATTACGTGTAATGAAGAAAAGACTCCAAGATGCTGAGGAGGAGCAATATAAGGCAATAGAAGACAATGCTTCATTACGTGCTGAATTGGAGTTTCTGCATCATACCGAAGAAGAAAGAAAATTAATTGCATCTTCTACAGCCACTGATCGATATGATTTACTTGAGCAAGAGGTTGCAACGTTAAAGATTGAACTGCAGTTTGAAGATACTTCATAGGCTCTCTCGATTTGGGTGCTCTATGATACAAAATCCTCCACTCACACCTCCCACACCCCCCACAACCTCCTGCCACTCCACCCATACCTCCCGCACCATCCACAACCTCCCACCACTCCATCTACACCTCCCACACCCCCCACAACCACCCACCACTCCACCCACACCTCCCAAACCCCCCACAACCTCCCACCACTCCACCCACACCCCCCACAACCTCCCACCACTCCACTCACACCTCCCACACCACCCACAACCTCCCACCACTCCACCCACACCCCCCCCCACAACCTCCCACCACTCCACCCACACCTCCCACACCCCCACAACCTCCCACCACTCCACCCACACCTCCCACACCCCCCACAACCTCCCACCACTCCACCCACCCCTCCCACACCCCCCATAACCTCCCACCACTCCACCCACACCTCCCACACCCCCCACAACCTCCCACCATCCCAACAACACCTCCCACAACCCCCACAACCTCCCACAACTCCACCCACACCCCCCACAACCTCCCACCACTCCACCCACACCTCCCACACCCACCACAACCTCCCACCACTCCACCCACACCTCCCGCAGCCCACAACCTCCCACAACTCCACCCACACCTCCCAAACCCCCCACAACCTCCCACCACTCCACCCACACCTCCCGCAGCACCCACAACCTCCCACCACTCCAGCCACACCACCCACAATCTCCCACCACTCCACCCACACCTCCCACACTACTCACAACCTCCCACCACTCCATCCACACCTCCCACAACCCCCACAACCTCCCACCACTCCACCCACACCTCCCACACCCCCCGCAGCCTCCCACAACCTCCCACCACTCCACCCACACCTCCCGCAACCCCCACAACCTCCACCACTCCACCCACACCTCCCAGACCCTCGGCAACCTCCCACCACTCCACCCACACCTCTTGCACCACTTAGAACCTCCCACCACTCCACCCACACCACCCACAACCTCCCACCACTCCACCCACACCTCCCACACCACCCACCATCTCCCACCAACTCAATATGTAAGGGTCAAAAGCTACTACAAGAATTATGTGAATTATGTGAAGGATGTGCTTCTGAGGGTCATTCCAATATCATGGGCGGCACATAATGAGGATCTGAGCTTTCATTCAAAAACCACAGTAAAAGTGTAAGTGGTAAAGGTGGACGAAGATAAATGATTGTTTCCGCTAACCATTCGTGACGACTTCCTATTTTTGAGGATCCAATTCAAAACTGGTGGCATATTTGATCTACCCCTCCAATTTTGGGCAATCAATCGGTGCATGATCAGTGGACCTGAGGAATCAGAAAGGCCCTTTTGGCCTATTGGAGCCTATAAAAGCAATGGACTTGTATTCATTCTGATACTCAGATACACACAGGTACAAAGGATTCTGGCATCTCTTTGGGTCCTCTCCTTGCACTCTGTGGCTACAAGCCTACTGTAGGAAGTCACTCTGTGGTGAGGATACAGAGCGAGGGCTTCCCAGTGGACGGCTAGTAGCACTATAGTGTTAGGGAGTGGCTTGATTTTGTCCTACGGTGTGAGTCAGTGGTTGTGTTTGTCATGCTTGGAGCACGTCTTCATATCTGTGTACCAATCAGTGTGATTCTTCATCTAGTTATGATCATTGTAGTGGATGGTTCTCTTGTATTGATGTTGTTTAATTCTCAAATGGCATGTTAACCCAGAGCATCACTTTAGAGCATTTCTTGTGCCTATATTGTAATCATCTGTTCGAACTAAGGAGTGGTTTGGTCTTCCACTATTGTCATCTCGACTTCCCTGAGTAGTTACAATTCTGTGCGATTATTGTTATCTGCCTGCTCACAGAAGTG
>CM035416.1:144522590-144640090 GCA_020310875.1 Ceratopteris richardii
GGAAGGACTTACAACGGGGTAGACGGCCCGAAGGCACAGCGGAGTGGCACGCCCGAAGGCAGTTTTCAACGCCCGAAGGCGGTTTTACATATCCCGCAGCACTGGGGGGTTGAACCCTCGCCCCCGCCTCAAGAGGCGAGGGACTCAACCGCTAGACCAGGCGTCTTGGGATAATAGGGCACTTTTTAGTAGGCTGCAGTAGGCTTTCTTTTAGGCTTTACTAGGCCTCTCTATTTCTTCTTCTAGAGAGAGAGTAAGAGAATCTACTTTCCACATCATCAAACTTCTGCATGTATTTGTATTAAAAATGATTTTTTTTAAGTCTCATTTTCAATGTACATTATCTAAAAAAGGCTCATGTTTTAATATATATGTCAGGTCACTTTTTTGGGCCCATTTTTTAAAGTTTCTTTATAAAAAAAAAGTAAAATTTTCAAGCTCCCGCTAAAGTAAGTGTCACATCATCAAATCCGTGACTATGTCTCCCCCAAAAATGAAATTTTTTAAATTTCATCATTTTTGGCCATATACAGTGGAAAAATACACTTTAACCCATACACATACAAGAAAACATATTTTCTGAGCCAAACATATGCTTTAGAGTCCCTTCCAACCAATTTTCCAATTTGTTTTTTTATCCTTGGTCATTAGCAAAGATGGTGTTGACATGCATCACAAACTTCACATTAGAACGTCCTCATGCTCTTGCATCAACAAGTATCGCGTGGCTAGAGAGTTTGCTCCAAATACACAATGCAACAATGATGTCAATTCTCAAAATGAATGTCGTATAGCTAGAGAAAAAGGTATTGATCTTTGGACTCATGGTTGACTATATCCTCCTGATCCAATATATTCTTACCATCCAACATTCTGTAACCTCTCAAATTTACTTCAGTTCATTCGTGCAGGTGAAGCTGGACTATTAGGTTATTGCAATCGATTATCTACACATTCACATGCTACTCGTAAGTATTGGTTCCAACAATATCAACTCCATCATATGAGGGTGGTCACCTTAGAAAGCACAACCATATCTTTACAAAAACAACTTACAAATTTTGAATAGGATATGGAAGCAAAGGAAAGCACAATTTCAAAATTAAATGACAATCTCTAACACCTGAAAGAGACTCCACATGGTATGAGATATAGGAAAAGAGCGGTGTCATCCTTTGAAGCTCTTTCACTAGGTGGTCCAGCACACAAATGATGTATATATGCAACAAGGTGAGCGTTTGTTTTACTTTTATATGTTTTAATGAAGATTTGTAATGGAATCTTTCATCGTGTAGGTCATTTATTCAAGACATAAGTGTTTCATCAACAACACAAGGCGAGTTCAAACTGATGAATAGCTATATAAACAGCAAACAGATCACTTCTACTTTAGACACACCCATAGGAAAGTGCATTAGAGTTCTTGTTGAAGCTGATTTTTTAACCTTATCAAAGTGCAAGATGTGCATGCAATATGTGATGAAGCAGGCATCACTAGAAATGGGTATACTGCAAGGTACACCCTTTTGAGGCAAACCTTACAAGCGCAAGGTATTTCTCAAAGTATATTTCCATGCCCATATAATGTTTCTATCAAAAAAAAAACTTCTAATGAGGATTTGACTGGTACTATTGGAAAATAGTTATTCATAGAAAACACTATCCCTACCTCTGTTTATCATCCAGATATTCCTAAGAAGCAATCAAAGATCCTATCCACACAAGGATTTAATTACACTAAATTCAACAATATATCTACGGATCTTCAGAAGCTTCAACAAGCAATGGTTCACTTTTATAGTTCAACAATCAAAGGTACCCCTATTACATTCTATTTGGTGTTGAAGTTTTATTGCATTCAAGTGTCATATTAACATAATGTTTCCTCTTTTGTGCAGGTTGTAATGATAAGTTAAAGTTCATACTAAACCTTGATAAGTTCCAAATCAAAAAGGGTCACCAATTGGAAAGGTTGAGTGAGGTGCTAATGAATGAAGTTATGGACCATGAAATAAGTGGTGAAACTTTAGGATCCGCTTCCCATTTTACTTACAGTGTGCAATTAGAGAGAGATATCTGGTGGTTAAGTGCTATAGAAGTTCCTAGAGAAACAAACAATGTTATTTCATGGACTTTTAATAGGATTAATTGGATAAAAGAAGTAATCTCCTCTCAAATACATGGGCAAAATCTTTTTGTAGATGATAAAGTTTATTTTGAGATAAAACACCATTTGGGTGGAGACCTTAAGAGTATAAAATGCATGTTAGGTTGTAAACAAGGAGCATCATCTCTTTCTAATTGCCCATATTGTACACAAGTTACAAAGGATCAAAGAGACAATCTAAACGTGCAAGGGCATTGATGAGAATTGATGACTCTGAAGAACTTTATGACATAGACACATGGAATTGTAGGGAATGGGAGATATCACTTTTGAGGTGTCCAATGTTACAAGAACCGACTTGTGATAAAATAAGCAATGATTGGAATCCCATTATTCCATTTCCATTAGTCAATGCTGTTAGTCGGCCGCCGGTTCGGCAGATGTAAAACGGAAATCTTTGTAAGACACGTGCGAAAGGTTGTTACGCGCATAGTTGTAAATTCTTATATAAAGCAATGAAAAAGAGATGCTCGGTGACGAGATTTGGGGGGGGGGAATCACCATGCTGTTCGTCTGTGTGTTTGTCTGAACATTACATGAGTTTTGTTAGTAATTTTCTGAGTTGTCTGAGTGATCTGTGTAACTACTTGTCTGATCTTTAGCTGCACTACGATCTGTTAACCTTGATTACGGTTGTGAGTTAGTCCCTCTTTTCAAGTAATTCCTCTACTGAGGTTTGAACGAATCGTCTGCGGATCTTGTTGTGAGTGTGGCATACGTATTGAACTAAGTAATCGTCTTGGAATGTTCTGACAGATAGTTAGTAAGGTCTGTGTACTGGAATAGTAGTTCTAGCACTATACGAAATGATGTTGTCTCGGTCGTGAGATCTGTCGTTATACGGTAAAGCTAATTAACAGTAAGAAATCTTAAGTTGTACATTGGGATTCGGCACGTTGTCTCTCAGTAATTGCGCCTCTACATCTCTGGGCGTAGAGCGGTTGTGGTAGTTATCTGGTGAGGCTGAACCCTGACTCTTGTTCTGTGGTCTTCAGTAAGTTAAGTTCTGAAGTAACTTAGTGTATTCGTTACATGGTGACCGAATACAGACGTGACAGTGATTGTCTGAGTACAATGAACTCTTGCTAAGTTTCATTATACCTCCGTATCTGATGTAGTTGTAACTGGGAACTAAGTACAGGGCCTCTGTTTCTACAGACCCCTTCCACTCCCAAGAACCCAATTTGTAAGCTTCCACACGTTCTGATAGTTAGTGCGTGTGGTAAAAGTTGTTTAACACTGGCGATCCCGTTGGGGATGTGGCATCAAGATTACCGTTTCGCCGACGCAAGAAGTATCAAGATTACCATTTGTATGTCGAACGTAGCATTTACAACACGTTGATCGATCGTAAGGATAGTCATAGACTTTGGACAACCGTAAAGAAGCATAGTGCCCATAGTATATGCTGGTTACTCGATCCGGTGAAACGTATCCAAAGAACAAACAGCCATGGATACCTAACCTGCTAAGGACGCCTCCAAGAGGTAAAAGCGCAGGAAGGTCCAAACCCATTGACAAGAAAGAAAAGAATGTCAATAGCGATTCCTGTCATATTCCGGTTGATTTTATTGCATCTCTGCTAGATCCCGGTACTATTTCGGCACAGTCTATCGAAGATATAGGAACTCCAGAATCTACCAGGACGCATCCTGAAGTAAGTTTAACCACGTTGATTAAAGATTCCAACTTGTTGACGAATAGAAACGCACTTGCCAAAGAAGGCAGTAAAGGAAAGAAGGCATTCTGCACTGGCGAAAAATCGACACCTTCCGGTGACATTTCGGTGCAGTTTTCCGGTGACAGTTTACCAATTTTTGGTGAATCTTCAACTCAGTCCCTGCAATTAGGAGTAAGTCTTCCTTCAATTGACTTCAAAGAGGAAGGAAGATTGTTCGAAACCAAGGTTCGCAACATACTGAGCAAAATTATCGAACCGGAAAATACACAGGCTGAGGAGACAGATTCTGAAGATTCAGATATTCAACCACAGGGTACGGGAGATAGTCACAAGAAAACCATCAGCACAATGAACGGACGACAACAACAACAGCAACAGTTATGTCCACCCAGACCGCCACCGACAAGAGTAACATACACTAAATTCGATGGACTCCCAGGAGATGACCCAGATGCGCATGTACGCACTTTTGAGATAAGTTACGCACTGCTCAATCATCCACCTGATCCGGCATATAAGGCTATTGTTTTTCAGTCCACCTTGGTCAATGAAGCCGCTAGATGGCTTACAGAGTATGATATAAATCATTTCGGCACCTATGAAGCAGTAAGGGATGCCTTTTTGCAGAGATTCAGGCTAAAGAAGAACCCAACTGAAATCTTTGATTATCTGCAAAACAACGGGCAGAAGATAAATCAAACAGTGCAGGAATATGCCACCCTATTCAGAACACATTACGGCAATTGCCACCAGCACATGCCAATCTACCGGATGACGTTATAACTCAATGGTTTATGAATGGCTTGACTCCATAACTCAAACAGATTATGATCATACGATGTGTCGGAGCAATGACGCTGGACGCAGTAATTGCAATGGCTCTGCAATTGGAAAACAAAGTTGGAGGATTTACAGAAGATCTGGAGTGGTTAAAGTCAAACAAAAATGTTGCACACGTTCTAACAAGGCAGATGCACTGCACCACCTGCAAGAATTCAGGCCATACGAGTACCACTTGTGCACTTAATCAGCTATTTTGTGCCATTTGCAACACCACCGGACACAACACCAAAAACCGCGCCTATAACGCTAAAGTGCAGGGAACAACGATTGTCAATGCAATTATACAGGAACCAGGATAGCCAGCCAATCATTATGTACCTCCACAAATGAGAAACAATCAACAACAAGGCTATCGCAATTACAGAGGGTAGAGAAACAATAATTACAACGCCAATCGTTGGTAGGCCGGACCAGCACCGGAGAACACTAATTTTCCACCCCCGTGCTGTCATTTTTGTGGTGAATTTGGCCACATTAGGAGATTTTGTAAGGATGTTGTTGAGTATGATCAGATGAAGAAAGAACGACAAAATCCAATGACGAATATGGTGCAAATCTCACCAGTAGAAACACAGGCGGCAGTAATTCAGACTCGGTCCGGTAAGCAACTGCAACCAGCAGCAGAATTATTTGAACCTAGCATCAGAGAACAACAAAGGATGTATGAAAAAGCTAGTCAATGGACCACCACCAAACCACCAGTATTTCCAGATCCTATTCTCGTAACTCAGCTCCCAGTAACTCAGGAAGCAACACCAAAACAAGATTCTCATTCAGAAGTAGGCACGTCGTCTGCAGCCGATACATCATTGTCCACCGCATCATCTTCAGACTCTATGGAAAATACATTTCAGACACAGAAGGCCTGGGAAATCTTATCTAAGGCATCTATTACTCTTCCTCTGGGGCAACTACTGGCCTTAGTACCAGGAGTCCGACAGCAATTCCAGCAACAATTCAGTCCTGTCTCATCCTGCATTCCAGCAACAGCAACAGTGCAACCGGAACCTGATTCTACCGTCGACCATTCAGTTCCTCTGATTACGGTATGGTATAAAAATCATAAAATCACACAGGTATTAATTGATGGAGGATTTGGTGTCAATATTGCTACTGCTGCACTATGCAAGAAATTAGGATGGAACGAAATTGAACCAGTCCAATTTTTTGTTAGAATGGCTGACAAGTCTCGGGTCCATCCAGTAGGACTTGTCCGGAATGTACCAATAACTTTGCAAGGAACCACGTTTAAGATGACCTTTGTAGTCTTAGAATTACCGGAATCCACCCTGGACTACAATCTTCTTTTCGGTCGCCCTTGGCTGAAGCAAGCTAAGGTGATACAAGATTGGTCTGCATAGGAACTCACGTTCAAGGATAAGAATCGTAAATATGTTGTAAGATTAGATGCTATACAACCTTGCGAGTTGCATGCTAGACCGTATTTTGCAGAACCAGTTCATATGTTAGATGGATTGTCAGATGATGAAGAAGAAGAGTTTTTGAAAAATAACATTGACTTGATTTCACTAGGAACTGTTGATCTACAGTCTGTTGTAGATAACTCGAATCCTTCAGTTTGTACGATGGTGACTGTAACAGAAACAGATGTGAAAGAAGATAATGTTACCATAGAAGACGTTGATCTACAACAACTTCTTAAGCCAGCAGAGAATACAGAGAATCCTCAACAATCCTATGTTCCAGAAGATCAACTGACCACTTACAATTTAGGTGACGAAGGAAACCCACGACCTGTAAAGATAAAGCAAAATTTATCGGAATTATTTCAAGCGGACTTAATTCAGCTACTCAGAGAATTCTCTGATGTATTTGCATGGGATTACAATGACATGAAGGGTCTTGACGCGCGCATCTACCAACACCGAGTTATGCTAAAGCCAGAGGCAAGGCCGATTAGACAATCCAGCTATCGAATGAACCCGAACTACGCATCAGAGGTAAAAGTAGAACTGGATAGATTATTGAAGGTTGGGTTCATTGTACCTATCGAGCATGCGGAATGGATCTCACCTATTGTCATTGTCCCTAAAAAGAATAAGCAGTTACGAATATGTGTAGACTACCGGAAGCTAAATGCAGCTATAGTGCCTGATCCCTTCCCGTTACCTTTTCTGGACACTATGCTTGATAGAGTAGCAGGCCACGAAATGTATTCATTTTTGGACGGATACACTGGATATAATCAAGTTAGAATGGCTGAACACGATATACCGAAGACCGCTTTCATAACCAACTGGGGTGTGTTCGCATGTACTGTTATGTGGTTTGGATTACGTAATGCCCCTAGTACTTTTCAAAGATGCATGCAAGAAATATTTTCTCCTTACCTTACCTCTTTTATGCAAGTATATCTTGATGATTTTTCAATTTTCGGTAAGATGATAGCACACTTGTTCCATTTACAGTGCTGCTTTGAAAAATGCAGAGAATACAGACTCTGTTTGAACCCAAACAAATCTGTGTTTGCGGTCACTTTTGGCAAGCTACTTGGCCACATTCTATCTGCACAAGGTATACAGGTGGATCCAGATAAAATTTCAGCTGTGTTAGAAGCACCTGTACCCACTACACCGAAGGAAGTAATGCGCTTCCTGGGACAAGTACGATGGCATGCACGACACTTACGGTGGCTTGCTCATTTGGCAATACCACTGAACAAGCTCATCGCCAAGACTCCTCGACACTTTGAGTGGACCGAGCAATGCTAGATAGCATTTGATTGCTTAAAAAACTTATTAACGCAAGTTCCCATCTTATAGCCTCCGGACTGGGATCGCCCATTTCATGTGTTTGTTGATGCTTCAGATATAGCAATAGGAAGCGTTTTAATGCAACAAAAAGATAAATGGTTCAGACCAGTGTACTATGCAAGTCGAAGATTAGCCCCCGCTAAAAGAAACTACTCTGTAACAGAAAGGGAATGTTTAGGTCTAGTTTACTCTGTCAAGAAATTTAGGCATTATTTACTGGGCCGAAAATTTACTTTTCATACAGATCATACTGCACTTGTTTATCTAGTTCGGCAACAACATCTAGGAGGTCGATTAGCACGATGGGTTCTGCTCTTACAAGAATTTGACTATGAGGTAATTCATCGACCTGGCAATTCTCATGCCTTAGCAGATTTTTTGTCTTGCTTAGATTCCGGTGAAGCTCCGATCGGTGTAGATGACACTACACCTGCAATTTATGTGTCAGAACCAATTAATGAAGATTCTGCAGATCCACCTATCCCATTTCCATATTATGATGAGATCTTGACCTTCCTTACTGATGGATGCCTCCCTTCTCAGACTTCTACTGCAATACGCAGGAAAATTGCAGTATTCAGTCGAAGATTCTGTTTGATTGCTGGAGAATTATACTATGTCGATCATACTGGAATTCTACTTCGCTGTGTTCCTCCACACGAAGTTAATTCAGTTATAACCATGGCACACTCAACTCCTTCAGGTGGTCATTTTGCTGCAGACTTAATGTTGGTGTAAGAAGCAAGCCTACACATTTGGCTTGAGAACCATCATGAAGACTTCCCATGTATGAAGAACCATAGGAACATATGCTTATAGGTTATTACCAATTTACCTTATGTAAAAGTCTAAATGACTTGGAATCTTCATGTTACATCTGTTGGTGCAATTCAAGCCTTCACATTTGGCTTGGATTACTTTCATTTGAAGGAAGGATCATAGGAACTTATGCTTATAAGTTCTTACCATTTTACTCCTTGTAAAATTCTAAAAGACTTGGCATTTCTTATGTACAAACCTACTTGATTAGAGTCGTGGAAAAAGTGGTTGATTGATTGAGAGAATATCTCAATACCTTTTAGGTGAAAGATTCTAGGAGTTTGAATTTGAATTCAAATTCAAACTTCCTACTCAACTCATATATAAACTTGACTTTTCTGAAGGATCCATCCATCTTCCCCAACAGTGGTATCAGAGCAAACAAGGTAACATGGGAGATGGTTTTCCCTCATTCATTGATAAATTGGACAGGAACAATTATCAATCTTGGCTTCTAAGGATGAAGACCTATCTACAAGGAAGAAGTCTATTTGGATTCATCTCAGGAGATGAGGAATTGCCCTCATTCAAAGCAAGGGGTCTACCCACCAAGGAAGAACAAGAAAGGCTTAATACATGGTGTGCAAAAGATGCATTGGCAAGGTCTTATCTTCTCAACTCTATATCTGATTTCCTTTTACCTCACATAAGGAATTGTAAGACTTCCCAAGAAACTTGGGAAACCTTGTCATCATATTTTTCATCTAATACAAGGGCCAGTGAGAATCAATTGTGGATTGAATTCACAACCCTTAGGAAGCAACCAAAGCAATCAGTCTCAGAATTTGTGACCAAGATCAAGGATGTGGCAGACCAATTAGCAAGCATAGGAGAGGAGATTGAAGAGGAACAAATAGTAAGGCAAGTAACAAATGGACTAAAGGCAGATGATAAGTGGGAAAGCTTCACCACTGCAATGGACCTCTACATGGACATGCATACCCCAGATCTCACAACTCTGATGGGCCAACTTTTCACACATGAAGCAAAGTTCACAAAGGTTGGAGATACATCTAAAGGTAACACTCCTTCTGCTCTATATACTGATAAAAAGATTAAAGACAAAGGTAAAGGTAGTAAAGATTGGAAATGTAAAAACTTGTGATGGTAATCAGAACCTATTGAGCAGGGTACTCTATGTACCAACCATTACCAAGAACTTAATGAGTGTTGGTCAGATTGTGGAGAAAGTTTTGCAGGTCAGGTTCAATCAACATGGAGCGTATGTGGAGGACCCAAGACATGGATTCAGAAGGATAGCCAAGGGAGAAAAATCAGGTAGATTATTTACTTTTGAACTAGAAGACACCAAAAACATTGCTTTATACAATTACAAGGATCAAACACTTTCAGAATTAGAAATATGGCACAAGAGGTTAGGTCACATAGGTGAAAGGACCTTGAAGCAAATATGCAAGGACCAATGTGTGCTTGGGATACCTAATGTATCCAAGCAACACATGATCTACAAATGCAGTGCATGTCAGTTTGGTAAGTCTCACAGGTTGCCCTATTCAAGGAAAGGTTTTATGCATGAAGACTATCTAGACTTGGTGCACACAGATGTTTGGGGACCTAGCAAAGATCCATCCATTTCAGGATCAAGGTACTATGTGTCTTTCATTGATGATTATAGCAGATGGACTGTGTTATACTTTATGAAGCACAAGGATGAAGTGTTTAATTGTTTCAAAAGATATCTTGCACTAGTTGAAAATCAAACAGGTAGGAACTTGAAGAAGCTAAGGTCAGATGGAGGAGGTGAATACTTCTCCAATGAGTTTGAGGACTTCTTGCAGGAAAGAGGCATCAAAAGGGAGATAACCACAAGGTACTCACCTGAACAAAATGGGGTAGCTGAAAGAAGGAATAGGCTTATTGTTGAAACAGCTAGGTCTATGCTTAATGAAAAGAAGTTGCCAAATTATCTTTGGGCAGAGAGTGTATCTACTGCCACCTATCTTATAAACAGGTTACCATCAAAATCACTTGATGGAATGACTCCATATGAAGCTTGGCATGGTAAGAGACCAACATTGGATTACTGCAAAATCTTTGGTTGTGTAGCATATGTGCATATTCCCTCACAGGTAAGGGGAAAGCTAGACCCTAATGCAGAAAAATGTATTTTCATTGGTTATCACTTGAATCAAAAAGGGTACAGATTCTACAACCCAACCAATAAAGGGTTCAAGGTAAGCAGAGATGTCATCTTTGATGAGAATGACTCATGGTATGAGAATGAATGCAGGAAGGTTAGTCTACCATATGATTTGGAAGAAGAGTTTCCAAAACTCCCAAAGGAGGAACCAATCCAGAAGGAAGACTCAAGTTCAGAAGATGATGACACAATCAATCTTGAAGAATTCAAGGTATGGAAGTCCAAAGGAAAGATGAAGATGAAGCAGCTAGAGGATATTCTAGAATCCTCAAATCAGTCAATAAGGAGATCTCAGAGAGAAAGTAAGAAGCCTATCAGATATGGGTATGATACATCTCTTGTAACTAAGCATTCTGTATATCTTGCAAAGGATTTGTTGAATGAAGAACCAGGTTCATATGAAGAGGCAATCACCAAACCAGAATGGAAAGGAGCTATGGATGAAGAGATAGAAGCTCTCAAGAAAGTGACACATGGGACTTGGTACCCAAGAAGGACTCTATGAAGGTGATAGGATCCAGATGGATCTACAAACTAAAGAGGAACTCTGATGGTACAATTAACAGGTACAAAGCTAGGTTGGTAGCCAAGGGTTTTGCACAAACCCAAGGCATTGATTATGAGGAGACATTTTCTCCTGTGGCTAAGATGCCAACAATCAGAGTATTGGTGAGTGTAGCTGCATCCAAGAATTGGAACATGTACCAATTAGATGTCAAGAATGCTTTCTTGAATGGATGGATATCTGAAGAGGTCTACATGTCACAACCACCTGGCTATGAAGATCCCAAGAAGATAAATTATGTTTGTAAATTGAAGAAGGCTCTATATGGATTGAAGCAGGCACCTAGAGCATGGAACCATAGGCTCCTAGACCAAGGGTTTACTATGAGCAAGGTAGACACTTCATTATTTATTAAAAGGAGCAATTCAGAGGTAATCTATCTCTGTGTTTATGTTGATGATATCATCATTATAGGTAATGATGTCCAAGGAATCAGAAGTATAAAAAACCAGATGATGAAGGAATTCAAGATCAATGATCTTGGATTATTAAAGTACTTCTTAGGACTTGAATTGGTCTATACTAATTCAGGTATATACATCACTCAGAAGAAGTATGTACAAGACATGTTCAAGAAGTTTAACTTGCAGGATGCTAAAGTCTCAAGTACTCCAATGGAGGTCAACCTAAAGCTAAGTGCTCATGAAGGGGATGAAGTCCAAGACATTACAAGATATCAAAGTATGGTAGGTAGTTTGAATTATGCTACCTTGACCAGAATTGACATAGCATATGGAGTTAGTGTGCTAAGTCAATTCATGCACAAACCAAGGGTACCTCACCTAGAGGCTGCAAAGAAGATTTTGAAGTATCTAAAGGGAACTCAGAACCATGGTTTGTACTTTCCTTATACATCAGATATTGATATTAAAGTATATTCAGATGCAGATTGGGCAGGATGCAAGGATGATGGGAGGAGCACATCAGGATACTTATCTTTTGCAGGTGATAAACCTATTTCTTGGTTAGCCAAGAAGCAACCAACAGTGCCATTGTCATCCACTCAAGCAGAGTATAGAGGGCTAGCCAATGCCACTCAAGAAGCTATCTGGTTAAAGCTTTTGTATACAGAACTAGGCCTATACACTAGGCCCCCAATTATCTTTGGAGATAACACTAGCTCTCTCCACCTTGCAGCTAATCCAATATATCATGCTAGGACAAAACACATAGAGGTTCATTACCACTATGTGAGAGAGAAGTTGCTTAGCAAGGACATTCAGTTGACATATGTTTCTACTAATATGCAGTGTGCAGATTTACTCACTAAAGCTTTGGATGGAAACAAATTATGCAGATTCAAATCCATGATTGGATTGCAGAATGTGATTGAAGATTGAAGATGAAGACTTAAGCCAAAATGCTTGGCTTGAGGGGGAGCTGTTGGTGCAATTCAAGCCTTCACATTTGGCTTGGATTACTTTCATTTGAAGGAAGGATCATAGGAACTTATGCTTATAAGTTCTTACCATTTTACTCCTTGTAAAAGTCTAAAAGACTTGGCATTTCTTATGTACACACCTACTTGATTAGAGTCGTGGAAAAAGTGGTTGATTGATTGAGAGAATATCTCAATACCTTTTAGGTGAAAGATTCTAGGAGTTTGAATTTGAATTCAAATTCAAACTTCCTACTCAACTCATATATAAACTTGACTTGAAAAGTCGCGGGTAGATCAGTCACCTTTCCCGAGTCTTAGACTACTGATCATTGAGTGTGTGAGGTATACTCCATAGCCCATACCTCTGAGTACCATTTGGCAATGTTGATCATGCCAATGGGAATGTACATCAATGTGATTTAATACAAACATTTACTTCTATCTCTTCTGTCTTCTCTGGTTTTCTCCTTTCAACTCTGTCAACTTCAAAGAGGCATATCTCAGTCTCTACTTCTCCAAATCAAGTGATTTAAAGCTTTTTGGATTCAGCTCAAAGCATACTACAAGCATACAAAGTTTGAAGCAACTTGGTTGAGACAATCGCAAGAAATCACCGTCGACGTGCTCACTAGTATTTGTCTGCATACTTCCTAAAAAGTCGGGGGTGTCCATAGATTTGCTAAAGTTTATCATTTTGAATGATTCCACTTGCAAATGGTAGCTTACTAAGCTAATAGAATATATCTAGAAGGAATTTTTCCAATTGTAAGTGTACTGGTCATACTGAGTAAAAGCCTGAGCAGGTATCAAAACCAAAATAGAAAGTTTTTGAGTTTTGTGATTCACAAACTTATCTGTTTTGATCAAATCATTACTCAAATCATTTTCAAAGTACATATAGCATTTCTTGGTATCATTTGGAAGCTAAGGGTGTCTACTAATCATATCTGGAGTCACTCAGGGCTGGTGCAAAGCAGGATTAGCAGCACCTACTTAATCTTCTGAAGGATCCATCCATCTTCCCCAACAACACCTACTTGATTGATTCGTGGAAAAGAAGAACATATGATTGAGAGAATATATCCATACTGTTGGCATACAAAGCAACAAAGGAGTCATGCACAATACGGCAACAAGGCCAGATCATTTTTTCCCATAGATTATGTACAATCCAAGTGATTTTAATCACTACAAAAACATTGTAAATCCCGTTTTTGGTAGATTAGACTCCATTTTGTGCAAGCCGAGGAGTCCTCGAGCTTGAGGAGTATTAGAAGTACCATCGTACCAAATTTCATAATTTTTAGACTTCGTTTGAGCCCTCAAATAAGCCCTGGAACCTAATTTTTAACTAGGCCGGACACTAGGTCTGGACAGGGCCAAAAGCTAGTCAAAAACTATAAAAAGAGCTAGAGAGCTCATTTTTGAGGTTAGATTGTAATTGAAACGAACTTGTAAGAGCTTATGAAAGTAATCTAAAGAACTCCATTGATTCTCTCTCTTTGTCTTGCCGTGTGTGCGCGTGTGTGTGTATGTGTGTGCATGCTTGTGTGCTTCTCACTCACGTACTTGTGCCGCCACTTGCTCGAGGTCTTCATACCATCCTCACGTCTTCCCGGATTGACATTAAAGGAGGTGCTACTCATCATTGAGCTACACCAAATTTTGGCGCCGTTGCCGGGGATCGAGCTTTGAGGACGAGCGTGTGATGGTAAGACGTAGAGTTGACGCGTTGGAGTGGTAGGTATTTTCTTCACTCTCATCGAATTTCTTTTACTTTCTTCACCATCTTCATCACCATCATCATCATCCCCATCTCCCACCTCCATCTCCATCATCGCAAAAATTTCAGTTTTTTGACTATATCCCCATCTCCACCTCATTTCCCTCATTTCACTTGTGAGAGAGAGCGAGAGAGCGAACTTGCATGTGCTGTTTTTGCATGTTTTCTGAGCTATTTTGCAGGTTTTTTGCTGTACCATCATCCCCAGCAGTGTGCGCAGGTACGACAGGCTCTGCACAGGTCCCGGGACGACAGCCTCTGTCTATCGCGACAGACAGAAAATCTTAACATTTTGAGAATGCATGTTTATCATTGTAACCTACACCTTGAGGGCACTCTAGATCACTAGAAGTTTTTCAAAAATTTGCATTTTTTCAGTCTATCGCGACAGACACCGTCTATCGCGACAGATACCGTCTATCGCGACAGACACCGTCTATCGCGACAGACAGAAATCCGCGACAGATACCGTCTATCGCGACAGACACCGTCTATCGCGACAGACAGAAATCCGCGACAGATACCGTCTATCGCGACAGACACCGTCTATCGCGACAGACAGAAATCCACGATAGACACCGTCTATCGCGACAGACACCGTCTATCGCGACAGACAGAAATCCACGATAGATAGCGTCTATCGCGACAGACACCGTCTATCGCGACAGACAGAATTTCACGATAGACACCGTCTATCGCGACAGACACCGTCTATCGCGACAGACAGCCCCCACGATAGATTGTGTCTATCGCGACAGACACCGTCTATCGCGATAGACAGGCATTTTCGGCAAAAAATTAAGGAGTGAATTTTTGGAAATTTAGGCTAAATCTTGGGCATATTTGCACTTTCATGTACTCATCTACTTACGAAGGCCTTAGAAAATGCATTAAAACCCCCGAAAGGATCTGTCTGTCTAGTAACCCCTAAACCCTGAACGGTCATAACTTTTTCATACGGAATCCATTTTCTGAGCTCTAGGGCTTGTCGGAAAGCTCGTGGCATATACTACACGCCTTCAACTGTTTTTTATAAGAATAACGCGTTGATTTTCAGATAGGATATTTGGAAGTTGACACACAGAAGGGTAGAAACACCAAGGGAGCTCTAAGAGGAAATTTTTTGCAATAAAAAGGGGGGAACAAGGGTCATTAAAAAAGTGTCTGAAATAATTTGTCTGTCAAGTGAAAGGTCTACTTAAAGCTAATCTTGGGATTTATGCAGGCCTATTGAGCAGCAATTGAGAGCATCCAAGCAAGGGTGTTGCACACGCTTGAGAATCAACTTCTCGAGCACTAAAGAGCAAGGTTCGGCAAGAAAGGTCGGAATATTCTCAACTCTTCTTCGTCAATTCCTAGCTTAGGCTAAGAACGATTAGAAGTAGGAGTAAGTCAGGGCAACGATAGGCCACTATCAAGTTGAAGACTACCTAAAAACTCAAGTTCAAGCTAAAAACTTAATCTCTGTACTGTCGACAACATAAAGGAAAGAACCTAACGTGGAACGATCAATCTGAAAGTACGAAGAACATTCAAGTATTAGTGACGACGTAATAGGAGACAAGACTATAAACAAGAGGAATAACTAAAAAGAATCAAGTGACTGGTACCAATTGATCGGCAACGAGGTTGTACTCTGGAAAAAATTTGGGGCTAATCAGATAGGCATATGAACCTTAGATCAGGACGACACCTAGTAAGAGAGAGACAAAGCCTTAGGTCTTCCGAGGCTAGTGTCAATCACACTGCAAGGTCTTGGGCCCAGCAGTTGAGTCACCTCTCTCATTACCCTAGCTCTGATACCAGTGAATCAGGGATGTCTCAAGGTATGGACAGACCTACGGGAAGTTCAGGTGTGCCTTATTTGTACAGGGTGGAAGGCCCTTACAAAACACAGTTGGAATACCTTAGGACCAACCGATTAGGTGCGAGCATCTATGAGGACGGCCTAGGAAGATCAGTGGTCCAGATTAAAAACCCTGACCAATCCATAGGACTAGAGCACCCAGCTGTCAAGTTTGAAAACGGTGCATACCTGGACAAGGAAGGAACCATATACGTAGTCACCAGTCATCCAGATAGGACAGATGAATTTGGAAATGTAATTTCAGAAACGGACTTAGGTGACTTGGAACAAGGAAACATGGGAGTGGAACCTAGAACCCCTCGAGGTAAATCAGTTCTCACTAGGATTATCACGCCTGAGTGGGTCCCCCAAGATAACAAGTGCATAGATGTGCTTCTCAATCGAGAAACGGACGAAGCCTTCTGGAGGTATAAACCGGATCACCCAACTGACATAGGAACAATCATGATCTATGAGTTTAAGGATCCAGATAGCCCAGGTAGAGTGACCTACTTAGACCACACTTCAGAGAGGATCTTTGTGGTGACAGAAAATGATAGGCATGCCTACACTTGGAAGGGCGAATTCATTTTCCCCCAACCAAGATCAAATGTATCCTATGGTCACCCTGGAGCTGGAACATCCCAGGCTCATGGTACGCAAAGAGACAGAAGTAGAGATAGACCGGAAGTAAGTTTTGCCAACCCAGGGGGCAGAGAAAGAACGAGAACAGAGACGAATAGGGTAGAACCCGAGATGCATAGAGCCCACAGGAACCAAAGAAATGTAGATGGATTCCCTCTGCCGAGACCTAGAGAGCACACAAGAACTTTGAGACCCACTCAGCTAGTTAAGTCCATGAAGAATTACTTTGACGGCACAGGAGATCCCTATGATCATGTGGCAGAGTTCAAGCAAGTCTTGAGAGCTGAACAAGTGGAAGATCTGTTCACGCAGTACAATGCCTTTGGTCTAACCCTTAGGAACACGGCACTTACATGGTTTCAGCCATTAGATGAGCGTCAGTTCAGGAGCATAGATCAACTCCTAGAGGCATTCATTGTAGAGTTCTCTAAGAGCGGCATAAGACACAATACATCCTCATTGATTCACAGCTTCAAACAGACCCCCCAAGAGACTGTCAGATTGGCCGGAAGGAGATTTAGACAATATCTTGAAAGGTGCCCTATTTCGGAGCTACCCACATCCGCTAAACAAGTAGCCTTATTCCTTGATGGATTGCTGAGTACGAAATTGAGATCCTATGTGTATCTGAAGGACCCTAGGACCATAGAAGAATGTGTACGCATGTGCATTGACATTGAAGATAACCTAGGGGAAGAGCTAGAGCTTTCCAAAATCTACAAAGATTCAGATAGTGCATCTAGTCACTCTTCCACGCAATCCACATCAATTGAGGAACTCGCAGAGAAAGTGGCCCAGAAATTAGGAGTAACTAGCAAACAAATTCCAAGGTTTGCTCCTGTGAAAAGGTGCTATACATGCGGTGGTGACCATATGGCGAACGTCTGTCCCATTATGGCTCAACCCCAAGTAAACCCTAGTGGCCAGTACTGCACCATAGAACGGAGATACACCAACCACACCGCACAAGATTGCCCATACAACAAGCAGGCGGTTAGGCAACCCTACCCTCAGCCCTACCAACAAGGCAGATACCAGAACCAGTACCCTCCACAACCATATGGCAGACCACAACAAAATTTCCAACCTCAATATCAAAACCAACAAAGGCCTCAGCCTGTGCTAGCACAACAACCCCCAGCCCCAGCTAATGTGATTCCGGTAAAGTATACTGTTGCAGAAGAGAACCTGAATAGAGCTATAGTCCCTGTAACATCCTTGCTTTCTGAAAGTGACCCGAGTGACCATAGCTTTGACTCTACACATGTTGATAGCCCCCAGGCCTACTACATGCAGTCTCCTGAGCATGGTGAGTCCTATTATAGCGAAGAGACAAACGAACCGAGTTGGGAATCAGATTACACGAACGTCATGTATGCGAACCCCAATCCTAGGCCTCAATCTAGGCAAGTAAGACCTCCGTTCCCAAGAGGACCGTGCTACAGATGCCAAGGAGATCACCTCATTCGTGATTGTCCCTTGCCTCCGCCCACACAACCTCAGTCCTTGACTATCCAAGGCTTTTGCCAAGATTGCGGAAAAGAGCATCTCTTACGAGATTGCCCAAAGAACCCCAATTGCATGCCAAAAATCACCCCTATCAACGTTGTTGGGTTAGTGGTAGATTCCTCAGGAAGTGTCACTTCCACTGCACCAATACAGGTAGTCACTAGGGCTCAGGCATTGCAACAAAACCAAGGGGTAGGCCAGGAAAAGAGCCCAGATGCTAGCGATACGGAGAGCCAAAATAAAAAGAGAACGAGAGCTTGGAAAGATAGCCGCGAACGCATGAAAAGGCAATGGGCAAAGAAGATGAGTGAACTTGAGGAAAGTCTACGAGAAACCAAGGCTAAAATCATAGAGATCACATCTCAACCGCACTCTCACACATTCCCACCGCTACCATCCCCATCATTCTCCATCCCTCCACCCTCTAAGACACCCCACGTAACCCACCCACCACCCCAAACAGGATCAGTATTAGCTGATCCCACTCCTGAAGACATAGACATGATGCTAAAAGCATATCAGGCCAGAATCCAAGAAGGGCCAAACGTTACGGATCATGACAAGTGCTATCCTAGAGCTGACCTAGAGATAGAAAGAACCAAACTATGCGCGAAAATGGTCACATTGGCTCAGACTATGTTTGAAGCCAGTCGCCTTTTCAATTACTTAGGCTCAGCCAAAACACAATTACACTTGGATGGATTCCTAGAGAAGTTAGAGAGGATAATTGCAAGATCTGACAAGGAAGAAAAAAATCAAGACCAAGAAAAAGCAAGCAAAAACAGGAATCATTCCCAATCAGAAGTGTATGTGGCCAATGCCCCTAAACCGGACAACTTCCCCTCCTTAGAAAGAATAGAGAGGCCAATAGCACAGCCAGAAAAGGAACCTACCCCTCAAAGAAAGGAAAGGGCAAGAGAACGGGTAAGCCAGCCTCTTCAGGAAGCCCGTGGGCCTCCTCAAGAAGCTTATCTTCCCCCCCAAAAGGCAGATGAGCCTCCCTCGAAAGCTCAAGTACCTCCACAGGTTGCCTACATTCCTTCTCAGGGAATGTGTGAGCCTGTTCGGAAAAGTAATAGAATAAGTAATCCTCCCCAAGAAGCTTGTGCTCTAGCCATTTGCGAGAACGAGGAGAGAGTCAACAATAGAATCAGCCCTCCTTCACAGGTTGCTTATGCGCCCAATTCTACGGAGCCAGACACTTCTTCTTCTATGAATCGGTTTGCACCAGACTTCCTACGAGAGATTCAAGAAGACAAATGGGATAACGAAAGCGAGGTCGCCCCTCCTTTTGAACTTGTGGACGATGCACACGACCAATTCCCACAAGACATCCCATCTATTTACGGGGAGCATGAGAGTGTTCAGTCTCACGAGAGATTAGACTTTGAGTCGAATTCCATACAAGAGCTACCCCACTTCACAGGCCCATGGGAAGCAAAGTCCACATGTATGAGAGCACCCACAGTCATGGTAAGGAACGACGACTCAGTCATTCCTAGGAACACAGAAGTAGTGAAGAACACTAATGTGCAGTGTAATCTCAAGTTAGAAGAGCTACTCAAGGTTAGACCTGAATTATGGAAACATGTAGCCAAACAAGTACCAGAGTTAGCAAAACCTCGTTCCCAGGTAGGATCCCATAGGACAGTGCCAGAAATTCCCTTGGATAAGATAGGGGATATGTGTGAAGGCGAAGAAGGGAACACCTATCTTCCCATCACCTACCAAGAGTACACCACCAAGGCAATTTTAGACTCAGGTGCAGGAGTTGCAATTGCCACTACTTCCCTTTGGAAGCGTTGGGGCAAGCCAGCACTCAGGCCAACAAGAATGAAATTGCAGATGGCCGACGGTCATATTGAGAGACCCTTAGGATTGCTCGAAGGGATAACTCTCACCACTTGTGGTGTTGAGTTTGAGCATAGCTTTGCTATATGTGACTTCAGCAAAAATCATGCTTATGAGATGATTTTAGGAAGACCATTTATGCGACAGTTGCAAGTGGTACAGGATTGGGGAACCAACTCCTTGTATTTGCAACACTTGGGCGTTACAGCCAAAGTCAATCTCAAGGACTATTCTCATAGAGATGTCCCTCCTATCCAATGGAATCCCATCCATAGAGCCAAAGATGATACAGAATCGGTGCATTCCATAGGGTCTGGATCCTCATGGATGCATGAAGATACTCACTTATGGATGTGCAAGGTAGCAGTAGAAGAAGAGAAGAGAGAGAAAGCCAGAGAGGTAGGTGCGAACGAAACTCATAGACCCATTCAAGACCCAGCCTATGCACCTATAGTCTTTCCAGATGAGGAGTTTGAACCCCATGGCTGGGCGGAAATTTTAGCAACAATGGACGTAGCCATCAACGAAGAACAATGGACACCTCACTGTGATGAGGATGGCTATGATATTTCAGTCTTCTCCATAGAGCCAATCATGGGAGAGGCAGTTTTAGAAAAATGCGAACCTAGCCCTGATGCAATTGAGGATGCAAATGACTCCGATCTAGAGTCAATCATTATGGATCCACCATTTGCATCAGATGAAGAATACTTCCATGAAATAGAATTTCAACCCCAGAGGCATGGAGAGGTTACAAATGATGTAAGATTAGCAATGCATATGACCCCTAAGGAAGAAGGAAAGAAACGAAAGAAGAGAGAAGCCTTACCAGAAGAGGAAGAATCTTTGTTTGAGGTCCCAGAAAATTTTAAGAAGTATGAGATAGATGACAGGAGAGTCATGATAAGAATGCCTAAACGAGAGGCACAATCAGGAGAGGCCTATGATAACAAAGAAACCACCAAGAAAATAGTAGTGGCCATAGAAGAAGGAGAGGAGAGATGCACGTATATAGGCCATGACCTGACAGAAGAAGAAGAGCACGAATTGATTGCCTTGCTAAGAGAATACAGGGATGTATTCGCTTGGAGTTACAAGGACTTGAAAGGTGTTGACCCTGACATATGCGCGCACACCATTCCTATGACTTCAGACGCTAAACCCTCTAAGCAAAAGCCTTATACATATAACGATAATTATGCTGCTAAGATCAAGGAGGAGATAGATAGACTGGTCGAAGCTGGATTTATCTATGAAATTGAGTACACTGAATGGGTATCCCTCATCGTAGTGGTGCCCAAGAAGAATGGCAAACTGCGTGTGTGCATTAACTTGAAAAAGGTTAATGCCGCCACGATTCGAGATAACTATCCGCTTCCCATCACAGAACATCTCTTAGAAAGAGTGGCAGGCAAGGAAGTGTACAGCTTCCTTGATGGATTTTCTGGCTACAATCAAGTAGCCATAGCTCCAGAGGATCAGCATAAGACAGCCTTTGCCACAGAATGGGGCATTTTTGCTTTTAGAGTAATGCCATTTGGGCTTACCAATGCACCGGCCACCTTCCAGAGGCTGATGTGCCATGTGTTTAAGGAGTTCCTGAGGAAGAGTTTAGAAGTCTATGTTGATGATCTTTGTGCTCATTCCAAGGTTAGACAAACTCATATTCCAGAACTCAAACAAGTCTTTGACAAATGTAGAGACTATCAAGTCTGCCTGAACCCAGAAAAGTGCGTTTTTATGGTCAGGCAAGGTAAGATTCTCGGACACATAGTGTCAAAGAATGGCATATCTACCGACGAAGAAAAGGTGAGAGCCATAGCAGAGCTACCTAGGCCAAAGAATGTCAAGGAAGTACAAGCTTTCATGGGGCATTGTGGTTATTATCGACGATTTATACACATGTATGCCGTCATTGCAAAGCCCATGTACGGACTTCTGACAAACTTTGAGTGGACGGATGAATGTGAGGATTCCTTCCAGGAGCTTAAACGAAGATTGTGTTCAGCACCAATCTTGACCACACCAGATTGGAACAAGCCATTCCATGTTCATGTGGATGCATCCAATTATGCTATTGGATGTGTGCTTGCACAACCTACTGGTGAAGGTAATATGGATCTTCCAATTGCCTATGCCAGTAGACAATTGAATGCGGCTGAACGGAATTACACCACTACAGAACGCGAAGGATTAGGCATGGTATATGCAGTCAAGAAATTTAGACACTATTTGCTTGCAAATAAGTTTAAATTTTTTACTGATCATCAGGCATTGTTATATCTTGTAAACAAGCCATGCAATACAGGAAGATTAGTAAGATGGTTTCTCTTGCTCATGGAATATGACTTTGAGGTTGTGGTAAGAAAGGGTAGGACTCACTTGAGAGCAGATCACCTCTCTAGGCTCACCTCGGGAGAAGCCCCACAAGGAGTGTCAGATGACCTTCCTGATGCTTACTTGTTTAATTTGGAAGTGGTGCCGCAGTGGGCTAAGCCATTAGTGCCAGTATTGACATACGGGCCTAATCATCCAGTCGTAAACACACGGAATAGAGAGATCGTAAAAGCCCAAAAGTACCATATCATGGCAGGAAGCATGTACAAGCACACAGATCAAGGGATCTTGGCTTGTTGCGTAGAAGAGGATGAGTACGCTAAATGGTTGCAACTAGCACATGTAGGTGCACTAGAGCAACACCATTCCAAGCAACGAACTTTACAGACTCTAAAGAGATTCGGAGTACATTGGCCAACTATGGAAGCTGATGTCCAAAAGTTGTGCAAGGAATGCCCAATCTGTTGCACTAAACCACCGGTGGAACATGCCACTCTCTATCAAGTATCCATTGCGCCAGATTGGAGCGAACCACTAGTATCATTCCTGAGGACAAACACATTCCCTTCAGACATGACTCTGGCTAGGAAAAGGAGTTTAGAACACGAAGCTTTGGATTACTCACTCATAGGTGATAATCTATATAAGCGCGGTAAAGGTGGTTACCTGAGGTTATGTGTCCATGAAAGTGAATATCTCAAGATCTTGGAAACTGCTCACCAAGGGGTAGCAGGAGGACACTTTGGACCAGATCGGGTGATCAAGGCAATAATGTTTGCGGGCTTCTGGTGGCCTACCCTTCACATGGATGCACATACCTATGTGAAACGGTGTGATGTCTGTCAGAGGACCCAGTATCCTCTATGCAAAGATGAGATGCCACTGAAACCTATGATGGGTGGACGTGCATTCTCTAAGTGGGGAATAGACTTCGTAGGTCCTATTAATCCCCCAGCTAAGGGTTCTCATGCGGAATACATCATTGTGGCAACAGATTATCTCACCAAGTGGGTAGAGGTAAAGGCTACGACCAAGAACGATGCTCAAACAACTGCCAAATTCTTGTTTGAGAATGTATTCACAAGATACGGGCTACCTATAGAGCTTGTAAGTGATAGAGGCACTCATTTCTTGAACGAAGTGATTGAAAATCTACTCCAAGAATTCTTGGTAATACACAAGAAGTCTGCCCCTTATCACCCTCAAGCTAATGGACAAGCTGAGAGCACTAATAAGATTTTATGCAATGTACTGACGAAACTAGTGAACACTAAACGCTCTGATTGGGACAAACAGCTACACCATGCTGTTTGGGCATACCGAGTTGCCTACAAAACGGTACTCCAAGCCACCCCCTTTCCGATGGTATTCGGCCAAAACGCTGTGTTACCCTTGGACTTCTTGATCCCTACATTGAGAGTAGCACAAGAGCATGAATGGACAAGTCATGAGCTTTCCTCTAGGATCTTTGACCTTGAACGATTAGGAGAAACAAGACTGAGAGCCGCTGCTGGAATATATGCAGCCAAGAAGAGACAGAAGGCATACTTTGATGCCCATGTGAAGGATAAAGGCTTGAAAGCAGGAGATCTAGTCCTAGTCTATACACTCAAACAACACGCGAGGAAGCTAGAAAAGAGAGGCTACGGACCTATGATCATCAATAGGATCTCCACGAGCGGAGCAGTACAACTAGCCACGTTAGAGGGTGATGTTCTCCCAAACTATATTAGCGGTTGTAGAGTCAAGTTGTATCAGGAACCACTCACGGAGGAAATGCTCAGCCGACTCAACACTGCTAAGAAACGCAAAGAGGAAGAAAAGCGCATTCGAGAAGAGGCTCAAGCAGAGGCTTTAGAACGCATCAGAAGGATGAAATTACGAAGGCAAGGTAGAGATCAGCCTGGAGCGAATGACTATGCAGACCAAGGATTTCCCATAGCCATGTGTGAAGTTGCAGGAACAAGCTCGCATAGGATAATTGATACGTCCTTTCATAACCATAGATATAGGACAAGGAAAGAGCACAAGGACCGTAAGAGCCTTGATTGACTCAGGTGCGGCCACTAGCGCTGTTAAGTTGTCTTACTGTCAAGAGTTACAGTTAACTGTCCATCCTGTGGAAGCATATCTCATAGGATTGGGAGGCGTGGAAACCCCTTGCATGGGCGAGGTGGAACTTCCCCTCTACATTCACGATGAGGCAATGACCGTTAAAGTACTAGTGTGTCAAGATGAGGATCTCACTGAACCCCTCGTCTTGGGTCAGGATTGGATCTATGACCAAGCAGTCAATTTAAACCTAAGAAGTGGACTTCTCCAGGTTTGGGTCAATCATAGTCGAGTTACAGTAGAATTAGACAATGGAGCACTCAAGGAATTAGGAAAGGCACAGACTCCTGGTCCTTCCAGGGGTACACATGAAGATGACCATGCTGTTCTTGTTCAAAACCCTGTGTTGCAGAGGAATGATAATTGCAAAAAAGGAGTCAAGGATGCGACGGAACTCCCTTCTTTTCCAAAGGCCAGAAGGAGGCAGCAACCCAAGGCGGATCACAGGCAGAAGAAGCAGGGTACTACCTATGTCCAAGATCAAAAGTACCTGCGCAGCAGAATGCCCCTGAAAATCAACCAGGTGTGGGTGCGGAAAGGCGAACGACCGGCTGCACCACCGTCAACTACACGGACAAGGCCTCTTATTAGTAACCAACAACACAACGCTAATAAGAAGTCTTTCAGAAATTCTTCTGCTAAAGTAAAATCTATTTGGGTGCCCAAGAAGTCGATGAAGGCAAGCCCACAATCTAGACAAATTTGGGTGCCTAAGGCTTGCTTGAGGGCACAAGTAGTTACGCCAAGGCCACAACCTATGCAGCATAACCCTTCTACGAGTACAACCAGAATTCCCTCGTGCTCAACACTTAGGAACACACCAAGACCCATGAGCAGGCATAAAATCACTTGTAGGTGGGTCCCTAAAAGGCCCCATTCCCAAATGGCGACACCGACACAGCTCTCTAGAGTCCCTACGAAACCGAAAGCAAAGACCATCCACTGCATTTGGCAGTCTAAGACCTGTAATAAACCCCCCGACCCCGATTTGTAAATTCACCCCACTTACTAACGGCATCAGTCTCCTAGGAATACACAAACGTTAACTACACTCACTGTCTTCGTGCACTTACTAACCACTAACTCATCACCTGCCTCATGTTAATGTTGTAACGGGGACAGCAACGGATTTATTCTGTCCATTACGATGTTAACACATGCTTCTATATTCTCACAGAATCAGAAGACAAGCAGTAAAATGGCAGAAGCGACAGGTTCGGGCTCACAAGCAGGGATACTTACTGCAGGAATTGATGTGGATAGCCTACCTGTGGACGTGCCTCCGACTGAACGACCAGTGGAGATGCAACACCTTCAGCAACTCCCGGTGCCAGATCCACCTACAGGCATCACGGAAAGAGTTCATGCCAATTCTCATTGGTTCAATGGCATGCCCGGTCCATTAGGTGAGGCCAAGTATATCTGGGAGTCTAAATGCGAGTATGACAGATCATGGGTGCGATTCCAATTTTTCTCCAAGGAGTTCGAGACTTTACAGAACACCGAAGATCTACAGACCATATGGCAACGAGCAGGATTGGCGGAATATTTTGAAGCCCCACTACCTAAACCCGATCTCCTCCGATGTTACTATTTGGTCTCCACATTACAAGCTAATGAAGATAAGGACCAACCCGAATCATTTGTTCTCCCCTCATTGCTGGGCAACAACGAGTTGAAGAGGTTTGAACTCACTGTGGAGTTGGTAAGCGATGCGTTAAATATGCATGGCACGCATGTGCCCTCAGAAAAGGATGCTCTCGTTCCCACCAACATGAAGGACAGGAAAGTAGTGAAGCTGAAAGACATGGCAGTACTCACCCCAAATGTGTCCATCCCTCTCCGCATGTGCATGCAACATTTCGCCTTCCCCGGTCAAGACCGATTCACGCAACCACACAAGAAGATCTGGTTTGCTCTCTACTTGGCGGAAGCAGGTGCGTTACCTATTAAGCTACCAGTGTGGATTATAGATCAGTTGTATGAAGCAAACAAACGGGCTTCTAGGAAATTAGTGGTGAACGGATGCTGTGCACTCACACGCATCATTTACCGATGCTTGGCATATGATGTCCCCATTGAGCGTGCCTTAACTTGGGCACAATTACAAATGTTTAAAAGGCTCAAGACATCCACACATCAGTCGAAGCGCATGAGGGGCGCGATCCCTTGCGTCCAGACACGGGAAGTCCTGACTACTCCTGAGGCATCACCATTAAGAGAGGGCACTGTACCTCCCTTTACCATTAGGATACCCAGGTCGGAATCTGACACTACGACACAACCTACCCCATCAGCTCCTCCTGTTACACCTGAATTCAAATTTGCTGCCACTGGAGAGGCTGAAGGACTGGACCCCCAGGATTTTGAAGCATTCCTACAAAGCACACAATTCTCTGATGTGGAGTTTTATTCAGAGGCAGAGGAGCAGGGCACATCCTCACGAAGAAGAAGAAAGTCTACAGACGGTAGACATGTCCATTGGAGTGACGCTCAGCAAAGCCAACAACACGGACACCCGGAAGAAGAAGAAGCATATGAAGAAGAGACCACTGAAGCCCCAGCATATACAGCAGAACTCCGAAGGCTGTATCAGATTATGGAAAGAGTGCGATCGCAGCAGTTACTCACTGAACAGAGCAGCAGAGTACTTATGACTCAGTTGTTGGAAGAAGCGGGAATTGACTCAGAGTACAGGGAAGGTCTCTTATTGATGGCAGAAACATATGGAGTTGTAGAAGCTGTGCGCACTGCCATTCAGAGGCCTTCAGTTCAATATGACCCACGAAGGTTCCACACCCGACCTCGCTCAGGTAAAAATATCCAAATTCCCGTTACAGTTGCAGAAGAGCCAACTACTACACCAACCTCCCAAACAGCTAGTCAACAGCACCCCACCACCCATGAGGAGTCCACCGAACCACTACCACCTACTTCCCCACCATCACCTCCTAGAACAGAGACAGTGGAAATCCCATCGACCACTCAACCCACTGACCCAACCTTCATCTTTCGTACTCCCATCTCTAGTGCCAACCTCTTCTCTACCACTGATAACCCGATCTTTGACGCAAACCCCATCACCACACAACCCACTGAAACCCTTCCCGAGCCTGCCCTAGGACAACCATCCCCAATGCCTTCAGCCACGGGCCACCCTGACCCCAGATCCACATTCATGGGCTTCCCTGCTACCACGCAACCCTTTCAGCCCTCCTCAAACTTACGACCCCAACCCCCGATATCCCTCTCTCCATTTCTACAATCCCTCCAGGACATCTTTGCTAGGGCTTTTCAACCAGGCCCTCAACCATTCCCTGTCTTTTCAGCTCCCCACCCCACTTCACATCTATTCACCACTTCCACACACACACCACCTACCATACCAGTGTATATGGCAGGCCCCACACTAACACCCACTCCTGAAGGGATGGACATTTCACCACCCACGGCACCTCCACCCACGGTTTCACCTCCTCCCATTCCCCCTCCACCAATTTCACCCACACACACAACTTTCGTAGACACATCATTCACTGTCTCCCTTCCCCAATTCCCTTCCCATGCATCTTCCACGGTAAACACCCCCCACTCATCTATAGGTAATGCATTGGACACCATGTTGGCTTGTATATCAAATTTAAGAACAGATTACATTCAGCTCCAGCAACAAAACGCACGCCTGCAAGAGCGCTCAGCGACACTACAGCTCCGCCTTGCGGTACTAGAAGAGGAGAACACTCGCCTCCACACACAGTTCCACACCCTCCAAGAAGCCCACAATATATTGGAGGTACAGCTACAGAACGTAGATCAGGAAGCAGTGCAGGTGGTAGAAGGTCACCTACGGACACAGCTGGAACGCAACTCAAAACTTCAGCGAAATATGGCACTACTTAAACGCCATCTTGCGGCTGCTCAGGAAGAGAATAGACGTCTGCAAATACAAAATCAAGAGAACCTGGAGGCAGCTATTGAAAGCACACCGGGGGCACCCATCAGCCCATCCAAGTTTCAAGCAGTGACCCCCGATAATATCAAAATTATATTGGAAGATTATGCCATGCTGCTCGAAGCACATGATAAGCTATCGGAAGAGCTAGGACAACTGAAGCAGGAACACCAACAAGGACCAACAGCTGCCCCTCCAACCACCCCCTCTGCGGCTTCGCTTCCCTCCGACGTAGAGGCCATAAAAGATCTCCAGCAACAGGTAACTGAATTGCAGACACGCCTACTACAATATGAGAGGCCATCTTCCCCTCCGGAGGCTCCCACGGACGAAGAAGTTGTGCAAATTCCTGTGGAACAAACGTTTGATGAAGAATATGATCCGCAACCATTCCCAGGAGGCCAACAAACAGAAGAAGCGCAGGACACGTTCGAGGCACCACGGCCGCCATGGTTACGACAAGTGGAGGAAATAGGGACCTCGCATGAAGCGCGCACCGTAGTGCAAAATCAGGCTATGAGGGTCATAGAGGAGACTGTTTTACAATCAGATTACTTCAAGAACTTGTCATCGAGACGCCTGATTCTCTCATCGGAACTCCAGTACAGGCCATATTATATCATCTTGGCTGATTACAATGCAGAAATACAAAGAGTCACGGGTCAGATTCCTACTTTTGCGACCCAATTTCAACCCGAAGACCTTCCTCCAGAGGTGCGAAAAGGCAAGATTCGTCAACCAACATGGCGGAAGAAACTTTTAGAGACTTATCCAGAAATGCTACGCACATGGAACAACGCGCCGTTGCACCTCCTGTACAACCCATGCTACGGTCCAGTCCCCCGCCGCAGGTCGTGGAAGGCATTTAATATCAAGGTACAGAACAATGCGCAATGCAAGGAATGGCTGAACTACCCGTACATAGCGCCACCACAAGGACCACCATCGGTAGCATATATGATGGGGACCATTCGCCACTGGATGCCGCGCTTGAAGCCCATGCAAGATGTAGCAGCGCAAATGATGCTTAAAATCTTAGATATGATGCAAGTAGTGCTGAAGACCTTTAGAAATGCAGCCGCACCACAGGTACGTCTTCCGGGGTTTAGCAATGGAAATTACGACTTGGTGTATGACATGAGCACCACCCCCAGTATCCGTGTGGCTTACGCTTGGCATGCACGCATCAAGTACCTCCCCGCCTGCTACAAACAGACCTTCGAAGAAATGTTCAGATCAGGTTTCTAGGAGTCCCACTCGGAGATTTTCGCACCAAAGCCGACACATCTGCTTCAACTGTTTGCTTGTGAACAAGCAATGTATTCAGAGTACTACACCACCCCGCAACCAGAAACCCCCGGTGCAATAAATTGGGAGGCATTGGAAGCCGATCTAGCAAGAGGCTTAAGGATAGGCGAACATGAACTGGCCACCAATGTCATCCAATATTACATCGACCACCCGCGCGAACAAAGGTCTGTCAGGGGCGACAGACGCTAGGAAGGGGGGAGTGTTGGCATACAAAGCAACAAAGGAGTCATGCACAATACGGCAACAAGGCCAGATCATTTTTTCCCATAGATTATGTACAACCCAAGTGATTTTAATCACTACACAAACATTGTAAATCCCGTTTTTGGTAGATTAGACTCCATTTTGTGCAAGCCGAGGAGTCCTCGAGCTTGAGGAGTATTAGAAGTACCATCGTACCAAATTTCATAATTTTTAGACTTCGTTTGAGCCCTCAAATAAGCCCTGGAACCTAATTTTTAACTAGGCCGGACACTAGGTCTGGACAGGGCCAAAAGCTAGTCAAAAACTATAAAAAGAGCTAGAGAGCTCATTTTTGAGGTTAGATTGTAATTGAAACGAACTTGTAAGAGCTTATGAAAGTAATCTAAAGAACTCCATTGATTCTCTCTCTTTGTCTTGCCGTGTGTGCGCGTGTGTGTGTATGTGTGTGCATGCTTGTGTGCTTCTCACTCACGCACTTGTGCCGCCACTTGCTCGAGGTCTTCATACCATCCTCACGTCTTCCCGGATTGACATTAAAGGAGGTGCTACTCATCATTGAGCTACACATACTTTTAGACACTTGATTGTAGGGAGCCAAAGATTTGAATTTGAATTCAAATTCATAATCATTATGTATAAAAGTGTTCAAGAAAAGTTGTGGGATATGTGAGATCCTCCGAGCTTCATTTTTCTATCATTTGAGTGTGTGTGAGAGCTACACCATAGCCTACACCTCTCTACCTCATTAGGCAATGCCTGTCATGCCAATGAGTTTGTAAATCAATGTGAATTAATAGATACATTTACATCTATCACTTTTGTGTTCTCTGAGTTTCTACCTTCAACTCTATCAACTTCCCAAGGGCATATCTCAGTCATATCTCCACCAAATTCAGTGATTCAAAGCTTGTTGAATTCAGCGCAAAGTCTTATACATGCCTATGGAAGTGATTTGGTTCAACCATTGTTGAGAAATCGTCGTCGAAGTGCTCTCTGGTCTATCTCTGCAACTCTCCTAAAAAGTCGGAGGTAAACCAAATTTTGCTAAAGTGATTTCTCTAAGCATAGTTTGTTATTTTCAGTCATTCCACTTGCAAATGGTAGCGTGTTAAGCTACTTTAATATCCCTAGAAGGAATTTTATCAATTGTTAGTGTGCTGGTCACAATGAGCAAAAATCTAAGCAGGTATCAAGACCAAATAAGCAAGTTTTCTTGAGTTAGTGAAGTGCAAAGTTGTCTCTTTTGATTCAATCATTACAAACATCATTTGCAAAGTACATACATCATTTCTTGGTGTCATTTGGAAGCTAAGCAAGTTTACTTATCAACTCTGATGAAAAGGAGGGCTGGTGCAAAGCAGGTTTAGCAGCACCTACTCAATCTCTGAGTGCATCCATCCATCTTTCCCAACAGTGGTATCAGAGCAAATAAGGTAAAATGGGAGATGGTTTTCCTTCATTCATTGACAAATTGGACAGGAACAACTATCAAGCTTGGTCTCTAAGGATGAAGACCTACTTGCAAGGAAGGAGTCTCTTTGGGTACATATCAGGAGATGAGGAATTGCCCTCATTCAAAGCTAGAGGATTGCCAACCAAGGAAGAGCAAGAAAAACTCAACACATGGTGTGCAGAGGATGCTTTTGCAAGGTCTTACTTACTCAACTCTATATCTGATTTTCTCTTACCTCATATCACAAATTGTAAGACTTCCCAAGAGACTTAGGAAACCTTGTCATCATACTTTTCATCTAACATAAGAGCAAGAAAAAATCAGTTGTGGATTGAGTTCACAACACTTAGGAAGCAACCAAAGCAAGTTGTTTCAGAATTTGTGACTAAGATCAAGGATGTTGCAGACCAACTAGCAAGCATAGGTGAAGAAATTGAAGAAGAACAAATAGTGAAGCAGGTAATCAATGGTATCAAGGCAGATGACAAATGGGAGAGTTTCACCACAGCAATGGATCTCTACATGGACATGCATACCCCAGATCTCACAACTCTTATGGGCCAGCTATTTGCACATGAATCAAAGCTCACAAGGAATGGAGACACATCAAAAGGTAACAACTCCTCTGCTCTATATACTGATAAGAAGGTTAAAGATAAAGGCAAGTGTAAGAAGGTAGATGAAGAAGGTTCTACCTCCCAAGCTAACTATGGAGGGAGAGGTAGATCTTCAAGAGGCAGAGGCAGAGGAGGTAAGCAAGGTAGGGGGAGACCCTACAATCCATCACCATTTAACATATGTGGTTTGTCCAATCACACCACAGATGAGTGTTACAGAAACTACAAAAACCAGAGAGGAAGAGGCTACCAAAGAGGTGGATAGAATCAGTCTAGAGGAAGGCTCAACCACTATCAAGGCCACAACAATAATTACAACAACAATTACAACAACAACTACAATGGCAACTACCAAGGAGGATACAAAAATAGGAAGGACTACAACAACTACACAGAGGAGCAAGATGACTCCCTCTTGATCCTGAACATGACTTCAAAGTCAGGTACAAATGATGATCATTTATTTTATATTGATTCAAGGTGTTCAAACCATGTGGCTGGAAATGTGGCACTACTCTCTGATTTGGAGGAACCTAAAGGTAAACACCAAGTTCAAACAGGTGATGATACAAAGCATTCTGTGATTAAAATTGGTAATGTGAAGACATGTGATGGAAATCAGAATTTATTGAGCAGGGTACTTTATGTACCAACTATAAAAAAGAACCTAATGAGTGTTGGCCAGGTTGTGGAGAAAGGTTTGGAGGTCAGGTTCAATCAATATGGAGCATATGTGGAGGACCCAAGAAATGGATTCAAAAGGATAGCTAAGGGAGAAAAATCAGGTAGACTATTTACTTTTGAGTTAGAGGACACAAAGAATATTGCTTTATACAACTATAAGGATCAGACACTTTCAGAACTTGAAATTTGGCACAAGAGGCTAGGGCACATAGGAGAAAGGACCTTGAAACAAATGAGCAAGGACCAATGTGTGCTTGGGATACCTAATGTATCCAAGCAACATATGATCTACAAATGCAGTGCATGTCAATTTGGTAAGTCTCACAGGTTACCATACTCAAGGAAAGGATTTATGCATGAAGACTACCTAGAGTTGGTGCACACAGATGTTTGGGGACCTAGCAAGGACCCTTCAATTTCAGGTTCAAGGTACTATGTGTCTTTCATTGATGACTATAGCAGATGGACTGTGTTATACTTTATGAAGCATAAGGATGAGGTCTTTAATTGTTTTAAGAAGTATCTTGCATTAGTTGAAAATCAAACAGGAAGAAATTTGAAGAGGCTAAGGTCAGATGGAGGAGGTGAATACTTTTCCAATGAATTTGAGAACTTCTTGCAGGACAGAGGCATCAAAAGGGAAATCACCACAAGGTACTCTCCTGAACAGAATGGGGTAGCTGAAAGGAGGAATAGATTAATTGTTAAGACTGCTAGATCTATGCTTAATGAGAAGAAGCTGCCTAATTATCTATGGGCAGAGAGTGTCTCAACTGCTACATATCTCATAAATAGGCTACCATCAAAGTCACTTGATGGTATGACACCTTATGAGGCTTGGCATGGCAAGAGACCATCATTGGATCACTACAAAATCTTTGGATGTGTAGCATATGTGCATATCCCCTCACAGGTAAGAGGCAAGTTAGATCCAAAGGCTGAAAAATGTATTTTCATTGGATATGACTTAAATCAAAAAGGTTACAGGTTCTATATAATCCTACCAATAAAGGATTCATGGTAAGCAGAGATGTAATCTTTGATGAAAATGATTCTTGGTATGAGAATAAATGCAGGAAAGTCAACCTACCCTATGATTTGGAAGAGGAGTTTCCAAAGCTCACAAAGGAGGAACCAAATCAGAAAGAAGACTCAAGTTCAGATGATGAAGATACAATCAATCTTGAAGAGTTCAAGGCTTGGAAGTCTAGAGGCAAGATGAAGATGAAGAAGCTTGAGGATATACCAGAATCTTCAACTCAAACAATAAGGAGATCTCAGAGAGAAAGCAAAAAGCCTATCAGATATGGGTATGATACATCTCTTGTTACTAAGCATTCAATTTATCTTGCAAAGGATTTGTCAAGTGAGGAACCAAGTTCATATGAAGAAGCAATCACCAAAACAGAATGGAAAGAAGCCATGGATGAAGAAGTTGAAGCACTCAAAGAGAATGACACTTGGGAGTTGGTACCCAAGAAGGACTCAATGAAGGTAATAGGCTCCAGATGGATTTATAAATTGAAAAGAAATTCTGATGGCACAATCAACAGGTACAAAGATAGGTTGGTGGCCAAGGGTTTTGCACAAATCCAAGGCATTGATTATGAGGAGACATTTCTTGAATGGATGGATTTCAGAAGAAGTCTATATGTCTCAACCTCCTGTCTATGAAGACCCCAAGAAGGTGTTTGTAAATTAAAGACGGCTCTATATGGATTGAAGCAGGCACCTAGGGCATGGAACTACAGGCTGACAACATACCTCCAAGACCAAGGGTTTATGATGAGCAAAGCAGACACTTCATTGTTTATCAAAAGAAGCAATTCAGAGGTAATTTATCTCTGTGTTTATGTTGATGATATCATCATTACAGGTAATGATGTCCAAGGAATCAGAAGTATTAAAAGTCATATGATGAAGGAGTTCAAGATCAATGATCTTGGATTGTTGAAGTATTTTCTAGGGCTTGAATTGGTGTATACTAATTCAGGGATTTATATCACTCAGAAGAAGTATGTGCAAGACATGTTGAAGAAATTCAAATTGCAGGATGCTAAAGTAGCAAGCACTCCAATGGAGGTCAACCAAAAGCTAAGTGCCCATGAAGGAGATGAAGTCCAAGACATTAGTGGTTATCAGAGTATAGTGGGTAGTTTGAATTATGCTACTCTAACCAGAATTGATATAGCATATGGTGTGAGTGTGCTAAGCCAATTCATGCACAAACCAAGGGTACCTCACCTGGAGGCTACCAAGAGAATCTTGAAGTACCTCAAGGGTACACAGAATCATGGTCTATACTTTCCTTACACTTCTGATATTGACATAAAGGTTTATTCAGATGCAGATTGGGCAGGATGCAAGGATGATAGGAGGAGCACATCAGGATACATATCTTTTGCAAGTGATAAGCCTATCTCATGGTCTGCCAAGAAGCAACCAACTGTGGCATTATCTTCCACATAGGCAGAATACAGAGGGTTAGCTAATGCCACCCAAGAAGCAATGTGGATTAAACCCTTGTATATAGAGTTAGGTCTATATACTAGGCCTCCAATTATCTTTGGAGATAACACAAGCTCTCTTCACCTTGCACCTAATCCTATCTACCATGCCAGGGCCAAACACATAGAAGTACATTATCACTATGTCAGGGAGAAGTTACTAAGCAAGGACATTCAGTTGACTTATGTGTCAACAAATATGCAATGTGCAGATTTACTCACTAAAGCTTTGGATGGAAACAAACTTTACAGGTTCAAATCTATGATTGGATTGTAGGATATACTTGAAGGATTAAGATGAAGACTTAAGCCAAAATGTTTTTCTTGAGGGGGAGTTGTTGGTGTAAGAAGCAAGCCTACACATTTGGCTTGAGAACCATCATGAAGACTTCCCATGTATGAAGAACCATAGGAACATATGCTTATAGGTTATTACCAATTTACCTTATGTAAAAGTCTAAATGACTTGGAATCTTCATGTTACACCTACTTGATTGATTCGTGGAAAAGAAAAACATATGATTGAGAGAATATCTCCATACTTTTAGATGCTTGATTGTAGGGAGCCAAAGATTTGAATTTGAATTCAAACTCATAATCATTATGTATAAAAGTGTTCAAGAAAATTCGCGGGATATGTGAGATCCTCCGAGCTTCATTTTTCTATCATTTGAGTGTGTGTGAGAGCTACACCATAGCCTACACCTCTCTACCTCATTAGGCAATGCCTGTCATGCCAATGAGTTTGTAAATCAATGTGAATTAATAGATACATTTACATCTATCACTTCTGTGTTCTCTGAGTTTCTACCTTCAACTCTGTCAACTTCCCAAGGGCATATCTCAGTCACATCTCCACCAAATTCAGTGATTCAAAGCTTGTTGGATTCCGCTCCAAGTTTTATACATGCCTACAAAATTTGAAGTGATTTGGTTCAGTCATTGTTGAGAAATCGTCGTCGAAGTGCTCTCTGGTCTATCTCTGCAACTCTCCTAAAAAGTCGGGGGTAAACCAAATTTTGCTAAAGTGATTTGTCTAAGCATAGTTTGTTACTTTCAGTCATTCCACTTGCAAATGGTAGCTTGTTAAGCTAATTTAATATCCCTAGAAGGAATTTTATCAATTTTTAGTGTGCTGGTCACAGTGAGCAAAAATCTGAGCAGGTATCAAGACCAAATTAGCAAGTTTTCTTGAGTTAGTGAAGTGCAAAGTTGTCTGTTTTGATTCAATCATTACAAACATCATTTGCAAAGTACATACATCATTTCTTGGTGTCATTTGGAAGCTAAGCAAGTGTACTAATCAACTCTGAAGCAAAGGAGGGCTGGTGCAAAGCAGGTTTAGCAGCACCTACTCAATCTCTGAGTGCATCCATCCATCTTTCCCAACACTTAACACACCGGAAAATTTTGCAGAGTGGACTTTGGTGGCCTACTATGTATAAGGATGTAATACAGTTTATCAAAAGTTGTGATGCTTGTCAAAGGTCGGGACAGCCGTTGCCACGTCATCTTTTTCCCCTGCAACCTGTCCCGTCATTAGAACCCTTCCAGAAGTGGGGACTAGATTTCATCGGACCAATTATACCGCCATCAGTCCTCAGTAACAATCGCTATATCTTCACATGTACGGATTATGCAACCAGATGGGCAGAAGCTTGGGCTTTACGGTCTGCTACAACTGTTACGGTAACGAAGTGTCTACTGACCGATGTTTTTCCAAGATTTGGGTTACCGCTTGAACTTGTTACAGATCAAGGCACACATTTTGCTAACAGCTTGATGAAGGCACTGACACATTCGTTTCATATTACTCATAAATTTAGTTCTCCATATTATCCTCGTGCTAATGGTCTGGCTGAAAGTACCAACAAAACTTTGTCGAATATACTTCGGAAATTGGTTCTAGAAGCACCGGAAAGATGGGATCAGCTGCTTCTTGCAGTATTATGGGCATATCGAACAACGTATAAAGTAACAACAGGATTAACACCTTTCAAACTAGCTTATGGATTGGAAGCCATAGCACCGATGGAGATAGTTGTGCCAAGTTTACGAGTAGCAATCAACCATAAACTGTTGCCGGAAGAATCACTGTCATTTCGAGTGGATACACTCAAAGGATTAGACGAGCATCGATGGCACAGTTTTATGACTATGCAAGAAGTACAACTAAGACAAGCTCGAACACATGACAGACATCTGAAGACCCCAGTTTTTACGGTCGGGCAACTCGTACTCTTTTACAATGCAAAGGCGAATCGCTCTGCTGGAAAATTCAAATTACGTTGGTATGGTCCCTACTGAATTGGCGAACAAGTGGGTCCAACAACTTTTCGATTGACCACTCTGGCCGGGATTCCCCTCCCAAAGGTGATAAATGGATCAAAGTTGAGGCCGTATCAACAAGCCTCTAATCCCCACTGAAATGTTTCGCGGTGGGCCGAGTCGTTTGGCGTTTTGATTTTCTTTTATTTTCTTTACCGTCTTTTCTTTTATTTTGCGAAGTCTAATAATATAAGTTTGTCAATAGCCGCGTTTTGAAACCTATTTATAACAAAAGCCGCCCTACCTTACCCAGCTGTTCATGCATGCACAACGAAATTAAGAATTCATCATCTCAATACCGCAAAATGATTAAGTGATTTTCATTACCCCCCCAACAAAAGTCTACTTAACCTTCTCCAATTTGCCGAAAAACGCTATTGTGCTTGTGTGATTGTGATCTGTGTTTAACCTGTGTTCTGCATGTTTGTATCCACTGTCATCCTGTGCGCCATGGAGGCCTTGGCTAACTATGCCGCTTTCAGTGACGGGCTCCCTACCGACGTAGGAGAGTACCTGCGCATACGTGGGTTGGCAAACTTTGCTGAATTGCCATGGCATTCAGCTGAGTCACACCCATTCTTTGCTTCAATCATCTCAGCCATCGCCAACACGCCTGCTACAGAGAAGAGTTGGTCGATCAACTCTTTGCCTACACGAACCCTAATGACTTTCCAATCCTTCGTGGAGTCGTTTCGACTCCCTGCGCAAGGTCGACAAAATGACCCAAACCTTCCCATAGCCACCATGATACACTTGTTCCTAGGTATTCATCGAATGAGTATGCAATTCTCTGTAGACCGGAACCCGAACGATCTGCCCTCCAATTTCTAGTTGCTATCCTAAACCTCCAAAAGCGAACTTACGGCATCTCACGCCCATTCTACTCAGCCCTAGATTTAGCTTCCAGAGAGCCAGTAAACTTTGCTTCATATTTTTTCTCCCGCATCCACAAAGAATGTGTAGCAATCATGAAATAGGTGAATAAAGGCGCAACCCCGAGATCTAGATTACCACACATTTTATCATTTCTCTTTCCGGCCATCCTTGCCGCAGAACCACCACCCCGAGGACCTGTCCTAACACATGAAGAATCAGTACAACCTCTCGAAGATGAAGACAAAGAAGACGAAGAAGAAATCAACCAACTACTCCGCAGGAAAAGAATAAGGATCAGCTCATCCGAAAGTGAGGCACAAGGCTCAGCCGGAAAGGATAAAGAGGGTGATAAAGATGACGAGAAGCAAGAAAATGAGACATTCCATGACACCGCCATATCTATGCAGCATGAGTCATCCGCACAGTCATCATCATCGGAGCAGCAAGAACAACAGGACCAGACCGAAACAGAAACAATCTCGACCAAAAAGGTATCACAGCAACAGCATCAAGAAGAGCAACAGATATACGAACAACAAACTGCTAAGGAAGCACTAGATAGACTGCTTAAAGCAGCAGAGGCAATAGATACCAACAACGCCGAAACTGAACAACAAACAAGATATAAGGTAACAAACACTGACTCTGCCATTCCCAAACCACCACCAGTCAACCCTGCTTCCCCACCGAAACCACCAGTCATCCCCATCCAGCCCATCCATCGCAAAGAGGATACAAACTCTTCTGCATCATCCCCTAACTACTCTCCACCAAACTCCCAGCAATTACTCACCGATACTTCATCCCAACCTCGTCATCCTCTCCCACCACCGTCCATCCAGGTATTCTCTGAGCTAGCATCAATAGGGCAATTTCTCATTAATTTGTCACAGCAACTGCCAGCCCAATTAACAAAGGTCACAGATAACATCAAAACCGAGTTGCAGCACAAAGTCGACATATTAGAGGCTGATATTAGCCCACTACATGAGGAATTACAAGCCGTAAAGGCTGAAAATCATGTGCTCACTAAACAAGTACAGCAATTACAAATCAGAATCCAAGAACAGGAGAACCTCACAACTCGACGGGATGAGGCCTTGGCAGCAATTCACGAAAAAGAAGAGTTATTACTTGCTGCCGATGTAGAGATAACAAAACTAAATCAAACACTCAAAGACACAGAAGACGCCAGAATCGCGCTAGGGAATCTGCTAGAAGAAACAAGAGTCCAGCTGCAGGAAGTAGTACAGAAGAGCCACGAACAGCAGAAGGAAGCAAAACAGACGGAAGAAGAGCTGTAAAATCTTATATAAAGCAACGAAAAAGAGATGCTCGGTGACGAGATTTTGGGGGGGAATCACCATGCTATTCGTCTGTGTGTTTGTCTGAACATTACATCAGTTTTGTTAGTAATTTTCTGAGTTGTCTGAGTGATCTGTGTAACTAGTCTGATCTTTAGCTGCACTACGATCTGTTAACCTTGATTACGGTTGTGAGTTAGTCCCTCTTTTCAAGTAATTCCTCTACTGAGGTTTGAACGAATCGTCTACGGATCTTGTTGTGAGTGTGGCATACGTATTGAACTAAGTAATCTTCTTGGAATGTTCTGACTGATAGTTAGTAAGGTCTGTGTACTGGAATAGTAGTTCTAGCACTATATGAAATGATGTTGTCTCGGTCGTGAGATCTGTCGTTATACGGTAAAGCTAATTAACAGTTAGAAATCTTAAGTTGTACATTGGGATTCGGCACGTTGTCTCTCAGTAATTGCGCCTCTGCATCTCCGAGCGTAGAGCGGTTGTGGTAGTTATATGATGAGGCTGAACCCTGACTCTTGTTCTATGGTCTTCAGTAAGTTAAGTTCTGAAGTAACTTAGTGTATTCGTTACATGGTGACCAAATACAGACATGACAGTGATTGTCTGAGTACAATGAACTCTTGCTAAGTTTCATTATACCTCCGTATTTGATGCAGTTGTAATTGGGAACTAAGTACAGGGCCTCTATTTCTACAGACCCCTTCCACTCCCAAGAACCCAATTTGTAAGCTTCCACACGTTCTGATAGTTAGTGTGTGTGGTAAAAGTTGTTTAACAATGCTCACTTTTGTACTTTGCATGCATTCATGAGGATCTTTTGATAGGATTTTGAAGCTCCATGTTGAATATGCATTTGTAATGAAACCAGTAGAGAGGTCTACAATAGCAATCCAAAAAATAGAAGATCTTTTGAATTCTATTGGTTGTCATGGTAGCCTTGTATCTTTAGTTGTTAAGAATTATGGTGAGCCTTAAGAGATTTTACTTCAAGTTTCAATGATTGGGAAGAAGGCAAGATGCTTCTTTAAAAGAGATATGAATATTCAAGATAATGGGAAATGGGAGCTTAGGAAGGACCTTTGTTTGATTATGATAGACAATGATAGTCAGGTTGATCTCATTAATAAGAAAAAGAAGGTTTGGTCATCATTAGATCAATTGTTACATTTGATGGGTTTGGTTTCCACTAATGCTTCACAAAAAGAACTATTCCAAGTGACTTTAAAGGAGTTTACACAGTCATTCATCTTACGGTGGGGAGAAAGCAACATTACACATTACATAGTAAGGTATGCTTACATTTTTTTATTTGTTCTTAAATACCATGTGTATATCTTATAGACCAAACCATAGCATATTATTTTTGCACATGGAGCGTATTTTATGAATCGATATGGATCACTAGACATTTTCAATACACAAGGAATGGATAAGTCACATTCACGGTTAGAGGTGTTTACTTTAAAAATACCCATCATGGGGGTGGTCTAATATGTAATTGAACGATCATGTGAGTCATGAATAGCGAAGTTTTCAAGAAAGATACAACATGATATTGCAAGAGAGAAGTGGATATCATCATCAGGACTGCTATATCATGCCCAATGGTGTGCACAAAGTTTTCGCGAGGTTTTTATAACTTATGAAAACTTTTTCCAAGGTTTTTATAACTCCTTTCTCTTCAAATAAGTTTTCAATGTTTTTTTAATATTCTTTTAATATTTTAAAACTAGTTTTTATCCATTTAAATGTGAACATGACAAATCTTAAGTGAAAGGCTATAAATAAAGGTGTCCTTCTTCATTTTAACACTTTACATCCTAAGGGAATGGCACACAAGAAGCATCAAGCCACAAGCCACTCTTCTAGACAAAAATTGTGTGTAGGGACACACTCTAGTAGCATTCTATCACAGAGGAATGAAGCTTCACAACAAGAGAGAGATGTAACACAAGAACTGCAATATTCCCCTTCTATATCTGATGAAGAGCCCCCACAAAGGACATGATTCAAGGCAAGGCCCAAACAACAAGGACAGAGACAAACTGTATTGGAGACAAGAACAAATTTAGAGAGTTCCTCGGATGAAGAAAGTGTTAACCAGCCACCATGGAACCATGATTATATCCCGATGAACCATCGACTAACACAAAGAGGCAAGACACTCCCCACAAGACAAGGATAAAGACCAACCCAAGAAGAAAGAGAGCAAAGTTAAGCACAACACGTAAATGATGAGGCAAGACCATCTAAGCATGCTCCAAGGAGAAAGAAGAACTATCAACCATGCCATAGACCACAATGACCGAACCCAACATCCCTCCAAATGCAAGAGCACTGCAAAGGCATAGAAAGCAAACCAGAGCCTTTGCAGAGATTTGGCATTATCAAAACTCTATCGAGCTTCTTATTCATTAGGGGAAAAAATGAACCCTGCATGGGCCTTTTAGATTAAGGGCTAATTAGTCATGGACCAATGAGAAGAGGGTGGTGGCCACAGTCTAGTCCCTTAATCACATAGACTAGGCATAGGCTTCCCTTGTTTTTGTGTGGTCAAAGAGCCAAAACCCATCTAGAATTGATGGTTTTCTTTAGAGGATGGTTTTGGATACCTCAAAATTTGTTTAGAGCCGTTGGATTGAGCAAACATCTATGGCCAAGGTTAACTGCAAAAAATCAAGGCATCTACAAACTTCGACCCTTGGATTGGCTTGAGATCTAATGGATGAGATCAAAGCAATCATGACAAAAGACCCCTTTTTCTAAGAGTCATTGGATTTCATCGCCAATCGGATGGTCCAGTTTGAATTGCAGCCAAGTTGAGTGCTTGAATTTGTGGCCTTTGGATCTAGGCAAGATCTGATGGCTTAGATTGATTGCCCACATGAAAAGAGCACCTTCTAACGGGAGCCACTAGATGAGCCTTCAATCGGATGGTGGCTATGCATCCCGAAAATGAGCTCAGCCCGAATTGCACGCATCAGTCGGATCTGGAAAGATTTAATGGTCACAACTTTTGTAGAGAATGGGGACACTCTTTGTCCTTACTTCCACGAGTTTTTTTTTGTCTCTCTCTAGATTCAAATGCGATTCAATATAAACCATTGATTCGATCAATCCAATGGCTCACAGACACTCACGTGTAACATGTAAAAAGATTTATTTCATCTACATTTTCTTATTTCACAATACCATTAGTGGTTTCATGTGGCTCCCAAAACTCATGGATTGAGCTTCTTAATCCCTAGAAATTAGGGATCCTTACAAGGCCCGTGCAGGGCTCACTTCTTCCCCTAATTTCCAGGAAGGTCTTCTGCAAGAGTTGTGAAGGAAGAGGTCCAAAGCTATTGCGCTAGACTTCGTATTCAAGAGATATCCATTGAAGCCCTCTGGTGTGCTATCCATGCAAAGAGAGTGACAATACAACCTAAGTCATTGCACATGATTCTCCTAGTCTTCCACACATTTTATCAAGTTAAGGATTTCTTGTACATGGGGTGTTTATTTGGTGATTATATTGCTTGCAATGGCCTGAGAATACATAAAAAAGGCCTGCCAGAGGAACGTGGGATTAGGTCCTACAAAAGTTTTGCAGGGCCCAATCTCGCGTTTCTATAGTAGGCTTTTTTAATCCTATTCTAGGTCATTAAAACATAAGCCATCCACATTGGAGCATATGGTATGCCTTAGGTAGGGTGCAATTCATGCAAACCCTCTTTCCAATAGAGCAACAAGCTTGATGAAAACTCAAATGTACTTCTAAATCGATGTATGTTTATATGCACCCAGACAAGTTTATATATTCTCTAATCATTGCCCATCAAAAGAGTCTTCCACACTTCCCCAAGTTTAGGTTATAATTGATGTACATAGACTTTATTGTGCCCATAGTGCATGCAATGGCTTAGAAACGCAAAAAAAAAACTGCCACTGATTCGTGAGGATGGGCCATGCAAACATTTTGTAGGGCCCATCCCCGCATTTCTATGGTAGGCCTTTGTCTTTGCATTCCTAGGCCACTACAAGCCTTTTGGTATTATAAGAAAATTGAATGCGCATGGAAATTGAAAAAAATTACTAGGTATTATAAATTTTTACAGTTGGCTCTTGGCCTTGAGCCTCTCCACTAAACTCTTTCTTTTCTGAAAAGACAGTGGCAATTGGTAACTCGAACCTCTGGGATATTAAATGGGGGTCTGTCAACCAAAGGCCCAAAGCTATTCCTATTTGACCTAATATTTTTCCTCTAAAGTTAACTCCTAGGGTAGTAAGGGCAAACGACTTCCCAACCAAAATTACACAGTTGTTCCCTTGTATTATTGTAGATAGGAAAAAAAGTTTGCTCAAGGCTTCAGAAACCAAGTCATGAACTGTCCTTGAGGTGAAAAGTCCTTGTGGATTATAACAAAACCTTCCTTTGGCAATTTTCCAGTGTAGTGTTCCAAGGAAGAGCCACTGCCATGGGCCAACACGATCACCACCACTCCTTGCTGCGAATTTATCAACTTGAATTGCTTCGTGCACATAGACAATCATAAAAATCATTACATACTTACACCTTCTACAAATATGAGACAAAGTCAATCATAAATGTCATTAGATACTTACATATTGAAGCCTATTTTCATCCTCTCCTCTTCCTATTGCATCTACTGGAATGGAAGAGTGAGTCATGCCACTTTGCTCCACAACTAGGGATGTTGGAATCTTCTTCTCCAAAATTCTTTCCCTTGCTGTGGCCAGATCTTCTTCAGTGGCATTTTGATTCGCATCACTCAAAATCTCTTCACACAAAAATGCAATGGTTTTTGCAACTTAATTACCAAATGGAATGATTGTCTTTTCAATTCTATCAGAAGCATCATCCATGGGAACATCCGAGGTCAAGGAGAAAATACTTAGGCATTTGTCGAGGCATAGATTGAATGCCTTCTCAATACTATGTAGGAACAAAAATTCTTGCAGCGACAAGTACCATTGGAAACATTTCCATCTCTACCTCAAGTAGAGTGGGTTCCATGGACTCTAATTTGGAGGGTGGACTATTCTATGCACTATTGGCTTCCTTCAATTTTTCCACTACCCCTTATGGAAATTATCTGCGAAAGTTTTTCACTCTCTTAAAATAAGTTGAGAGCTTCTGTTTGTGGCTCGTTTTTTTCATCTACAAAACCCCCAGTAACAAGATGGGGTAGGTCCATGGGTGTAGGTTCAGGTTCCTCATTGACAAAAAAGATTTTGTTTGCAACATAGGAGAGATATTTTCTTCCCATCTTCCTCTTCTTATTTAATTACTTAATTAAAAGCACTCTATCATCTAATAGGTCCCCTACATCCTCACCAACAGCCATGAAATGCTTTAGGCACTTTGCAAAGGAGTCATCTCCTTTATGAATGTATAAAAGAAGGTCATAGGGGACCCATTTACACTCATATGTTGGAATATTTATAGCATATCTTAATAAATAGAATTCCAAAAAATATGTAATCTCATCGAGCACATCGAAGTTCATGGTTAGTGTCCCTTCAAGATTAGGGACTCTACACACTAGGTCATACAAATCTGTATGACCGTTGTAGTCTGTAGTATCCAAGAACTCCATGAACAGATCTCAAGGAGATTATATGGGAGTGGAAGTGCCAGTAGCCATTGCTTGCGTGGAAGAATTCTATTGGCGGGTTTGCGCTTTTTAGCTCTTTGTGAGTGCAAATGTGAGAAATTGAGCACATATAACCCATTTTTATAGTAGGTTAGAGATTGATTATAGAGATTCTGGTATTTTCATTACTCAGAGGGAGTATGTACATGATATGCTAATTAAGTTCAAAATGGAAAACTCTAAAAATGTAGGTACACAATTGGAATTGAATCACAAACTTAGTTCTCATTAAGAAGAACTACTTGAATACATTGCAATTTATCAAAGTCTTGTTGGAAGTCTCAATTATGCAACCCTAACAAGAGTGGACATATGCTATGGAGTAAGTACATTGAGTAAATTCATGCATACAGCAAGAAAACCTCACATGGAAGTTGCCAAAAGGATTCTAAAATACTTGAAGTGCACCATAAATGAAGGTCTATTCTATCCATTCACGTTTGACTTGGATATCAAGTTACATTCTGATGCAGATTGGGCTGGCTAAAAAGGTGGTAGGAGGATCACTTCAGGCTACTTATCTTTTGCAGATACAAAGCCTAACTAATGCAACACAAGAAGGAATGTGGTTAAAGCTACTCTACCCAGAGTTGGGGCTACATACATGCACTCCTACGATCTTTGGAGATAACGCTAGCTCATTACATTTGGTTGATAATCTTGTGTATCATGCAAGGACTAAGCAATTGAAGTCCATTATCATTATGTGAGAGGCAAGCTACTTAGCAAGGACATACAATTGTCCTGTGTATCAACCAATTTCCAATGTGGAGATATGCTAACCAAATCTCTTGATGCAACTAAGTTGAACAGGTTCAAGATGATGACTAGATTGCAAGAGATTAAATAAAAGTGAAGCCTAAGCATGTTAGGCTTGTGCGGAAGATGTTGGTGCAATTAGTTCAAGCCTAAATTCTTGGTCACATACCCCAAGACACATATGTGTATTCATGTATTAGCACATGAATCATCTCTTGTAAACTTATGATCTTTAATATACTTGCAAAAGTGCATAGGTGAAGTCATTTTTCAATTAAGAGTTACTATAAGATTATTTCAACGATCTATTTGGTGAGGACTTATGGCATAGCAAGGTCTAAAACCTTGGATTACTTTTAGGTGAAGATTCAAATTCAAACTTGAACTTGGCTCCAACAATGAGCTATAAAAAGAGGACTTCAAAAGTCACATGAGAGAGCCCAATTAAAACAAATATTTAGAGGGATCTTATATTGATATTGAGCTCATACCATAGCTCTATAATTGCCCTCACATTGTGCAATGTTTCATTTCCAATGACATTGTAATCTATGTGCATTAATATATACATGTTGATTATATATTACTCTCTCTTCTCTTTCATGTACCGTGCAAAACAAGGAACTTCTCTGACCTTATTCTCAGTGTATACTTGATCATTTTATGTGAATTAAGTTGGTATAGGTTCAGTATACTTTTTATTCTTTTGCTATTAAGTTTCTTTATCATTTCCTTATCCAATCGCGAGATATATGCAAAACACTGCTCACTGTTTGCATTCTGATGGAACTCGGAAATGTCAAGGATCATCTCTAACTTGCTAAGCATCATTCTTTGATAATGGTCTATCATTTCAAGTGAAATCACTTGCAAAATTTAGCTATTCTAGTTAATTAGATATTCCCAAAAGCATTTCATTCAGTTACGATTAGAGAGGGATTACTCTTCATTTCTTTGAGTAGGTGTGGTGACCAAAATAGCAAGTTTTGGTTCATAGTTGAAACTCGTACTCATGTGTTTTCAAAATAATGATTTTAGTATCATACTCCAAAGTACTTGGGTGATTACGTGTGCTTACTAAAAGGCTAAAAAAATCTACCTTGCACTCATCAACTCGATTTTGGCTAGTGTGAAGCAGGAGTTTGCAAAACCATCTTTTCTGTGGAAAGTGTCCACCATCTCCTCCAACAACTAGCGCAACACCAGTGCAAAGAATTTCATCTTTTTGTCTCAAACATAAATATAGTTTTTGGTTCACTAGCACAAGTTGCTCGAAGTCTGCGATAGGTTTAGTAGAACTTGACAGGGTAGTTTTGTTCAACTTTTTGAGATACATTCATTTTTCTATATCATGGTATTTTACTTAGTGGCTATGGATGAAAGCACTTATGTATTTTGTATGTTGATTGTTGAGGATAAGCTGGATAACACCAATTACCCATTATGGATTATATGATGCATCATGTATCATGTGCAAAATCATTGTGGAGTATTGTGTTGGGTGTTTAAAAGTATCCTACTGCACTTGCAAATAATGTAACTGAAGTTGATGTGAATGGCATTGAAGATGATGATCTTCAGGTAACTATTAGTGTTGGTGGTCTTGTTGCACCTACTATAGAGCAACTTTGTTGGGATGGCATAGATGCTCACGCACATGCAATGATAGTCTTTTCTATCAAACCTACCACTATTCCTCACATTCACTCTTGCAAAATAGTAAAGGATGCTTAGCATACATTTACCATTTTATACCAAAGAATTGGAGAGTGATCAAATGAATGAAGGAGATTCCATATATAGTTATTTGACAAAGACCAAGGATTTCAACCAGTAGTTGATTCTTGCTCATAAAGTATTTCGAGACAGGTCACTTATGCAGACTTTTCTCAACGTTCTTGTAGATTCATATCAGAGTTTTTCTTCTACAGTTCGATTGAGGATGAAAGGGAATAGTGTCACATGATCCAACAACTCCTCTATCCTATCATGGGAGTTGGTAAGATCATTATGACTAGTATTGATGGTAGTTCTTTTACATTGTCAAATGCTTTATTTGTGCCAATGCTCAAAAAAATATGTTTTCGATTTCAACATTAGCCAATATTGGCTTGGTTGTGAAATTTGTTGATGATAAATGTATAATTCATGATCTATCAAATGATAACATCATTATTCATTTTATCATTTTATGTCATGGGCTGTATAAGCTCATAGATTATGCATAATCTGTTAAGGATTTAGCATGTGAAGTCCAAGATTCTCACACTATGTGAGATGCAAATCTTTGGGCATGTGAATTTTTGTAGTTTGCAATGCCTATAGAAATTTGAAATGATGTCTTCTCTGTCCAAACTTGAGTCACATAGTAAACATGTCTATGAAGGTTGTACTTTTGGAAAAATCCAATCTTCCTCCTTCCCAAAAGATGGTCCAATACAAGCTACTCATAAATTGTAGCTTGTCTAGAGTGATGTTTGTGGTCCTATGAAACCACCCTCTTTTGGGAACTATCTTTACTTCATGACCTTCACTGATGATTTTTCTAAGCATGCATGAGTATACCAATTGAAAGAAAAGTCAAAAGTGTTCATGTTCTTCAAACAGTTTTTGGTTTTGGCTGAAAATCTGTCAGCATGTAAAATGGGAACCCTCCGTTTTAATCAGGGAGGGGGATTATATGTCTTCTAATTTTAATGCATTTTTGGTACAACATAGGATAGAAAATCATTGTAGAGTGTCGTTTACACCTCAAAAAATGGATTTGTTGAAAGTAAGAAGAGATCACTCATGAAAAATAATATACTTTATGGAATAATAGAATGTTAAATGCATTTTAATGTCTTGACCGTTTTAATGTGATTGTGTCATGATTTAGCAGGTGAAGATTCATGAGGGCATGAATGCACATGGATTTAATAAAATATTTTTGAAGATATTTAAAAGATAGTATTTTATATGATTTTTCTAAAAATAGTAGATCGCTTAGAAAGTGATATCTCTATGAAAATAGTAGATCATTTAAAAAACGACTTTTTCTAAACAAAGCAAATTTTTCATAAAGGCACATGTTTAGAAGCATGGCCCTCATGCATCTTCTATTCAACACATAATAAAATACATATAAATACACATACTCTCATAGACTCATCCAACAGAGTATGTGGAGGGAGATTCTATCCAATCTTGTGTTTAGTCTTCTCTCTCTTTATTCTCTATGTATGTTCTTCTGAGATTTTGTTATTGTATTATCTCTGGTATGTCAAAGCCTATGTGAATGCTTATGAGGGTGTACTTCTTGGTGTTCATTCATGATTTGCAGGATCCATTCATGATTTGACAACTCTTTTGGTCTGTTTATTCACGTTGGGTCGATGCATCTGTCAACTTACATTTTTTTTTCTTACTCATTGGTGTTTTTTTTTCGAATCTGTGATTGTGGCCTATAACCCCATGAGAATGTTGCATTGTGCACTATGCAATGTGCATTGTTACACTATTACACTGTGCACTATCATAGTCTGCAGTGGAAGCGGATGTTGAGCCAGTGGAGAGTGAAGGGGAGGGGGGAGGCCGGGATATGGAAGGGATAGGGGGATCGCTGGGCGGGTTGCTAACAGGGAATTGAGGGGATGGGGAAATAGTGGAAGGGTTAGCCAATTGTGCAGGGATTTGATAGACCCAAGCGAGGAGGGGAGCAGAATATATGTTGAAGGTACGAGAGCGGCGAGGGACAGCCTCACGGAGTCTACGGGAGCGCACGCTCAAGGAACTATAGAGGAGGGCGGCGTAAGGGTAGGGGCGGCTAGTGAGGAAGCAGTACAGTGGATCTGCAATACGAATGTCTGAGAGGGGAAGCGCAGCGGTGGGGCTTCTAAGTAAAAAGAAGAAGATAAATGAAGTCAGAATTGCTTGCATGCGGATAGAAAAACGGGCTTGGTTAGCAAATCACTCTTTACAAAAAGCAATTGTTTCCGCGGGTGACACTCCCGAATATAAGAGTGGAGGGCTGATGAAGTCGATGAAGGAGGATCCTATACGGTTGGCAATGTCCGGGATGGTAAGAGGGCCGGTACGAAATTGGGGGAATAGCCGAAGAGCTTCGTAGACGTCATTAAGGTTGGAAGGGTCCTGCAATAGAACGTCCGCCAAGCCTAAAAGACCTGCATACCGAAGATTTTCGTCCGAGAAAAGATTACGGAGGTCAATTGGAGGTGGAGATAAATGGATTTTTATTTGGATAGGTAGATCAGGTGGGAGAAAAAGGCTCATATAATCGCCTGTAGGGATCGAATTATGGGAAGCAGAAGGAGAAGGAGAAGGAGAAGGGGGGCGAGGTAGCGAGGGGGGAGAATAGGGGTCGGTGGATTCTGATGGAATTGAGTAAGTAGGAATATTAATAAGGGGAGGATGAAGAGCGGAAGGCGATGCAGATGCTGGAGGAGAGTTGGTGATGGCGGATGGTGGAATCAGTGGGGTAAGAGAGGCGGGTACTGACTGGACCGGGTAGACTTGGGTGGGAAGGGATTGGGTATGCGACGGATGAGTAGACTCTGAAGGAGGGTGCGGGGGTGGATCAGCCATAGATGAACATGATGAAGTGGACACGATGAATTGGAGGTCCTGAACGGGGGAGAAGTCCGAACACGGGTGAGAAGTCCGACCACGAAAAATCTGATGGGCTGGATAGCTGGAATGATATATGAAGGAGGTGATATGTGGGAATGGATTGTGGATAGGTGTGGAGGAAGATCCGCGAGGAATCGGAGTTGGGCCGTAGTTGGAGTCGAGGAGGTGGAGGAGGTGGCGGGGAGGGAAAAGGGGTGGAGGGGTAGGAGGGAAAAGGGGTGGAGGGGTAGTCGGAGAGAGAGGTGGAGGGCCGGGGGCTTTCGGTTAGATATGGAGGGCGGGGGTAGACGGTAGGAGAGGTGGAGAGGGTGGCTTGATGATATTGATGGAGAGTTGGAGGGGGTAGTCGGGGGAGAGATGGAGGGCGGCGAGGGCGCTGCAAAGTGAGGGAGGAATGAGGTGGGGGGGTATGCGAAGCAGGGGATGTTTGCGGGTTAGGAATGGAGTAGGGAGAGGGTATGCATAGGAAGAGTGTGTGGTGGATTCGCGAGGAATTAGTAGGGGCGGCGGTGGAGCGGAGGAAGTAGGAGGGGCGTGGAAGGAGAGCTGCGGCTGCTGTCGGCGGAGGAGGAAGGCAGGGGGGCCAGCGGGGCGGCTTGCTGCGGTCGGCACGAGGAGGGGGCGGAGGGAGGAGGCGGAGGCGGATGGCTATGGCGGAGGCGGAGGAGAAAGGCAGTGGGCGGGCTGTCGGCGGAGGCGGATGGCTATGCCGGAGGCGGAGGGTGCCTGCGGGCGGGGGAGAGCGGGGGGTTGGAGAGCGGGGTTTGGGGGGGCGCGGATGGGGTGCCTGCGGGCGGAGGGGTGCCTGCGGGCGGGGGAGAGCGGGGGGTTGGGGGGGCGTGGGAGGGCGGATGGGGTGCCTGCGGCGGGGGAGAGCGGGGGGTTGGGGGGGCGTGGGAGGGCGGCGGTAGAATTGATAAGGGGGGGGGGGCCGCGGGAGCAACAGGGGCCGCGGGAGCAACGGCAAGGGCGGAGGTGGAGGTTGCAAGAGGGCGGAGGCGGAACGATCGTGCGGGTGGCGGACTGGTGGGGCGGAATCGGCGGTGGGGGTGGGCGGAATCGGCGGCGGAGGCGGGTAGAAGGGGGGAAGAGGACTGCAGAGGGAATCGGCGGCGGAGGCGGGCGGAATCGGAGGCGGCGGGCGGCTCCAGTGCAGAGGAAGGCAGCGGGGCGAGGGCGCGGTCGGCGGCCAAGGAGCAAGAGGGCGGAGGCGGAACGATCTTGCGGGTGGCGGACTGGTGGGGCGGAATCGGCGGCGGAGGCGGGCGGAATCGGCGGAGCGGATGTAGGCGGAGGTGGCCTGCGGAGGGTGGAGGCACTGCAGGCCCGCCGGAGCAGCGGAGTCGGGCGGCGGATCCACCTGCTGAGGAGGGTGCGGCTCCAGCGGGCGGTGGCGGCAGTGCGGCTCCAGCGGGCGGCGGACGCGGGGATCGTGGATGGCGGAGGACCTGCGGACGGCGGAGGATGGATGGAAGAGGGTGCCTACGTGGAGGATGGGTCGAAGAGGGAGGCCGCGGCGGAGGAAGTGCGGAAGCGGGCGGTGGAGGGCTGGGCGGAAGGCGGAAGGGGTGAAAGGTGTGGAGGTTGGGGAAGAGGGTGTTAGCTGCGGAGGGCTGAGGCGGGCGTCGGGGTGGTGAGGCGGAGGGAGGAGTAGGTGAGGTGGAGGATTGAGGACGCGGAGGTGGAAGCGGAGGGAGGAGTTGGTGAGGCGGAGTTGGAGAGGGGCTGAAGGAAGGGCGGAGAGAAGGGCGGAGAGGGGCGGATGGACTAGGCTGGTCCGGGTGTGATGGCTGCGGAGGGACGGCGGAGAGGGGGTGGAGAGGGGCGGAGAGGACGGAGGCGTGGTGGTGGAGAGGGGCGGCGGAGCTGTTGAGGGAAGCCGGGCGGAGGAGTCGGAGGAGTATGGCGGGCGGGGTGGGGTAGGGGTGGTGGAGGGGGTGGAGTGCAAGGGCGGAGGCGGCGGCGGGATGGTGGGGCGGGGGCGAAGGGGCGGGGCGAAGGGGTCGCGCGGAGGGATGGATAGAGGTTGGAGAGGGCCGGATTGGACGTTGCGGGGGTGATTGGAGGGATGTGGCGGGGAGGATGGAGGAGGGGACGTGGCGGGGAGGATGGAGGAGGGTGGATATGGTTGGGCTTGGGGAGGGTGGAGGGGGGGCGGAGAGGGAGGACCGTGGGGAAGGATGGAGGGGGCAGAGTGGAGAGGATTGGCCGAGGGGGAGGATGGAGGGGCCGCGGTAGAGGATGGAGGGGGTGGCGGAGTGGGAGGACCGTGGGGGAGGATGGATAGGGGGGGATCGCCGAGAGGAAGAGAGGGTTGTGGAGACGGGGTGGTTGTGGGCGGAGGGTGTTCGCTTTCGTGTAGGAGGAGGGGGTGGGATGAGGAGGGTGGAGGGGAGTGGCCGCCTTCGGGATGGAGGAGGGTGGTGGGATGAGGAGGATTGAGGGTGGGGGGCGGCGAGGGTGGAGGAGGGTGGATGTGGGTGTAGAGGTCTCAAGAAGAAACCCGTATTCTTCCAAAATTCGATAGTGAATAGATTGAATTGACGTCGAACTTCGATCTTCCTGAGTAATAGATAGCTGAAAGCGATGATGATAACCGTACTGATGCTGAGGGGATCAAGAATGAAGGAGAAAGCACATTATATAGCAAGTAGGGATGAAAGAGTACCTCACAGGAATGGATGGTTCAACCCAAAAGAGAGCTCAAAAGAGAGGAGATGCAAGGTCTAATCTCATCCATTCAAGAGTTAAACAAAAGAAGAGAACAAGATTGAAAGTTGTTTCGCTGAATTGAGATCCATCCAAAAAAATGGCGCCCAAATTTATGAACTCTGAAAATTTATTGATTTTATTGATGAAATACAACCAGGAAAGAAAACTTGCGCCGAAAAAATTTTGATTAAGACTACTTATTAAAACAATTAAAAATAATTAGGAAACAAAATGATTGAAAATGCAATGGTTATGACATTTTATGATAAACCTTGAGTCTGGAAATGTTGACCAAGGGTAAGGTGTTGCCATCCAGTGTTTCCAATTGCACAGCACCCCAATGCAGTATTTTCGTAATGCGAAAAGGGCCTTCCCAGTGAGGGATCCATTTCCCTTTGGTTTGATTAGACAATTGTGGTCTGTGTAATAGAGCAAAATCACCGTGCTTCAAGTTAGTCTGCCATAAGTTTCGGTCATGAGCCTCCTTCCTTTTTATCTGAGTCTCTATCAATTGTTTGGTCGCAAGTAGACGAATCTCCTCCACTTTATGTAGTGCTCCTAGCCTCTGAGCGATATCACAATCCTTCTTTCCCTGCATGAATGCTATCTTAGGTGATCCATGTAAAAACTCAAAGGGCTCGATAGGTAAGATGCCATAGACCAGTTGGAATGGGGAATAGCCAGTGGCCTCTTTGTAGGCTAGCCTGTATGCCCAAAGTGTACCTAGGTACGCAATGCCCCATGAAGTGGGTTGCAACATACACTCCTTTCTTAACATTGCAATTAAAACCTTATTTGTGGACTCAGCCTGTCCATTTGCTCGTGGATAGTAAGCACAAGAGGTCCTATGAAGAATTCTATACCTGTTGAAGATTTCTTGCAGGACTTTATTGACAAAATGGGTACCTTGATCAGTACAAATTTCAAGTGGACAACCGAACCTGCAAATGATGTTACTATAAATGAAATCAGCAACAGTTTGGGCAGTGCAATCGGAGGAGGCAATAGCTTCAGCCCACTTTGTGGCATAATCAGTAGCTATCAGGAGATATTTTTCTCTTTTTGGAAACGTGGGAGGGTAGATTGGCCCTACAAAATCTAACCCCCACTTCTCAAATGGTTGCCAGGAGGTGGAAATAACCAAGGGGTTATGTCTCTGCTTTGTTGGCTTAGGTCCACACCTCTGGCAAATGTCACATGCTTTTCCCCATTCATCTGCATCCCTAAATAGTGTAGGCCACCATAGACCCGCATCTAGTATCCTCTGACTCATAATGTGTCCTGGGAGGTGCCCACCACCTGTTCCTTCATGTGCAGAGTGAAGGACTTCCCTCACTTCTTCTTCTTCCAAACATTTCCTGAACCTGTCATCTTTGCCCTGTCTGTACAATTTATCTTCAATGAAGGTATATGGTCTACTCTTGATTAGCAGGCTCTTCTTTTGTACAGCACTAGCCTTTTCTGGATACAATCCAGTTTTAATGAAATTTTTAATGTCGTAATACCAGCCTTGAGCTTTTACAGCAAACAGATGAGCATCGGGAAAATCATCATTGATTCCACTAGATTGATTCATCATATTTATTCTGGATAAGTGATCCGCCATAACATTGTCTTTTCCTGGTTTATGGACTACAGAAAAATCAAACTCTTGGAACAACAATAGCCATCTCCATATTCTGCCGGTGGCCTGGGGTTTGTTGAGGAGGTATTTTAGTGGTTGGTGATCTGATATAATAATAAATTTTACCCCCAGTAAGTAATGACGGAATTTTTGGACGGCAAAGACCATTGCTAGTGCTTCCCTTTCAGTCGTACTGTAATTCCTTTCAGCCTTGGTCAAGATTCTACTGGCATATTGAATTGGCCTGTCCATTTTAAATTCTTCACTGGGTTGGGTCAAAACTGCCCCCACTGCATATGCACTGGCATCGACATGTATATGAAAGATTTCTTACCACTCCGGGGTGACCAAAATAGGAGCACACACTAACCGTGACCGTAATGTCTGATATGCTTTTTCCTCCTCTTCTTCCCATTTAAAGGGTACTTCTGTACCTGTAAGTCTAGTCAGAGGTCTAGCTATTTCTGCATACATTTTTATGAACCTTCTATGATAACCGGTATGCCCCAAGAAACTCTGGATCTCTTTAGGGGATTTAGGTTTAGGAAACTTTAATATAGAAATGATTTTGTCAGGATCTGGGGCCATACCTTTAGCCGACACCACATGTCCTAAGAGGGTTCCTTCTGTCACAAGGAAATGACATTTGTTTGGACTGAGCTTTAACTTAGTCTCCCTGCATCTTTTGAAAACATTCTCCAGCTGCCTCAAGTGGTGGTCCAAACAATCTAGAGGAGTTTCCTTGTGAGATCCTGAAAACGAAGAGAAGTCATCCATGAAGATTCTAAGTGATTCCAGCAATAGGGGGCCAAAAATGAGATTGACCGTTCTGTTAAAGGTGGCTGGAGCATTTCTGAGCCCAAATGGCATTTTTACATACACATATGTTCCCCAAGGTGTGATAAAAGCAGTCTTTTCCCGATCCTCTGGATGTATTGATATTTGATTATAGCCACTGAATCCATCCATAAAACTATATAATGCATGCCCAGCCACTTCTTCAATGACCTGTTCTGCAAAAGGCATAGGGAACCCATCTGGAATGGTCACCTTGTTGAGAGCTCTAAAGTCAACACAAATTCTGATTTTATTAGTATTCTTCTTCGGTACTATAACCATAGGTGAGAGCCACTCTGAGTGTTCCACAGGAATGATGATTCTTGCATCCTCCATCTTTTGGATTTCCACATAGACGGCTTCGGCATACTTTGGATTAAGTCTATAACTCCTTCCTCTAATGGGTCTGGCTCCATCAACCAGAGGGATTCTATGCTCTCCATAAGATGCAGGCACTCCTTCTAAGTCTTTATAATGCCAGGCAAAAACATCTGCATACTGGGTCAAGAATGATTTTACCTTTTCCAGGAGCTCTGGGTGGCTCCACAACCAAGTGGCCACCAGAACTGGTTGATTATTGTTTTGAGTGCCTAAGTATATTTCTTGGACCGGATTTCTTGTTACCATATTATCTCCCTGTGCATCTGCTTCCTTCTCTTCTTCTACTAGCTTTTCGTGCATTGCTTCATAAGCAGGTGTATTTTGGACTACGATGTGTTCCTCCTTGTCCTGCATCCATCCTGCAGGGATTTCTTGAATTGGGAAAGAATATTCAACCTCAGAATTTTTTACCTTGTTTTTAGCTTTAGAAACTTCGTTATCCGATGTTGACACATCCTCCTCCAATTTGTATTTGAGGGGTATCTTCCTCCCCCTTCTGTGGTCAGTGATGGGCTCTCCCAATCCATCAACCTGGACCTTTTCCTTGTCTTCATCATAATCTTCAGTCGTGCCAGGATTATCAAGAAAAATTCCAAAACAAGAAGAAGAGTTGCCTGCTTGGAGCCAACTTAGAATATCCTCTTCTTCCTCAAAATCTATTTGGGGTTGATCCTCCGCTTCTGTTTCCATGCAGATGCTCACTGTTTGCATCATACTAGTGTTTCCTTGATTGTCTGGGCCTTCTTCTAAATGAATTTGTGTCAGCTCCTACCCTTTCTTTTGTACCCACATAGTGTCCTTACCCCAATCATGAATGACACTGGCATGCCTCAGCCAAGGTCTTCCAATTAAGAGAGGAAATCCTCCTTCAACCTGGGGCAATCTTAAAACCACAAAATCCAGAATGAATAGATTACCTTGTACTTCAAGTGGAACTTTTGGGATTACCCCCAAGGGCCTTACTTTGCTCTGATCTGCCAAAGTAACCGTGAAATTTGCAGGTCTTGAAGGGTGGAGCCCAATCCTTTTCATGGTATGTTCAGGCATCAAGTTAATGCCAGAACCACCATCTACAATAACACCTTGAAATTCATGACCCTTGATTGATATTGTAAGCCGAGGACTTTTATAATCTGTAAGGGATGCTTCCCCCCTAATTATCCCTTTATGTAAAATAGCAGTCTTGGCCACTAAGCTTGTAGTAGAAGCCTCATCAATTATCTGCAATAATTCTGACCTGAATTTCCCATCCATCTTTATTAAATCAAAAATACTAACCTCCTTCTTCATTGACTTGAGTAGTTTTGAAGCCTCTGACTCTTTAAGAGAGTGAGCTTCATTTGCTTTGCCAAACTCTTCTTGAGCACTGTTGAAGGCATGCCCAATGGCATCACTGGTGCCTATGAGACATTCATTGTGGTTTATGTCTGCACTTGTAGTATCTTTGTCTTCAATTGCAACTCTGTCTTTGTTCAATTCCTTAGTTATCAATTCTTGATTTTCTACCACTTTTGTCGTTCCCTTGCTTCTTGTCTGTATTGCAAAAGATTCGAGTTCTTCTAATTGTACCACTCTAGTAGATGGTGAAGGTTCATTCACCTCAGGGAGTGTTTCCTCCTTGAATACAGAGATCATTTGGAGGTGGGGTCTGGAAGTAGAGGCTTGATTCTAGGACAACAGTTTGTATAGTGATCCCTGGCCTCTGGACAGTTCCTGCAAGGAGGTGCATTTTCTGGGAGGGTGCACCTAGATTGGTAGTGCCCACATTCTCCACATCTGAAGCAAATAATTGGCCTTCTAGACCCATTTGCAAAGTTAGTTCTCGGTCTAGGATTATAGTTATTACCTTGGTTTGCTGCTGCTGCCATTACATTTGCTGGTGGCAAGAGTCCTCCTTGTGTCCAGTATGTCGTTGTCGGTATTCCCCTTACTTGGCATTCATGGGCCTCATGCCCAATCTTCCTGCATAATTGACAAGTTACATTTAGCAAAGGACATTCACTTACTATGTGCCCTTGCTTGCTGCACATGGAGCACCAGAGTCCGTTCTTAATGCCGCCTCCTTTTAGTTCTTGCAACTCCTGCCTCAGCTGAGCTAGTTCTTCTGCTTGGGCTTCCTCTTCCTTTTGGAGCTTGAGGGCTTCAATCTCTTTTCTCAGCTGAGCTACAGTAGTCTCCTCCTCTGTGTAGGGCTTATTCCTTTTCAAGCCCTCCAGTTCCCTTCTTAACTGGCTCACTGGGTCCTCCAGTTCTGTACCATATGTTGGTTGGGAAGAAGTTGCACCATACTGGTGCCTTATCTGTTCCAAGCGTGTGGCCGTATTGATGAACTCCTCAACAGAGGCAGTAGGTAGCACTAACTCTTTTATTTTGCACTGGGTGACCACAGGTAGAGGTTTGGCTAACCACTTCTTGACAAAGAAGTCGTGTGGTGGATCCGGTAGTTTAGCCATTAGTGCTTTGGCCCTAGTCACGAACTCTGGGAACTTTTCTCCTGGACCCAATTTCAAGTTTTCCAATTCTTCTATAATGATCTCAGCCGTGTTGCCATGCTGAAATTGATTTTTAAAAGCCTCTTTCATCAAATCCCAAGAGGTAAAGTGGTTTTCAGCAAACTGGCTAAACCACTTGTCTGCCAGACCCTCCAATGTGGCGGGGAAGAGTATCAAGAAAGCATCTTCCCTACCCATTAGCCCTCTAGTCTTACATAATGCAAGAAATCTTCGAATGTGCTCATTGGGGTCCTCATGGGCTAAACCTCTGTAACTCCACGCAAAAACATCTCTATATTCGCGTAATAGGGCAACTAGCTCTTCTTCTTCTTCAGTTGTCAAATCATGCCCTATGTATGTACATTTTTCTTCTTCTCCTTCGATAGCAACTATTATTTTCTTGGTTTTCTCTCGGTTATCATATACTTGTCCGTCATTCGCTTTTCTATTAGGCATTCGTACCATGATTCTTCTATCTTCGATTTCATATTTCTTGAAGTTCTCGGGTACTTCAAACAAAGACTCTTCTTTTTCTGACATGGTTTCTTTCTTCTTTCTTTTCTTGCCTTCACTCTTGTTAGTCACTTGAGTGGCTAACCTCACATCATTCATAATTTCCTCGTGTCCCTGAGTGTGAGTGTCTACTTCGAAAAAATATTCTTCTTCTGATGCAAAGGGTGGGTCCATGATAATTGATTCTAAATCAAAATCGCTTGCATCCTCAAATGCATCAGTGTTAGGTTCACATTCTTCTAAAATTGCACCGCACATGATTGGCTCTATCGTGAAAACTGAGATATCATAGCCATCCTTGTCACAGTGGGGTGTCCATTGTTCTTCATTGATGGCTACATCCATGGTTGCTAGGATTTCTGCCCAACCCTGGGGTTCAAACTCTTCGTCAGGGAATACTACAGGTGCATAAGCTGGATCTTGAAGGGTTCGTGGATGTTGTTCTGCACCTAAGGTCCTTGCTTCTAATCTTTCTTCCTCTTGTTTGGCCACTTTACACATCCATAAATGAGTATCCTCATGCAACCAAGAAGGATCTGATTCTAATGAGTGCACGGATTCCGTCTCTACTGGTGTCTTATGGATGGTATTCCATTGTATTGGGGGTACATCTCTATGTGAATAGTCTTTAAGATTGACTTTGGTAGTCACTCCTAAATGTTGCAAGTACAAAGAATTAGTTCCCCAATCTTGTACAATTTGCAACTGACGCATGAATGGTCGTCCCAATATCATCTCATAAGCATGATTTTTTGCAAAGTCACAAATGGCGAAAGTATGCTCAAATTCTACGCCACAAGTGGTGAGAGATATGCCTTCTAGTAAGCCTAATGGTTTTTCTATGTGTCCATCAGCCATTTGTAGCTTCATCCTGGTGGGTCTCAATGCTGGCTTACCCCAACGTTTCCATAAAGCGATGGTAGTTATGGCTACTCCGGCTCCTGAATCTAAGATGGCTCTCGTGGTGTAGCCCTGATGGGTTATCAGAAGATAAGTGTTACCTTCCTCTCCTTCACTTACATCTCCGATCTTTTCTACGGGTATCTCTGGTACCTTATTTTGTGATCCTATTTGTGAGGGAGTAGTAGCAAGCTCGGGGAATTGATTTGCCACATGTTTCCACAATTCTGGTTTTACCTTTAATAACTCCTCTAGAGTGAGATTACATTGTACTTTGGTATTCTTGATCACTTCCGTGTTTCTAGGGATTACTGATTCTTCATTCCTCACTATTATCGTGGGTGCTCTCATACTAATAGACTTTGCTTCCCAAGGTCCTGTGAACTGAGGTAATTCTTGTAAAGAATTAGATTCAAATCTTGTGTGTTCACTCAGTTGTTCTTCCTCTACATCATCGTATATAGAGGGAATGTCTTGGGGAAATTGTTCCTGCAAGTCATCTATTTCTTGAATAGGAGGATGGGTTCCTGGTTCCTTTCTCCATTTCTCTTCTTGGATTTCCCCCAAAAATTCATGTGAATATTTATGTATGGAAGACACATCGTCTTGACTTTCTGAGTTGGGTACTTGAGACAGGGATGGTGCCTTCCTTTCCTGTGTCTCTGGGACAATAGGGTTCCTAGGCTGATCCTTTTTCTCTTTGCTCTCTATCAAATATTCTAGCCTCTCCATTAGTCCTTGAAAGTGTAATTCCGGTTTTGCCATGTTATTCCAATTAAGATATCTAGAGGCTTCGAACAAAGCTTGTGCTAGTTCTACCATTTTCATGCAAAGTTTAGTTCTCTCAATTTCTAGATCAGCTCGAGGGTAGTTTTTGCTCATTTGAGCTACCTGAGGTCCCTCTTTTAATCTAGCCTGATATGCACGAAACATCATGTCTAGATTTTCTGGTATGGATTCCGCTAAAACTGATCCTGATTTCTGAGCTGGATTCTCTTGATTCAATTCCTATGAAGTCAATTCTTGGATTTTGGCTCTAGATTCCTTCAAACTTCCTTCCAACTCAGTTATCTTTTTACTCCATTTTCTCTTAATTCTTTCTCTAGAATCTTTCCAAGATTTTGTCTTTTTACTGCTAGATTATGCAACTTCACTACTTCAGACTACTTTCTCTTGATTAAGCTGTTGGTTCTGTAAGAGCGCCTGGGCTCTTGTTATAGCTTGGATAGGCACGTATGTAGGGTTGGATCCATCTGCGTTACTTACAATACCTATCACATTGATCGGTGTCACATTCGAAGCGTTAACTGGATTTTTTGGACAATCTTTGATTATGTGCTCTTTGCCACAATCAGCACAAAAGCCTTGGATGTTATAGTACTGTGATTGTCCTGCTATCGGGGGATGTGGACAGTCCTTTATGAAATGATCTCCTTGGCACCTAAAGCATGGTCCTCTAGGGCCCTGTGGTCTTTGTTGTCTTAATTGGGGCCGTGGATTTGGGTTTGTGTACATCACATGAGCGTAGTCGGGCTCCCAACTAGGTTCCACTGGTGGACTATCGTAATGATATGTCTCCACATGTTCTGGTGACTCTGTGTAATATGCGGGTGGACTATCGACATGCGTAGAGTCAAAACTGTTTGAGTGTGGGTCACTCTCTGTGATCAAAGGTGAAGAAGGCACTAAGGCCCTACTTAGGTTCTCTTCTGCAGCAGCGTATTTGACTGAGATGACATTCGCTGGTGGGGGTGGCTGCTGAGCTAAGACAGGTTGAGGTCTCTGTTGAGCCTGGTATGGGTAGTTCTGAGGAGGCCTATAGTAATAGGGCTGAGCATTGTATTGGCCTTGATACCTACCTGGCTGCGAGTATGCTTGCGGATAGTTCTGTCTCACAGTTTGTTTGTTGTATGGGCAGTCCTGAGCCGTATGATTCGTGTATCTTCTCTCAATTGTACAATATTGGCCACTAGGGTTGGTTTGTGGTTGTGGTGCATTGGGACACACATTTGCCATATGGTCACCACCAACAACGCTTGTTTGTTAGCACCCTAGGTTTACTAGAAACTCCTAGTTTCTGGGCCACTTTTTCTGCTAGGTCTTCTATTGAGCTAGACAATTTTGTGGATGCTAGAGATGAACAGTCTGAGTCCTTATAGACCTTTGAGAGTTCCAACTCGTCTCCTAAGTTGTCCTCAATGTCTATACAAATTCTTACACATTGCTCTAGCGTTCTGGGTTCTTTTAGGTACACGTAGGAGCGTAGTTTAGAGCTCAACAAGCCATCTAGAAACAATGACACTTGCTTAGCTTGTGAGGGTAGCTCTTGCATTGGACATCGTTCAACATATTGTCTAAACCTACGTCCTGCCAGTCTGACTGTTTCCTGAGGGGTCTGTTTAAAGCTATGAATCAACGAAGACGTGTCATGTCTAATCCCACTTTTAGAGAATTCGGTGATGAATGACTCTAAAAAATGATGGATGTCTCTAAATTGCCTTTGTTGCAATGGTTGGAACCAAGTTAAAGCTGTATTCTTTAACGTTAGTCCAAATGCATTGTATTGTGTGAACATGTCTTCAACTTGTTTGGCTCTTAGTACTTGCTTGAATTCTGCAACGTGGTCATAGGGATCTCCTGTCCCATCAAAGTAATTCTTCATTGATTTCACTAATTGAGTGGGTCTCAATATTCTTGTGTGTTCACGTGGTCTGGGTAGAGGAAAATCATCTCCACCACCTAGTATTCCATGATCTCCTTGTCTATCTGCTCTATTCGTGTCTGTGGTTGTTCTATCTCTCCCTACGGGATGAGTGAAGCTTACTTCCGATCTCTCTTTATTTCCCTCTCTTTGATTTCCATGGGCTGAGGATGTTCCTGCCCCTTGTTGACTTGTATTCATGTTCGTTCTAGATGGAGGGAATACCAATTCACCTCTCCATGTGTATGTGTTTTTAGCGCGGTCAGGCACCACAAAGACTCTTTCTGAAGTCTCATCCAGGTATACAACATTTCCAGGTGTATCCGGGTCCTTGAACTCGTATATAGTGATGATACCTACCTCACTAAGTATTTCGGTCTTGTATCTCCAAAAGGCTTCATCAGTTTCTTTATTTACAAACAACTCTATGCTTCTGTTGTCCTGAGGGATCCATTCTGGGATTAGTACTCGTGTCAGTACAGATTTCCCTCTAGGTGTTCTCGGCTCTTCTAATGGTTCTTTTCCTTGAGATTTGGTTTCCGTCTCTGGTTGAATCACGCCAAACTCGTTGGTATTGTTTGGCTGCGTACTTAAGATGTACATCGTTCCTTCCTTGTCTATGTACGCGTCTCTCTCGAATTTCACCACTGGACGTTCCAATCCAATGGGTTGATCGGGGTTGTGCATTTGCACCACTTGCCTTCGCAAACCGTCCTCATAGATGCGAGCACCTAATCGGTTGGTTCGGAGAAACTCTAGTTGTGTCCTATAGGGTCCTTCTGGCTTTTCTAAATAGGCTACATTTGACCCTCCTTCTGGTCTTTCTGTGCTAAATGCCATTTCTGATTCGCTAGTATCTGAGCTCTCGTAGGGATAACTAGTGTTCAATTGTTGAGCCCACGATCGTGCAGTAGTTCTTACGCTTGCCTCGGATGATCTAAGGCTTCGTCGGTCTGACTTACCTATATGTTTGCCCGATCTAAGGTTCATTAATTTTGTTCCTTGCACACTTAGTACACGCTCAGATCGTCATTGATTCTTTGTTATTACTGTCTTGATTCTTTTGAAATTTCTTTAGATTCTTGTCTTAATGTATGCGTCAGGAATTCGACTTTCCGTTATAATTTTGAGTTCTCGTTCCGTCAGACTTAGGTTCTTTCCTTTAGGTTTTCGTGTCACACACACCTTTCCTTTACTTGTAGTCTTAGACTTGAAAAAATTAAATATCTTGAACTTGAGGCGTTCCTATCGTCGTTAATCCACAACACTACCGTTTAGCCTAAGCTAAGAATTGACTGAGGGGGTTGAGTAATCTTCCAACCTCGAGTCAGCTTTTCTGGTTGCTCTGATGCCCAAGAAGCCACGCTTCCCAAGCTTTATGCCCTTCACTGCCTTGCCTTGGTTGCCTTCGATTGCCCTTGCTAGACCTGGACAAATCCAATATTAGACCAATTCACAGTTGGATGATCAAGCACTTGAGTATATACACCTTTTAAGTCCCTTCCCTTTTGCCCAACTTTTCAATGTTTGCCCCCTGGCTTTCTAGTCCCAAACTAGGTCAACCTCAAAATAGCTTATCAAAAAATAGATGTATCCTTTACGTAGTACTCGTAAAGAGCTTTCTAACGAGCTATTAAGCTCAAAAAACGGACTTCGGATGAAAAAGTTATGACTGTTCAGGCCCTGGGGGTAAAAACTGACAAACAGGTTTTTCTCAATGAGCTAAGGGGTCTCCTATGAGTCTAATCACCCAAAAATTTCCCAAAAATAGCCCCAAAATTGGCCAAAAAATGAAACCCTAAAATTTGCGATGGGGGTGCACAATCGCGATGGTCTGAGATGATTGCGATGGTCTGGGACCGTCGCGATGGCGTGAGGGTGCACCGTCGCGATGGCGTGAACTTGGACAATCGCGATGGTCTGAAATTGCACCGTCGCGATGGCGTGAAAGTGCACAATCGCGATGGTCTGAAGTGCACCGTCGCGATGGTCTGGATATGCACAATCGCGATGGCGTGAAAGTGAACCGTCGCGATGGCGTCAGTCAACGGTCAACGTGGACAATCGCGATGGTCCAAAGTGAACCGTCCAGATGGTCTGGGCGCGATGGCATGAGCCAATCACGATGGTCTGAATTTTTGAAGTGTCGCGATGGTGTGAGGGTGTCGTCGCGATGGTCTGAAGTGCACCGTCGCGATGGTCTAGATTGCCACGTGGCACCGTCGGCGCGATGGCGTGAGCCAATCGCGATGGCGTGACACAATCGCGATGGTCAGAGACCGTCGCGATGGTCCACCAAACTGAGATTTTTTGAGATGCAGCTATGGATTCCTACACACGCAGGGGTCGCCTACACGGTGGTGAACTCGCCTTCCTCGAAATCCGAACTTTGCAGACCATCGCGATGGTCTGACACAGTCGGAAATTTCTGACAAAAACTGAAGTTTTTACCTTTTCCAAGCTTTCCTGATGCACTGGAGCACTGTACCTGCAAGAAAACTCAAGAAGACAAAAGTACACACAAGCACAAAAGTTCTCTCTCACTCTCTCGCATGCACAAATGAAGGGAAATGAGGAGAATGGGGGGATATAGTGAAATTTCTGATTTTTTTGGAGATGAAGATGATGATGCGGTGATGAAGATGGAGTCTGGGGGAGGTGAAAAACACTAAAAACTAAGTAAAAACAACAACAAAAACTGAAATTTTTACCTTCCAACGCCACTTCTTGCTATACTCTTACCATCACACATTCGTCCTAGACTCGATCCCCGACAACGGCGCCAAATTTGGTGTTGCTCTAGCACAATGGTGAGAACCACGTTAAGAAGCTCCACCTCCTTAATGTCAATCCGCGGAAGAGATAGGAGTGATATGAAGATCGTGAATGTGAGATGAAGTGAGAGTGAAGGTGAGAAGCATAGAAATGCACACACGCATGCACACACACTACGAAGAGACAAGCAAGACACAATGGAAGGTGGGAAATTAGCTCTATTACTCAAGAACACTATTACAAGCTCAAAATAGTTCTAAGCTCACACTAGCCAACACTAACCAACCTCAAAAATGAGCTCTCTAGCTCTTTTTATAGTTTCTAGACTAGTTTTGACCAGTTTCACATCTAGTGACCGGCATAGTTAAAAATTAGGTCCTAGATGCTATTTGGAAGGGTAAACGGTATCTAAAAATAACGAAAATTGGTACGCACATTCTACCTAAGCTCCTCAAGCTCGAGGACTCCTCGGCTTGCACAAAATGGAGCTATGGATTACAAAATGGGATTTTCTATGTTACATATGTTACAATAGTGATAAAAATCACTGTTGGAGGTTTTTGGAAAGTATTTGAAAACATAATTATTTGAAAAACGATTCGACTGGCTCCCTGCTCCGTTGTTACATGCTTCCGTGTCGTCTGTGCCTCTGGCTGCTTCCAACAGAGGTCTACCCACCAAGGAAGAACAAGAGAGGCTCAACACATGGTGTGCAAAAGATGCATTGGCAAGGTCATATCTTCTTAACTCTATATCTGATTTCCTTTTACCTCATATAAGGAATTGCAAGACTTCCCAAGAGACTTGGGAAACCTTGTCAACATATTTTTCATCAAGTACAAGGGCCAGAAAGAGTCAACTATGGGTTGAATTCACTACTCTTAGGAAGCAACCAAAGCAATCAGTTTTAGACTTTGTCACTAGGGTCAAAGACATTGCAGACCAGCTTGCAAGTATTGGAGAGGAGATTGAAGAGGAACAAAGAGTAAGGCAGGTAATCAATGGACTAAAAGCTGATGACAAATGGGAGAGCTTTACCACAGCAATGGACATACATGCTCCTAATCTAACAACTCTGATTGGTCAACTCTTCACACATGAAGCAAAGCTTACAAGGAATGGAGAGCAATCAAAAGGTAACAACCCCTCTGCTTTATACACTGATAAGAAGGTTAAAGATAAAAGTAAAGGCAAGAAGGTTGATGAAGAAGGCTCTACCTCCCAAGCAAACTATGCAGGGAGAGGTAGATCTTCAAGAGGTAGAGGCAGAGGAGGTAAGCAAGGTAGGGGGAGATCCTACAATTCATCACCATGCAATATATGTGGTATGTCTAACCATACCACAGATGAGTGCTACAGAAACTATAAGAATTAGAGAGGAAGAGGCCATCAAAGAGGTGGATACTCTCATGGCAGAGGAAGGTTCAACCAACATCAAGGCTACAATAGCTACAACAATGGCTACAACAATAACTACAACAACAATTACAACCACAATGGTAACTATCAAGGAGGATACAGAAATAGGAAGGACTACAACAACTATACAGAGGAGCAAGATGACTCCCTATTGATCATGAATATGACTTCAAAGTCAGGTATCAATGATGATCACTTATTCTATGTTGATTCAGGATGTTCTAACCATATAGCTAGCAATGTGGCACTACTTTCTGATTTGAAGAACCCAAGGGCAAACATCAAGTACAGACAGGTGATGATACTAAACACTCTGTTGTAAAGGTTGGAAATGTAAAGACTAGTGATGGTAATCAAAACTTATTGAGCAGAGTACTCTATGTCCCAACTATCACCAAGAACTTAATGAGTGTAGGTCAGATTGTGGAAAAAGGTTTACAGGTCAGGTTCAATCAACATGGAGCATATGTGGAGGACCCAAGACATGGATTCAGAAGGATAGCCAAGGGAGAGAAAACATGTAGATTATTTACTTTTGAGCTAGAAGATACAAAGAACATTGCTTTATACAATTACAAGGATCAAACACTTTCATAATTGGAAATTTGGCACAAGAGGTTAGGTCACATAGGTGAAAGGACCTTAAAGCAAATGTGCAGGGATCAATGTGTGCTTGGGATACCTAATGTATCCAAGCAACACATGATATACAAGTGTGGAGCTTGTCAATTTGGTAAGTCACACAGATTACCATATTCAAAGAAAGGCTTTATGCATGAAGACTATCTGGAATTAGTGCATACAGATGTTTGGAGACCTAGCAAGGAACCCTCCATTTCACGATCAAGGTATTATGTGTCCTTCATTGATGATTATAGCAGATGGACTGTGTTATATTTTATGAAGCACAAGGATGAATTATTTAATTGTTTCAAAAGATATCTTGCACTAGTTGAAACAAACAGGTAGAAACTTGAAGAAGCTAAGGTCAGATGGAGGTGGAGAATACTTCTCCAATGAGTTTGAAGATTTCTTGCAGGAAAGAGGCATCAAAAGGGAGATAACTACAAGGTACTCACCTGAACAAAATGGGGTAGCTGAAAGAAGGAATAGGCTCATTGTGGAAACAGCTAGGTCTATGCTAAATGAAAAGAAGTTGCCAAATTATCTTTGGGCAGAGAGTGTATCTACTGCCACATATCTCATTAACAGGTTGCCATCAAAGTCACTTGATGGAATGACACCCTATGAGGCTTGGCATGGTAAGAGACCATCTTTGGATCATTGCAAAATCTTTGGTTGTGTGGCATATGTGCATATTCCCTCACAGGTAAGGGGAAAGCTAGACCCCAAAGCTGAAAAATGTATCTTTATTGGTTATGACTTGAACCAGAAAGGCTACAGATTCTTCAACCCCTCAAACAAAGGTTTCAAGGTAAGCAGAGATGTCATCTTTGATGAGAATGACTCATGGTATGAAAATGAATGCAGGAAAGTTAGTCTACCTTATGACATGGAAGAAGACTTCCCAACGCTCACCAAGGAGGAACCAATCCAGAAAGAAGACACAAGCTCAGATGATGATGACACAATTAACCTTGAGGAATTCAAGGCATGGAAGTCAAAAGGAAAGATGAAAATGAAGAAGCTAGAGGATGTACCAGAAACCTCAACTCAAGCAATAAGGAGATCTCAGAGAGAAAGTAAGAAGCCTATCAGATATGGGTATGACACTTCTCTTGTAACTAAGCATTCTGTATATCTTGCAAAAGATTTGTTGAATGAAGAACCAGGTTCATTTGAGGAAGCAATTACAAAAATAGAATGGAAAGAAGCTATGGATGAAGAAATAGAGGCTCTCAAGGAGAGTGACACATGGGATTTGGTACCCAAGAAGGACTCTATGAAGGTGATAGGATCCAGATGGATCTACAAACTCAAGAGGAACTCAGATGGTACAATCAACAGGTACAAAGCTAGGTTGGTAGCCAAGTTTTTTGCACAAACCCAAGGCATTGATTATGAGGAGACATTTTCTCCTGTGGCTAAGATGCCAACAATCAGAATTTTGGTAAGTGTAGCTGCATCCAAGAATTGGAACATGTACCAATTGGATGTCAAGAATGCTTTCTTGAATGGATGGATATCTGAAGAAGTCTACATGTCACAACCACCTGGCTATGAAGATCCCAAGAAGGTAAATCATGTTTGTAAATTGAAGAAGGCTCTGTATGGTTTGAAGCAGGCACCTAGAGCATGGAACTACAGGTTGACAACATACCTACAAGACCAAGGATTTGTGATGAGTAAAGCAGACACTTCTCTATTCATAAAGAGGAGTAGTACAGAGGTAATCTACTTGTGTGTTTATGTTGATGACATCATCATTACAAGCAATGATGTCAATGGAATCAGAAGCATAAAGGATCAGATGAAGAAGGAATTCAAGATCAATGATCTTGGATTATTAAAGTACTTCTTAGGTCTTGAATTGGTCTATACTAATTCAGGTATATATATCACCCAGAAGAAGTATGTTCAGGATATGTTGAAGAAATTTAATTTGCAGGATGCTAAGGTTTCAAGTACTCCAATGGAGGTCAACTAGAAACTTAGTGCTCATGAAGGGGAAGAAGTCCAAGACATCACAGGATATCAAAGTATGGTAGGTAGTTTGAATTATCCTACCTTGACCAGAATTGACATAGCATATGGAGTAAGTGTGCTTAGTCAATTCATGCACAAACCAAGGGTACCTCACCTAGAGGCAGCAAAGAAGATCTTGAAGTACCTAAAGGGAACTCAGAATCATGGTTTGTATTTTCCTTATACATCAGATATTGACATTAAAGTATACTCAGATGCAGATTGGGCAGGATGCAAGGATGACAGGAGGAGCACATCAGGATACATATGTTTTGCAGGTGATAAACCTATTTCTTGGTCAGCCAAGAAACAACCTACAGTGGCATTATCATCCACTGAAGCAGAATACAGAGGTTTAGCCAATGCCACTCAGATAGCTATTTGGTTAAAGCTTTTATATACAAAGTTAGGCTTATACACAAGATCACCAATCATATTTGGTGATAACACAAGCTCTCTTCACCTTGCAGCTAATCCAATATATCATGCTAGGACAAAACACATAGAGGTTCATTACCACTATGTGAGAGAGAAGTTGCTTAGCAAAGACATTCAATTGACTTATGTGTCTACTAATATGCAATGTGCAGATTTACTCACTAAAGCTTTGGATGGAAACAAGTTATGCAAATTCAAATCCATGATTGGATTGCAGGATGTGATTGAAGACTGAAGAAGAAGACTTGAGCCAAAATGTTTGGCTTGAGGGGGAGCTGTTGGTGCAATTCAAGCCTTCACATTTGGCTTGGAACCATTGAAGGAACTCTCTACATGAAGCAAGGACCATAGGAACACATGCCTACGAGTTATTACCATTTTATCTCTTGTAAAAGTCTTCGTGACTTGGCATCTTATGTAATCACACCTACTTGATTAAGTCGTGGAAAAAGTGATTGATTGATTGAGAGAATATCTCATCAACTTTTTAGGTGAAAGATTCTAGGAGTTTGAATTTGAATTCAAACTCAACTTTCAACTCAAATCCTATAAAAGTGCTAGTAAAAAAGTCGCGGGTAGCTTCACTAGCATAGCTCACTTCAGCTCAATTCCCGAGGCATCCATCATTGTATCTGAGTGTGTATGAGTGCTACATCTTGCCTCACACCTCAGTACCTCATTTAGCTATGGTTATCATGCTAATGAGATTGTACAATTATGTCAATTAATAGATACATTCACATTCATCAACTCTGTTTTCTCTGAGTGTACTACTTCAAGTCTGTTAACTTCTACAAGCCATATCTCGGTGGTTTCTCAACCAAATCAAGTGATCCAAAGCACATTGGATTCAGCTCAAAGTCTACTATACACCTACAAAGTTTGATGTCAATTGGTTCAGTCATCTCGGAGTAATTGCAGTCGAAGTGCTCACTGGTATTTGTCTGCAGAGCTCCTAAAATATCGGGGGTAACTACAATTTTGCTAAAGTGATTTCTCTGTGTATAGTTTATCATTTCTTCTCATTACACTTGCAAATGGTAGCTTGTTAACCTAATTTAATATGTCCAGAAGGAATTTGATCAATTGTAAGTGTGCTGGTCATACTGAGTGAAAGACTGAGCAGGTGTCAACACCAAAATAGCAAGTTTTCCTTGAATTGTGAAGTGCCAAGTTATCTGTTTTGATTTGATCATTACACATATCATTTGCAAAGTACATATATGCTTTCTTGGTATCATTTGGAAGCTAATCAAGTCTACTAAGCATTCCTAGAGTCAAAGAGGGCTGGTGCAAAGCAGGATTAGCAGCATCAACTCAATCTTCTGAGTGCATCCATCCATTTCTCCCAACAAGGGAGTCCATCACGGAAGGCAGCGAAATTAGCCAACGCTTCCATGATGCGTACACGAAAGCACAAGGTCACGAATACACAGTAATCACAGAAAATATAGAACACACAAAGCACACACACAATAACGATTAACAATGAAAAGAAGAAGATTAAGTAGATACTCGGCAATGGGAGGTGATTGAAATTGCTAATCATCGCGTGATGTTGAGATGATAACCTTCATAACTATGGCGTGCATGCATGTGCAGAATCGATAATGCAGGGTGGCTATTGATCATAATTAGATATCAAAACGAGGATATTTACAGGCTTATTCAACTAACATGCAAAAATAAAAAGAAAGTAAATATCACATGGAAAAACGGAGAACACATCAGCGAGAATTAGGTGTTTGATGATACGGTCGCAACTTTGAACCATTGATCACTTTAGGAAGGGGAATTCGAGTCAAAGAAGTCAACCAAAAAGAAGCTGGGCCCACTTGTTCACTAATCCGGTAAGGGCCAAACCACTGTAATTTGAATTTTCCAGCCGCACAATTTGATTTAGCATTATAAAATAACACAAGCTGTCCCACCGAAAAAACTAGAGTTTTGAGATATCTATCATGAGTACGAGCTTGCCGCAACTGAACTTCTTGAAGAACTAGTAAACTTTCCCAGCGATGTTCATCCAAGTCTCTGAGTGCTTCGAACCTAAATGGCAAAGAGTCCTTAGGTAACAATTTCTGAGAGATGGCCACGCATAAGCTTGGCACTACAATTTCCATTGGCGCTATTGCTTCCAGTCCATAGGTAAGCTTGAAAGGAGTCAGTCCGGTTCCTACTTTATATGTAGTCCGGTATGCCCATAAGACTGCTGGTAGTAACTGATCCCATCTTTCTGGTGATTCCACAACCAATTTGTGCAGCATACTGAATAAGGTCTTATTAGTGCTTTCCGCCAATCCATTGGCACGAGGATAGTACGGTGAACTGAATTTATGCAGAATCTAAAAGTGTGTGTGAGCGCTCGCATTAAATTATTAGCAAAGTGTGTTCCTTGGTCTGTCACAAGCTCCAGAGGTAATCCATAACGCGGGAAAACGTCCTTCATCAGACATTTTTGCCACCGAAATAGCTGTGGCGGACCGTAAGGCCCAAGCTTCTGCCCACCTGGTAGCATAATCTGTACATGTCAGAATGTAGCGATTGTTGCTAAGGATTGCTGGAGGTGTGATTGGTCCAATAAAATCAAGACCCCATTTCTGAAAAGGTTCTAAAGGTAATACAGGTTGTAGAGGAAAGAAGTGACGTTGTAAAGGCTGTCCAGATCGCTGACAAGTGTCACACTGCTGCACAAATTGAGTCACATCTTTATACATAGTAGGCCACCAGAGCCCACTTTGCAGATTTTTCCGGTGTGTAAGATCTGCTACAAAATGTACACCGGAAGGTATTGAATGTGCCATAGCAATAACCTAATTTACTTCATGTGGTGGAATACAGCGAAGCAAGACCCCAGTGTGATCCATATAATACAACTGTCCGGCAATCAACCAGAATCTGCGACTGTAAACTGCAATTTTTCGACACATAGCAGGAGAAGTTTGAGGAGGAAGACATCCATCAGTAAGAAAGGTTAATAATTGATCATAGTAGGTAGGTGTCACAGGAGGTTCTCCAGATTCGTCACTAGTCGGTTCAGTAATGTAAATTGGTGGTGTGGTGTCATCAATGCCTACCGAAGCTTCACCGGAATCTAATCGAGAGAGGAAATCTACTAATGCATGTGCAGTGCCAGGTCGATGAATCACTCCATAATCGAACTCTTGTAACAATAGAACCCATCGTGCCAAGCGACCACCTAAATGCTGCTGTCGGACCAGATATACTAGCGCAGCATGATCGACATGAAAGGTGAATTTTCGGCCTAACAAATAATGCCGGAATTTCTTTATAGAATACACCAAACCAAGACATTCTCTTTCAGTGACTGAATAATTCCTTTCAGCAGGAGCGAGTCGACGACTTGCGTAATAGACAAGCCTGAACCACTTATCAGATTGCGGCATTAAAACACTTCCAATGGCTATATCCGATGCGTCTACAAAAAACATGAAATGGGCGTTCCCAATCAAGAGGTTGCAGGATTGGAGCTTGCGTCAATAATCCTTTTAGACGATCGAATGCAGTTTGACATTCTAGGGTCCATTCGAACTGTCGTGGAGTGCTCGTCATGAGTCGATTAAGTGGTGTGGCGAGATGAGCTAACCACCGTAAATGTCTACCATGCCACCGGATTTGACCCAGGAAGTGCATCACTTCTTTCGGCGTGGTAGGCACACGTGCTTCCAATACAGCTGCAACTTTGTTTGGATCAACTTGTATACCCTGTGCAGAGATAATGTGGCCAAGGAGTTTACCACAAGAAACCGCAAAGATAGATTTGGTCGGGTTTAAGCATAGTCGGTATTCACGGCATTTCTCAAAACAACACCGTAAATGATACAGGTGTGCGACAATCTTACCAAATAAAGAAAAGTCATCTAGGTATACTTGCATAAAAGAGGTGAGGTAGGGAGAAAAACTTTCTTGCATACAATGCTGAAAGGTGCTAGGAGCATTTCTTAACCCAAACCACATGACTGTACAAGCATAAACACCCCAATTCGTAATAAACGTTGTTTTTGGTATATCTTGCTCAGCCATTCTGACCTGGTTATAACCAGTGTAACCATCCAAAAAGGAGTACATCTCATGTCCAGCACTCTGTCTAACATTGTGTCGAGAAAGGGGAGAGGAAATGGATCAGGTACCGTAGTTGCATTCAATTTCCGGTAATCTACACAGATTCGGAGCAGCTTGTTTTTCTTTGGGACAATCACGATTGGAGAGATCCATTCAGCGTGTTCGATTGGGACAATGAATCCAACCTCTAATAATCGATCGAGTTCGGCTTTGACCTGTGCTGCATAATTGGGGTTCATTCGGTAACTCGATTGTTTAAATGGCTTTGCTTATGGTTTAAGTACGACTCGATGTTGATAGATCCGAGGATCCAGACCCTTCATATCACGGTAGTCCTAGGCAAAAACATCAAAAAACTCACGCAAGAGTCTGATCAAATCTTCTTGAAATTCCTCATTACCCAAATTGTAGGTGACTAACTGGTCTTTCGGGACATAGAATTGACAAGGTTTCATCGGATCGTCAGCTGACTGTAAAAGGTGATGCAGAGTGGCTTTATCCATAGCATCAGTATCATCTGTATCTACCTCTCCGGTCACGGGAACAACTGTACATGCTGCCGGACTCCAGGTGTCCAATACTGATTGCAGATCTATAGTACCTAAGGAAATCAGATCTTCATTGTGTTTCAGAAATGCTTCTTCTTCATCATCAGATAAGCCATCCAACATGTGGACCGGCTCTGCTACATATGGCCTGGCATGGAGTTCACAGGCTTGAATGGCATCCAATTTGACAACATATTTATGGTGATTGTCTTTGAAAGTCAGTTCCTGTGCTGACCAATCCTGTATAACTTTAGACTGTTTCAACCATGGTCGACCGAAAAGGAGATTGTAATCAAGGCTAGATTCCAGTAGTTCTACGACTACAAAAGTCATTTTAAATGTTGTACCCTGCAAAGTGAGCGGAATATTTCTTACGAGTCCCACTGGATGAACTCGGGATTGATCTGTCATTCTGACAAAGAATTGAACAGGCTCGATTTGGGTCCACCCTAACTTCTTGCAGAGAGCTACAGTTGCTATATTCACACCGGAACCACCATCAATTAGTACTTGCGTAATCTTGTGATTTTTATGCTAGACCGTGATTAAGGGAACAGAATGATCCACCGTAGAATCAATTTTCGGTTGTATTCCGGCTGTCGCCGGAGTACTGGGAGATCTGGGACTAACCTGTTGTTGGAATTGCTGCCTAACTCCTGGCACTAAAGCGAGTAGTTGTCCCAAGGGGAGTGTAATTGATGCCTTAGAGAGAATATCCCATACCTGGTCTGTTGGAATTGCACTCTTCACTGGATTCGATGATGATTCTCCTGTTACTGGGGTACAATCTTGTTCATGCGCTACCACCTTTGGCAGGGGAACCTGTGTCACCGGAACTGGATCAGGGAACACTGTAGGCTCTTTGGTGGTCCATTGGCTAGCTTTGCTATACATTCTCTGCTGTTCACGGATGCCAGGTTCAAACACCTCAGCTGTTGGTTGCAACTCCTTACCGGATCGCATCTGGATCACTGCTGCTTGGGCTTCTACTCGTGAAATATAGACCATATTGGTCATTGGATTCTGACGCTCTTTTGATCATATTCGGCTCCATCCTTGCAGAATCTCCGGATGTGGCCAAGTTCACCACAAAAGTGACATCGAGGTGGTTGCAGAGAAGTATTCTCCACTGATGTACTAGCCTGCCATCGATTTGCATTGAAGTTGGTATTCCGTTCTCCCCGATAATTTCGTTATCCTTGCTGTTGATTGTTTCGTATCTGTGGTGGTACGTAGTGAGTAGCTGACTGCCCTGGTTCTTGTATAATGGCATTTACAGTTGCTTGTCCCTGCACTTTGGCGTTATACGCATAATTTTCGATGGAATGTCCGGTGGTATTGCAGATGGCACAATACATCTGATTAAGGGCAAAGGTAGCACTGGTATGCCCAGAATTTTTGCACTTAGTGCAGTACATTTGTTTAGCCGGATCCTCTGCAACATTTTTACTGGCTTTCAGCCACTCCAAATCCTTAGTAAATCCTCCCACCTTATGCTCAAGTTACAGGGCCATCGCAATAACCGCATCCAGTGTCATAGCTCCCACACAACGCATGATCATAATTTGTCCTAATTGTGGATTTAACCCATTAATAAACCACTAAGTTATCACATCATCCGGCAAGTTGGCATGTGCCAGCGGCAGTTGTCTCAAATGAGTTCTAAATAATATGGCATATTCCTGCACAGTCTGGTGCAGCTTCTGCCTATTGTTCTGCAAGTAATCGAAGATTTCGGCAAGGTTCTTCTTCAACCGGAACCTCTGTAAAACCGCATCCCTTACCGCTCATAGGTAACAAAATGATTGAAATCATATTCTGTTAACCATCGAGCTGCCTCATTAACTAATGTTGACTGAAATACGATGGCCTTGTATGCCGGATCGGGCGGATGGTTCAACACTGCATAACTTATTTCAAAGGTGCGTACATGAGCATCAGGATCGTTGCCTGGAAATCCACCGAACTCGGTGTATGTTACCCCTGTTGGAATCGGTCGAGGTGGAAGTGGCTGTTGTTGTTGTTGTTGTTGTTGTTGTTGTTGCTGTTGTTGTTGTTGCTGTTGCTGTTGTTGATTACTCATGGTGCTAGTAGCACTACTGTTGTTGTCTCCTGAGTTCTGAGGAGGTGTTTCTGGTCCTTTGGAGTCTGTATGGTCAGACTGTTCACCTTTCGGTCCGAAAATAGCATCCAACCTCTTACGGATTTCTAATTCAAATAGCTTATCCTCCTCTTTGGTATCAAACGTAGGCAAACTTACTCCGAACAGTGGTGTCCGGAATGAGGATTCACCAGGAAGTATCGTACGGTCACCGAAAAACTGTAAATTGCCTCCAACTGGGACCAAAGTGTCACCGGAATTGGTCGAACATTCCCCAAAACAGGGTATTCTTTCACCTTCAATAATCTCTTTGTGCAAGACACTTCTATCCTCAGACGAATTCGAATCCTGACTAGATGATGTTGAGTCCATTGCACACTGCGTCCCTGTAGACTCCGAAGTTACTATACCTTATGCAGACTATACCGAAATTATACCAGAATCTAACGGAATTGTAGTATGTTCCACCGGAATGCTTCCGGAATCACTGCTAACGCGCTTCGTTTCTTCGACGATTGGACTTAACCGATCTATGCTTCTGCCTCTTGGGGGTGTCCCTAATAAATTTGATACCTCCCAAGGCTGTCGGTCTCTCTTTTACTTCGGATACGACTCGCCAGACCGAGTAACCGGCATATATCACCTTTTGCAACAATTGCGTACTACTTCACCTTATTGTCGATTCACAATCAATTTCCCACCTTCCCACAGACGGTGCGAGTGTTAAACGCATGTTGCCGTCATAGGCGCGTTTAAACTCTTTCGGGTTCTTGGGAGTGGTAGGGGTCTGCTAATCAGAGGCCCTATGACTTAATTTTCCCCAATTAACACATTTACACCGTAGTACATTAACACTCAAAACTCTACATACAAATTACTATCAATCCTCTGATTCATTCTATCACAGACTTACTGTTCGTACTCTGGTTACTACTTTCTCAGTACGTAGCACCAGAGTTATTCATTAGCGTAACACAAACTTCATTACCGTAACTTAATGGAACTGGACTAGCCGCAAGTTAATGTAATCAAAACAAAGACGAAAAAAAGACAGTACTACTCAGATTTCTCAACACTGCACCACGGCAACTTCACAGAATGCAATCGCCCAGACAGACAGTCTGGCGATTCTCCTGGTCATTACCAGAGCGTCCTTTCATTGCTTTATAAGTAGTTACAACTCTTCGCAACGACCTTTCGGTTCGTGCGGAATATGAAACCTTTCAATTCATGCGGGATATGAAAATACAAGAATTATGAAAATACGAAGTGCCAATCCGGCGGCTTACAGTATGCAGAGAGAATTACAGGTCATAAGTTGAAGAGACTTCAAAGTTGTACTTTATTGATTGAACCATAGAAATCAAACGAGTTGAACTATGGCATATACAATGAATGAGTTTTCCCTTGCTCAATTTAATTCAAGTAAGTCTTCACTCTAGAAATATTGACAAGGGGTAACTTCTCACCCTCCAACTCTTCAAATTGTATTTCTCCTTGTGGTAATATCTTCTCCACATTGTATGGTCTTGATTAATTCGGTGCCAATTTGGTTGGTAATCATAGAATCTGATGCACAAGGACGAGAGTAGCCATTCATGTCACACAATATTCCATAGAGTACACTATAGATAGTTGTATAGAACTAGAGTACAACATAGAGCGCGATGTAGACAATGGGCTAGCTATAAGGTATTTGATGCATAAATCCTTGTTTTCTCCCTTTCTCCCATGATCAATATGGAACGAAGAGCGGTGTTGTTTAATGCGCCTTGAACATCCAAAGTAGGCACCCATAGCATACCATGTGGATCAATATTGGCCTCTTTTTTCTCAGAAGGGAGCACTACCAGTTGCCCTTTCTTGAAACTAGTCACGCCGCTAGTTATGAGTCATCATACTAACTAAATCATGCAATGGTTGATGATGCTAGTATGGAGGTGGGATCAACTAAAATGCATGAGGCTTGAAATCTAGCTTCCTATTCAAAGGTCTAGACTTGTTGGGGATGAGATCTTAACCGACTGAGACAAGAAAATGGTGGATTAAAATATACCACACCAACTTGAAGAGCTTGAAAAGCCATGTTTTCATTCTCAAAGAGGAAAAGCATGTTGTTAGTAGGAAGGATTTTAAACAGTTCGGGCACAATGAAACAATTCTTTGCATAGCTAGTGCTTGACAAAATCAATTCAGATGTTGTTTCTAGGAAGGAATCGAAACAATCAAGGCATGAGGGAACCATTCTTTGCAAAGATAGTGCTTATCAAAATCAAGTCATTTAACTATTTCTTGGTGATTTCCAAACCATAAGGGCCCAATCCTTTTTTCTTCTAGGGTCCTAAAGGGTACATGTGAAAAGACAAGATGTGTTGTTGGCATCTACAATCAAATACAGAAAACGGATGTCTATAGTATCCAAATGAGAGAAAGGAAGGTAGTTTCTATAAGTCATGTACCTCTAGGAAATGTGCAAGAAGATTGTCATCGAGACGAATACTAGTACAATATCAATAAGGACCAATGGTTCTATGAAGAGATTATTAAATAAGGCTTTGAGGGGCATTTAGACTAGCACTATGCGATGCCAAAGTTATGTAGGAACGGAGCTCAATGAAAGTAGGGGTGGAATCTCTGCGAAGGCCATGTCATGGTGGTGATTCACATTAGAGGAAGATCACACTTTATCTTTATGTCAAGAGGAAGTTCGGTTGAGGCCTAGTCTCGCTTGCTTTAAAAATCAATCAAAGAAAAATTTTGGATTGCATGGGCATAGTGCACTTGGGATCCCCCATATCCCACAAACTAGGGGTAGGATAGCCCGGAGGCACTTTGACATTAATGGCCCAAATTTGGCAGGAAACCTATGTTTTGAAGAGATTTATACACAAGGCTTATAAAGTTTTCATCGCTCTCATGGCCGGTCCACTTACTTTTGATCTTGTTATTTTCCAAAAAGAAAAAGCCTATGGTGTCTTAAGGGAGGGGACCTCTTACAATAAAATATTCTTCTATCTAACAAGCCAAAGAATTTTTAAATCGAGCATTCTTTTAGACGGTCTTCAAAGTTGGTGACATACCTTTCTTTTCTAATCTTCTGGAACAGTTCCACTCTTATAGCATTCCACAAATCAGAAGATCAACGTTTAGAGTCTCCCAATAATGCTTCCATCTAGTTCATTTGACTCTCTTAACTCAAAACCCTAGGAAGCTCTTGCCATAAATGAGACCTTCTACAAATATGAGACAAAGTCAATCATAAATGTCATTAGATACTTACATATTGAAGCCTATTTTCATCCTCTCCTCTTCCTATTGCATCTAGTGGAATGAAAGAGTGAGTCATGCCACTTTGCTCCACAACTAGGGATGTTGGAATCTTCTTCTCCAAAATTCTTTCCCTTGCTGCGGCCAGATCTTCTTCAGTGGCATTTTGATTGGCATCACTCAAAATCTCTTCACACAAAAATGCAATGGTTTTTGCAACTGAATTACCGAGTGGAATGATTGTCTTTTCAATTCTATCAGAAGCATCATCCATGGGAACATCCGAGGTCAAGGAGAAAATACTTAGGCATTTGTTGAGGCATAGATTGAATGCCTTCTCAATACTATGTAGGAACAAAAATTCTTGCATCGACGAGTACCATTGAAAACATTTCCATCTCTACCTCAGGTAGAGTGGGTTCCATGGACTCTAAGTTGGAGGGTGGACTATTCTATGCACTATTGGCTTCCTTCAATTTTTCCACTTCCCCTTATGGAAATTATCTGTGAAATGTTTTCACTCTCTTTAAATAAGTTGAGAGCTTCTGTTTGTGGCTCATTTTTTTCATCTACAAAACCCCCAGTAACAAGATGGGGTAGGTCCATGGGTGTAGGTTCAGGTTCCTCATTGACAAAAAAGATTTTTGTTGCAACATAGGAGAGATATTTTCTTCCCATCTTCCTCTTCTTATTTAATTACTTAATTAAAGGCACTCTATCATCTAATAGGTCCCCTACATCCTCACCAACAGCCATGAAATGCTTTAGGCACTTTGCAAAGGACTCATCTCCTTTATGAATGTAAAAAAGAAAGCCATAGGGGACCCATTTACACTCATATGTTGGAATATTTATAGCATATCTTAATAAATAGAATTCCAAAAAATATGTAATCTCATCGAGCACATCAAAGTTCATGGCTAGTGTCCCTTCAAGATTAGGGACTCTACACAGTAGGTCATACAAATCTGTATGATCATTGTAGTCTGTAGTATCCAAGAACTCCATGAACAAATCTCAAGGAGATTAGATGGGAGTGGAAGTGCTAGTAGCCATTGCTTGCGTGGAAGAATTCTATTGGCGGGTTTGCGCTTTTTTGCTCTTTGTGAGTGCAAATGTGAGAAATTGAGCACATAGAACCCATTTTTATAGTAGGTTAGAGATTGATTATAGAGATTCTGGTATTTTCATTAATCAGAGTGAGTATGTACATGATATGCTAATTAAGTTCAAAATGGAAAACTCAAAAAATGTAGGTACACAATTGGAATTGAATCACAAACTTAGTTCTCATTAAGAAGAACTACTTGAATACATTGCAATTTATCAAAGTCTTGTTGGAAGTCTCAATTATGCAACCCTAACAAGAGTGGACATATGCTATGGAGTAAGTACATTGAGTAAATTCATGCATACAGCAAGAAAACCTCACATGGAAGTTGCCAAAAGGATTCTAAAATACTTGAAGTGCACCATAAATGAAGGTCTATTCTATCCATTCACGTTTGACTTGGATATCAAGTTACATTCTGATGCAGATTGGGCTGGCTCAAAAGATGATAGGAGGATCACTTCAGGCTACTTATCTTTTGCAGAATCAAAGCCTAACTAATGCAACACAAGAAGCAATGTGGTTAAAGCTACTCTACCCAGAGTTGGGGCTACATACATGCACTCCTATGATCTTTGGAGATAACACTAGCTCATTACATTTGGTTGATAATCTTGTGTATCATGCAAGGACTAAGCAATTGAAGTCCATTATCATTATGTGAGAGGCAAGCTACTTAGCAAGGACATACAATTGTCCTATGTATCAACCAATTTCCAATGTGTAGATATGCTAACCAAATCTCTGGATGCAACTAAGTTGAACAAGTTCAAGATGATGATTGGATTGCAGGAGATTAAATAAAAGTGAAGCCTAAGCATGTTAGGCTTGTGCGGGAGATGTTGGTGCAATTAGTTCAAGCCCAAATTCTTGGTCACATACCCCAAGATGCATATGTGTATTCATGTATTAGCACATGAATATCTCTTGTAAACTCATGATTTTTAATATACTTGCAAAAGTGCATAGGTGAAGTCATTTTTCAATTAAGAGTTACTATAAGATTATTTCAATGATCTATTTGGTGAGGACTTATGGCATAGCAAGTTCTAAAACCTTGGATTACTTTTAGGTGAAGATTCAAATTCAAACTTGAACTTGGCTCCAACCATGAGCTATAAAAAGAGGACTTCAGAAGTCACATGAGAGAGCCCAATTAAAACAGATATTTAGAGGGATCTTATATTGATATTGAGCTCATACCATAGCTCTATAATTGCCCTCACATTGTGCAATGTTTCATTTCCAATGACATTGTAATCTATGTGCATTAATATATACATGTTGATCATATATTACTCTCTCTTCTCTTTCATGTACCATGCAAAACAAGGAACTTTTCTGACCTTATTCTCAGTGTATACTTGATCATTTTATGTGAATTAAGTTGGTATAGGTTCAGTATACTTTTTATTCTTTGGCTATTAAGTTTCTTTATCATTTCCTTATCCAATCTCGAGATATATGCAAAACACTACTCACTGTTTGCATTCTGATGGAATTCGGAAATGTCAAGGATCATCTCTAACTTGCTAAGCATCATTATTTGATAATGGTCTATCATTTCAAGTGAAATCACTTGCAAACTTAAGCTATTCTAGTTAATTAGATATTCCCAAAAGCATTTCATTCAGTTACTATTAGAGAGGGATTACTATTCATTTCTTTGAGTAGGTGTGGTGACCAAAATAGCAAGTTTTGGTTCATAGTTGAAACTCCTACTCATGTGTTTTGATAAAATGATTTTAGTATCATACTCCAAAGTACTTGGGTGATTACTTGTGCTTACTAAAAGGCTCAAAAAATCTACCTTGCACTCATCAACTCAATTTTGGCTAGTGTGAAGCAGGAGTTTGCAAAACCATCTTTTCTTTGGAAAGTGTCCACCATCTCCTCCAACAACTATCGCAACACCAGTGCAAAAAATTTCATCTTTTTGTGGCAAACATAAATATAGTTTTTGGTTCACTAGCACAAGTGGCTCAAAGTCTGCGATACGTTTAGTAGAACTTGACAGGGTAGTTTTGTTCAACTTTTTGAGATACATTCATTTTTCTATATCATGGTATTTTACTTAGTGGCTATGCATGAAAGCACTTATGTATTTTGTATGTTGCTTGTTGAGGATAAGCTGGATAACCCCAATTACCCATTATGGATTATATGATGCATCATGTATCGTGTGCAAAATCATTGTGGAGTATTGTGTTGGGTGTTTAAAAGTATCCTACTACACTTGCAAATAAAGTTACTAAAGTTGATGTGAATGATGTTGAAGATGATGATCTTCAGGTAACTATTAGTGTTGGTGGTCTTGTTGCACCTACTATAGAGCAACTTTGTTGGGATGGCATAGATGCTCACGCACATGCAATGATAGTCTTTTCTATCAAACCTACCACTATTCCTCACAATCACTCTTGCAAAAGAGTAAAGGATGCTTAGCATACATTTACCATTTTATACCAAAGAATTGGAGAGTGATCAAATGAATGAAGGAGATTCCATATATAGTTATTTGACAAAGACCAAGGATTTCAACGAGTAGTTGATTTTTGCTCATAAAGTATTGCGAGACAGGTCACTTATGCAGAGTTTTCTCAACGTTCTTGTAGATTCATATCAGAGTTTTACTTCTACAGTTCGATTGAGGATGAAAGGCAATCAAAATTCCTTAAGATTTGAGGAATTAGTCTCTGTTCTGTTGCAAGAAAATCATTCTAGACAGAATAGGTCCATTGTGTGTGTTGTAGATCAAGCTTTTGTAGCTTGCTAGAAGGGCAAAGGTAAATGGAGGTCATTTATTAGTAAGCAGAAATGTGCTTATTCTACACAATCAAAGAAGGATGACAAAGATGAGAAGAAATAGAAAAGTAAACATTGATTTGCAAATACTGTAAAGGAAAAGTTCATGTCATAAAGAGTTATCCAAAATTGATTGCAAAAGAGGCAATGAAGAAAGATGCTCGATTGGTTGTTGCAGATGCCTCTACACCCAAAACAGACTGCTAATCTTGTTTAGAATGAAGAATGGGCATTTACCATTGTTTATAGTTATGACCCATCTTCTCATGAACAATGTATGTAAGACTTAGATGTTTGCCAGTACTTGGATAGTAGAGCAACCAAACATATTACCTCACAACGTAGTCTCTTCACTTCACCCAAGCCTTCCACTATAGGGAATAGTGTCACATGATCCAACAACTCCTTTATCCTATCATGGGAGTTGGTAAGATCATTATGACTAGTATTGATGGTAGTTCTTTTACATTGTCAAATGCTTTATATGTGCCAACGATAAAAGAAATATGTTTTCAATTTCAACATTAGCCAATATTGGCTTGGTTGTGAAATTTGTTGATGATAAATGTACAATACATGATCTATCAAATGATAACATCATTATTCATTTTATCATTTTATGTCATGGGCTGTATAAGCTCATAGATTATGCAAAATCTGTTAAGGATTTAGCATGTGAAGTCCAAGATTCTCACACTATGTGAGATGCAAATCTTTGGGCATGTGAATTTTTGTAGCTTGCAATGCCTATAGAAATTTGAAATGATGTCTTCTCTATCCAAACTTGAGGCACCTAGTAAACATGTCTGTGAAGGTTGTATTTTTGGAAAAATCCAATCTTCCTCCTTCCCAAAAGATGGTCCAATACAAGCTACTCATAAATTGTAGCTTATCTAGAGTGATGTTTGTGGTCCTATGAAACCACCCTCTTTTGGGAACTATCTTTACTTCATGACCTTCACTGATGATTTTTCTAAGCATGCATGAGTATACCAATTGAAAGCAAAGTCAAAAGTGTTCATGTTCTTCAAATAGTTTTTGGTTTCGGCTGAAAATCTGTCAGCATGTAAAATGGGCACCCTCTGTTTTAATCAGGGAGGGGGATTATATGTCTTCTAATTTTAATGCATTTTTGGTGCAACATAGGATAGAACATCATTGTACAGTGTCGTTTACACCTCAAAAAATGGATTTGTTGAAAGTAAGAAGAGATCACTCATGAAAAATAATATACTTTATGGAATAATAGAATGTTAAATGCATTTTAATGTCTTGACGGTTTTAATGTGATTGTGTCTTGATTTAGCAGGCCGTGAAGATTCATGAGGGCATGAATGCACATGGATTTAATAAAATATTTCTGAAGATATTTAAAAGATAGTATTTTATATATTTTTTCTAAAAATAGTAGATCGCTTAGAAAGTGATATCTCTATGAAAATAGTAGATCATTTACAAAACGACTTTTTCTAAACAAAGCAAATTTTTCATAAAGGCACATGTTTAGAAGCATGGCCCTCATGTATCTTCTATTCAACCCATAATAAAATACATATAAAGACACATACTCTCATAGACTCATCCAACAGAGTATGTGGAGGGAGATTCTATCCAATCTTGTGTTTAGTCTTCTCTCTCTTTATTCTCTATGTATGTTCTTCTGAGATTTTGTTATTGTATTATCTCTGGTATGTCAAAGCCTATGTGAATGTCTATGAGGGTGTACTTCTTGGTGTTCATTCATGATTTGCAGCATCCATTCATGATTTGCAGCATCCATTCATGATTTGACAACTCTTTTGGTCTGTTTATTCACGTTGGGTCGATGCATCCGTCAGCTCATTTTTTTTTTCTTACTCATTGGTTTTTTTTCGAATATGTTATTGTGGCCTATAACCCCATGAGAATATCGCATTGTGCACTATGCAATGTGCATTGTTACACTATTACACTATGCACTCTAACACTATGCACTCTGCACTATATGAGTGTTTGTGACCTTCATGTAGTAGTAGTCTTTATGAGCTTGCCTGCGCTTGTTTTTTCAAGACTTTATCTTTGCTTTTTATTTCATTCATCCTTTCTAGTTTCTTTTGTTTTGCACCTATATTAAGCTTTGGCTTTTAAGTTTTTTCTTTTGTATTTTGTGACTGTTTTTTTTTTGTTTTAAGTTTTCCTTTCTATTTTTCAGTTCTCTGTTGCTTCTCAATTTTAATTTCGTACTATGGCTTGTAGGTTCATATGCAAAGTCACATAAACACTTATTGTGGCACTCACTCATACCTCGTTTTTAAAACATGCATTTCACATATGCACATACATAGTTAATTCATTTCTCACACATTTACATCCACAATGTTGTGCACGCATCAAGTAGAAGCATAAATTTTGTTATAAACAAATTTTGATATACAAATTTTGCTTACTTATGCACAAATTTTGTTATACAAATTTGGGACTCATCACATGCCTTCTCAGAGCGTACAGGTTTGCAAAAGTAAAACCCAGATGTAGGCATTCAAAAGTATCGATGCTCAGTTATTCCTATATGCCCATGCACTGGAACTCAAACAAATCTCTCACATCCGCAACTCTTCTCGCTCAAGTTTTACTCAGAAATATGAGTTTTCATATCCTTTTGAACCAATGATTATCATCGGGAAGATATGGTTGGACAAATTTTGGCACTGGATTTCTTTTGAGTAAGGAGAGGAAATCTCTTCGTCAACATTAGACTAAGTTGTGGTGTCCTTTTCCCCCGTCTAGCCTTACAACTTCCCCTATCTATCCTTACAACCCTATCTAGCCTCTTTTCTCTTCTTATGCTTCTCTCTCTCTAGAATCAGTCTTTCTCTTTGGTGTATTTCCTTTGATGGAGACCATTATGAAAGGGAAAGTGCAAGATTATGACCACCACATGCTAGAGAGATGACTCTCCTCCCAACCAAATGCCTCTATATATAGCTCTCTCCAAGGGACTACCTTCTTGGGTAGGTAGATACTAACCATCCATCTGTCAGCCATGTAACTGCATGTGCACCAAGTGTCCCAGTTAACTCGACTTAACTCAAATGGATGCTTCTAGAAGGCTCTAGATCTCTTTTGACAAAATAATCTCCCCATGTACCCCATGGGGATTGAGACCAAGACTTCCTCCTTCACATCCTTGAGACTTAACCACTATGCTAAGTGGATAACTTGTTCACAAGAGCACATGACCTCCTAGTAAGTATAGACTCGAGATCCTTGGTCATACACACGGATAACCAAATGGTGTCCGATTTCATACCCGTCTAAACCGATTGGATCCTTAGATCATAGATTTATTTTATTACATTCTTTTCCCCCTGGAAATATTTTCATCCTCAGAAAAAGAGTTATATACATATTGTAGGCGACCCCCGAGCCTCATGTTCTAAAACCGGAAGAACATGGACATGTTCTAAAACTAGAAGAACATGCCTCATCTCTATGGTGGCATCCTTGCCCAAATGATTAAAAACACTATCTTGCTTTGCAATTTGATAAACGGGTCAACGTACAAAGTGGCAAATGAATAATAAGGGTGGATTTGAAAACATCTCTGGCCAATTCACAGTTCCTCAATGTGCGATCTAGGCACAAACATGTGAATTGATTGGATTCAAATTACTAGTCCATTTCTGGACATGACTCGTGTATGGACTTAGTAACAAAGTTGGGATTCTTATTCCTCACAAGACTTTGATAACTCTTGATTCACTTGAATTTGATTTGGAAAACTTGAAGTTTTTATTGACCCAATCATCTCTCTTGGATGTTTGTAAAATGGTTAACTCCCAATTAACAACAATTACTTGAATTATTCACCCGACTTGTGGACTACTTTTTCCTAATGGGCTTGAAATTCCTACGAAAATTGTAAGAGAAAGTTTTCCATTTACTTTGGGTCAACCATACTATAGCTTGAACAAGTCAAATCCAAAAGGAAAATTGTCCAACTGAGGATACTTTTCCCAAAGACTTTATCTTTTATTTTAGGGAATTATCATGATGAGGAATTCCTAACTTCTCTATTCTAGAGTATACTAGACTCTAGGAAATCATTTATACTATAACTTGAAGCAAACTCAAATAAATAGGTTCAGTTAGACTTATTATCTTTTGAAGAGTGAAAAGGTTCTTGTTCAAAACGCCCATCTAGGATGTTTAATTTAGTTACTTGGTCCTGAGCGTCTAACCCTTGACTTTTGTAAAAGAAATCAGATAATGTATCTAAGTCAAATCCCAAAGATTCAGAAAGCGGAAAGAAAGAACTAAAACTCTCTTCAACCAATTCAAACTTCAAAAAGATATGAAAACTTGTTATGAGTCAAAGTCTAGATGACTCAGGACTTTAACCTCTGAAAGATCTATTTCAATGTTAAAGTCCTACTTGTTCGGAGTTTTATTAAATATTTTTAAATCAATAACACTTTATTGTGAATTGTTCCAAGAAGATCTTGGAAGTTACTTACTTCATATCTTTTGTTTTCTGGATCTTGAAGTTACCTTGAAATATCTTAACATACTACTTTTATCATCCTTGAATTTAAACTTCTTCTTGAAAGTTTGCATTTGCTCGAGGATCATATCTAACTTCAAGATTTAAACTAGGACTAGAAGATAATTATCATCCCATGGTCTGATGTCCCATACCATCTTCCTACATCAATTTGAGTATAAACTTTGGTGTCCCATACCACCCTATTTTATATTCACATCAATGTGTGGGTGAAAATGTATCCTAAAGTATAAACATCTCTTGATAGAGTACCTTCTTGCTTTAATCTTTTACAAGAATTCAGCCATTACCTCTAACTTCATATTCTAGGTTTTGATTCCTTCACATGATTGTCATACAATCACCTGTTTTACCTTGTAATTTTGAAAACCTCCTGATAGAATATATTCCTCTTTGCTAGGATTTCAAATGAAAACCAATCACAATTCCAAGTACTTGAATTTTCATAGATTCAAGTTCAATTGGTTTATTCTTGACCAATTTGTAGTGACAAGAGCTTTTGACTTCTTATCTTTAGATTCCTTGCTTACTGATGCTTTGGGTACCTATCATGGCTAGGACTTTACAAGAATCTCTCTACTGCTTAAATCTAAGCACCCACTCATGCTTTTTGGATTTGTAGTAGTAGTCTTTATGAGCTTGCCTGCGCTTGTTTTTTCAAGACTTTATCTTTGCTTTTTATTTCATTCATCCTTTCTAGTTTCTTTTGTTTTGCACCTATATTAAGCTTTGGCTTTTAAGTTTTTTCTTTTGTATTTTGTGACTGTTTTTTTTTTGTTTTAAGTTTTCCTTTCTATTTTTCAGTTCTCTGTTGCTTCTCAATTTTAATTTCGTACTATGGCTTGTAGGTTCATATGCAAAGTCACATAAACACTTATTGTGGCACTCACTCATACCTCGTTTTTAAAACATGCATTTCACATATGCACATACATAGTTAATTCATTTCTCACACATTTACATCCACAATGTTGTGCACGCATCAAGTAGAAGCATAAATTTTGTTATAAACAAATTTTGCTATACAAATTTTGTTTACTTATGCACAAATTTTGTTATACACATTTGGGACTCATCACATGCCTTCTCAGAGCGTACAGGTTTGCAAAAGTAAAACCCAGATGTAGGCATTCAAAAGTATCGATGCTCAGTTATTCCTATATGCCCATGCACTGGAACTCAAACAAATCTCTCACATCCGCAACTCTTCTCGCTCAAGTTTTACTCAGAAATATGAGTTTTCATATCCTTTTGAACCAATGATTATCATCGGGAAGATATGGTTGGACAAATTTTGGCACTGGATTTCTTTTGAGTAAGGAGAGGAAATCTCTTTGTCAACATTAGACTAAGTTGTGGTGTCCTTTTCCCCCATCTAGCCTTACAACTTCCCCTATCTATCCTTACAACCCTATCTAGCCTCTTTTCTCTTCTTATGCTTCTCTCTCTCTCTCTCTCTCTCTCTCTCTCTCTCTCTCTCTCTCTCTCTCTCTCTCTCTCTCTCTCTCTCTCTCTCTCTCTCTCTCTCTCTCTCTCTCTCTCTCTCTCTCTCTCTCTCTCTCTCTCTCTTTCCATTTGGTTTGGCAGATGATCTCCATTTTTAAGAGAAAAGAGAAAATTAGAATCAGTTTTTCTCTTTGGTGTATTTCCTTTGATGTCTACCATTATGAAAGGTAAAGTGCAAGATTATGACCACCACATGCTAGAGAGACGACTCTCCTCCCAACCAAATGCCTCTATATATAGCTCTCTCCAAGGGACTACCTTCTTGGGTAGGTGGATACTAACCATCCATATGTCAGCCATGTAACTGCATGTGCATCAAGTGTCCCAGTTAACTTGACTTAACTCAAATGGATGCTTCTAAAAGGCCTTAGATCTCTTTCGACAAAATAATCTCCCATGTACCCCATGGGGGTTGAACCCAAGACTTCCGTGTTCACATCCTTGAGACTTAACCACTATGCTAAGTGGATCACTTGTTCACAAGAGCACATGACCTCCTAGTAAGTATAGACTCGAGATCCTTGGTCATACACACGGATGACCAAATGGTGTCCGATTTCATACCCGTGTGAACCGACCGGATATTTAGATCATAGATTTATTTTATTACATTCTTTTCCCCCTCAAAATATTTTCATCCTCGAAAAAAGAGCTATATACATATTGTAGGCGACCCCTGAGCCTCATGTTCTAAAATCGGAAGAACATGGTCATGTTCTAAAACTAGAAGAACATGTCTCATCTCTATGGTGGCATCCTGCCCAAATGATTAAAAACACTATCTTGCTTTGCAATTTGATAAACGGGTCAAAGTACAAAGTAGTAAATGAATAATAAGGGTGGATTTGAAAACATCCCTGGCCAATTCACAGTTCCTCGATGTGTGATCTAGGCACAAACATGTGAATTGATTGGATTCAAATTACTAGTCCATTTCTGGGCATGACTGGTGTATGGACTTAGTAACAAAGGCGGGATTCTTATCCCTCACAAGACTTTGATAACTCTTGATTCACTTGAATTTGATTTGGAAAACGTGAAGTTTTGATTGACCCAATCATCTCTCTTGGATGTTTGTAAAATGGTTAAGTCCCAATTAACAACAATTACTTGATTTATTCACCTGACTTGTGGACTACTTTGTCCTAGTGGGCTTGAAAATCCTACGAAAATGTAGGAGAAAGTTTTCCATTTACTTTGGGTCAACCATACTATAGCTTGAACAAGTCAAATCCAAAAGGACAATTGTCCAACTGAGGATACTTTTCCCAAAGACTTTATCTTTTACCGACGAACACATATTTATCTGCTTTTGGTTCAAGCTTATGTCTGAGTTATGATGGTACATAAGCATAAGCTACTGATCCAAATACTTTGCAATGATCAAGTGTTAGTTTCTTTCCCCACCAAGCTTCATAAGGGGTCATTCCATCTAAAGTTGTACACGGTAATCTGTTTACCAAGTATGTAGTTGTATTTACAGCTTCAGCCCAAAGATAATTTAGACAATTTTTTTCTTTTAGCATAGCTCGTGCAAACTCAACTAGAGTTCCGTTCCTTCTTTCTGCTACACGATTTTGTTGTGGTGTATACCTGCAAGTTATTTCTCTCTTAATACCTGCATTCCAAAGATAATCATTGAACTCTTGGGAAAAAATATTCTCCCCCTCCATCAGACCTCAGTCTCTTAAGCTTTCGACCTATGAGTCTTTTAGCATATGCATGAAAATGCTTGAAGGTTTCAAATACTTCTGATCTTTCCTTCAAAACATATAACGTTATCCATCTTGTAGCATCATCAATGAATAAAACATAGTACCTTGAGCCACTGATTGATCCTTCTTTTGTTGGACCCCATACATCTGTATGAATGAGTTCAAGAACTCCATCATGTTTGAATCCTTTCTTCTGAAAAGGTAACCTGTGGGCTTTTCCCATCTAACATGCTTTGCACTTGTGAATCATATGTTGGTTCTGTACATTCGGTAATCCCAGTACTGATTGATTTGAAATCATAGCTTTAACTCCTCTTTTATTAACATGACCTAATCTCTTATGCCAGAGATCAAGTTCTGTAATCACCTTTTCACCATGTGTGAGCAACGCTTGACCAATGTTCCCTTGTACTCTTAAAGTAAAGAGTCTACCTTCTTTCTTAGCAGAGTCGATCTGATGATATCCATTCTCGGGATCTTCTACAAATACTCCTTCATTTGTAAATCTGACCTGAAAACCTTTCTCAACTATCTGTCCCACACTAATCAAATTCTTAGGTATTGTCCGAACATACAAAACATTGGTTAGCAAATCTGCTCCACTCTTACATTTCACTTTTCCAATTGAATGTACGCTATGTCTCGTATTGTCACCTGTTTGAACAGCATGATTGGAACTACCTTTTTCCAATTCTGACATCACTTCTATATTTCCTGACAAATGATTAGAACATCCAGAATCAATGTAAAATACCTTTAAGTCTTCGTTATCTGATGTGTCGATTGAGTTCATCATCAATGATGTATGACTTTCATTCTGTGTGTCATTTGTGTAGTTGTTGTAGGTGGTGTTGTAGGATTGATTATGTCCCCAACTTCTTGCTCCACCTCTACCATAGCCTCCTCTTTGATTCTGTCTACCTCTTTGATATCTTCCGCTTTTGCCTCTGCTATTACTGTTCTGATCTTGATTTGATCCTTGTTGATTGTGCCAACAATCATGAGCCAGATGATTACTTAATCCACAAATCCAGCAAGCCTTCTTGTTCAGACTACCTCTTCCTCTTCCAAAACATCTTGCTCTTCCTCTGCCAGTGCCTTTACCTCTTGCATAATAAGCCTGAGAACTCAACTCTTCTTCGTCTTTTGACTTACCTTTATCTCCTTTCTTCTTGTTCTTCATGTACATTGCAAAACTTTGTCCTTTATCTCCATCTCCTTTCAGATCTTGCTCATATGTGAGCATCAAGCCAAGCAGCTGATTTAAATCTGGTACAAAATGATTTAAAGAAAGTTCAGTTGAGAGTACGAAAGGTTTCCACCTTTCATCTCCTCTCAAACATGTGAACACTTGCGCTATCAATCTGTGATCTTTGATATCTTCATTTATGGATCCAAGACTATCTGCTAGATCCTTCATCTTAGTAACATAGTCACTAATGCTTTGATTCGACTTCTTTTTGAACGTTGTGAATTCGGACCATAAGCTAGCCTTCCTAGCTTTTGTAGTATTTTGAAAATGATCTTCCAACGCACTCCATATGTCCTCCACTTTCTCCAGACCTCTAATGTGCGGTAGTAGATGATCTGTAACGGTATTATAAATGTAAGCTCTTGCCGTTGCATCTTTCTTCTGCCACAGCTTGAAGGCTTCTAATTCTTCTTCCTTTGGTTGTCTACTGTCTTCAAAGGTCGGTTTCTTTTCTTCTCTGGTCACATACATCATTAAGTCCTTACTCATAAGTAAGGCTTCCATGCGCATTACCCATGCGGGATAATTATCTATGTCCAGTTTGTCAATAGAAACATGATCTTCCATAATCTTCTTGTTTCTGTTTCTTCTGGTGAGTGTATCGTTAAAGAATTTTACCTTTTGTAAACCTTTACCTTGAAAATGACTTCGGAATACTTCTTGATACGGTTTGTTGTTGATCTCTTCAGCTTTCACCTTTCTTTATGAAAGTTTTTCGATTTCTCTTGTATCTTCACTTCTGTTTGCTCTTTGAGAATCTTTCTTCTCTTCAGAATCTTTTTTCTCTGATACCACTTGTTGATGACACGACAAAGGCTCAAACCTTATCAAGCTTGCGGAATTCACCACGTCATTGAAGGTAGCTAAGCTAGAGTGATATTAGAACACCTCTATAATCAGCAGTAGCTTAGCAAAGTTTCTGTCACTCAAACATATAAGACTGTGTTTGGAATTCACTGAAATCCAACCGGGACTTCACCGGACTGTCACCGTAATTATACCGGAATCTTACTGGAATTGGTGTTATAATAGAGATATATAAGTTTCATAGGATTTGGATAAGATTTAAAGGGCTTAAAGGCTATTTTAGCGCTCTGGTCCCTCTTGCGAGGACTCACTAGAGAAGTGCATAGAGATCTGGTGATTATTCCATTTCTCTTTCATGGAATATTCAATTAGGGTATCTACTTTTGTACATGTTTGCCAACTATGCTAGCTTAATGCTCACCAAATTTGAAGTCATTTGGAGTTCATTTGGGGAGTCTATGATTATAATCTTTCCTCATGTCTACTTTCTGAGTAGTACAAAATGTGTAGGTGTTGCAGACACTATTTTTCTTGTTTTTCTTAGTTGAAGAGTGATATTCTGAAACTTCGTGTAAAAAAAAGGTGCTTAGATAAGCTTTCCAATGACCCAAATTTCACTAAATTTGTAAGTCATTTGATTATTCTACTCAGTGGATCTTGGGAGCTATGTCTCATTCGTAGGACCTCCTCTACATAGCTATAGATTTGCAGAGTTTAGGTCATAAATTCATGAGCATAAATCCAATTCACTTGATTCCACTTGGAGGTGAACAATAACTTTTAGGACTATGTGGATACCAAAAATCATTTTTTTTGTTATATTTAACTACTTCTAATGTTCTGATCTTTTTGTAGGTACTACACTTTTTGACATAAGAAGTTAGAGGAAGTTATCAAAGACTTTAAATTGTAAGTTCTATGGAAAATCACTTGAAATTAGCTTTTATTAGACTTGTAATTAGTATAGGTTCATTTATAAATCACTTTTGCAAATGTACAAAACTTGTATAGCTTGTTCATGGCGCTTATCGTCAGATGTATTTTAGGATTTGCCATAACTTGTATAGTTATCATGTAAACTTGTATATGAGATGGGGATTGAGTGAGATTTTTCTTTTGTGTATATATGGGATTGAGAGAGGACTTAGGATACATCATTCTAATTAATGTTTTGCATGAATGAATCATTAAATAGGAGCATTGTTAGTTAGGTATTGCACTTTACATTCAAATGATTTATCAATTATATTGTTTGTATAGAATGAGTTTGGATGAGACTCTAACTCCCATGGATGAGGTCAAGCTTGAGCGACCTTACATTACAGAGATCATGGTTCTTAATGCCAATGTTAGGGGCATGGAGGATACTCTTCAGATGATCCCCAATGCAATAAAGAAACGAGAAGTGCCAACGATGGCTACAACAATGCAAATGGAAGCTCCATCTGCCAAACCATCTAGTTTGCAGATACCACTTGCAGATGTAGGGGCATCTGCTAGTATAGAGGTCAAGTGGCAAGTAAAGGACTTGAATCCACCGAAATATCACGGACAAGTTAGTGCCAAGAGGGCTGATGTGGTAGAGTAGTGGATAAGTAAATGTGAGCAATGCTTCCAGCTTTGCAATATTGAGGATGAGAAGCAAACGATCCAGCATGCCACTTACAGTTTGATGGATGTTGCTCATTAGTGGTGGAGGAAAATAGAGCAAGATAAGATAGAACCGACTACTTGGGCAGATTTCAAGATCATATTTTACAATAATTTTGTTCCTCCATATGAGCGTACAAGGGCTCTAGATGCATGGGTTTTCCTACAGCAGAGACAGCTTTCAATGCAAGATTATGCAGACAAATATTGGGAAATCTTGTTGAAGATTCCAGATCAGGTGCCTCATTTTCTTCAGGTGCATAAATTTTTTCTACGGGTTAGGGATATGTTGTGTCCACGTGTGCAAGGAGCATTGCCACACCTTAAATGAGGCAGTAGAACTTGCCTTGGTGTTGGAGGATGGGTGACGATCTCCATTGCAACCTTCTGGACAAAAGAACACTTGGACAAGATTCAAGAAGCCCATAGCTTTAGTTCCAACATCTAACAGACAGATGAATGTCACTCAAACTTCCAGCCATGGGAAGAGAAAAGTAAGTGCATCCATGGTAGATAGAGCTTTTTAGAGATCCAATTTGACACAACAACATAAAGAAAAGGCTCATCGTGAGGGCCTTTGTTATGAATGCCTAGGTCGGCATGCTTACAGGATGTGTCCTAAGAAGAAAAAGAAGATATCTGCAGTGATGGTGGTGGAGAGGCATCAGTCCTCACTGTCCACTCCATCATCTCCTTCGGATTTTGATCTTCTAGCTATAGACACTGAGTGGGTCCTCCATCTAACGTTATTAACTCTTCTTTAGCGAAGAAACTAAAGTTGAAGACTACTCCATCTGAATACACCTACAGGGTAGAGTTTGCATATGGGAAGGAATCTGAGACTTGAGATCGACGAGTTGTTCGATTACCAGTCCAGATACAGACTTATAGAGATGAGCTAGATTTTGAGATCGCCAGGTTGGCTAGATTTGATCTCATCCTCAGTAAACAGTGGTATGCAAGTAAGAAGCCAACTATTGATTTTCAAACTCACATATATCAATTCAATCATAATGGTCATTGCATCATCATCCGTGGAGAGCCCGATGTGAAGGTGTACAGACGAGCATCTACCTATGTGATGGTAAAAGCAGAGTGTAAGTATTTGTATTTCTTATAATTTGAGCATAAGGAGTTGTTAAGTTTACGGATTGAGACTAGTCTGGAGGCTCAACTAACTTCTAGAATGAAAACTGAATTCAAAAACTTGTTTCTTTCAGAGTTACCTTCAGGTCTTTCACCTCGCAAAAAAGTGGAGCATAGGATTGAGCTAGTACTAGGAGCTTATCCACTAGCTAGACAGCCGTATCGAATGAGTCTGCAAGAGGAGGTAGAAGTATGTCGTACAGTCGAGGAGTATCTTGACAAAGGACTCATCAGATCCAGTTATTCACCTTTTGCAGCCCCAATGCTTTTGGTTCACAAAAAGTGTGCATCTTTCAGGATGTGTATAGACTTTAGATCATTAAATAAAGTTACAATAAAACAAAAATATCGGATGCCTCGCATTGATGATATGCTGGATGCACTAGGAGGTGCTATTGTATATAGTAAAATAGACTTAAAAAGTGGTTATTATCAAATAAGAGTTAAGGACGATGATCTACATAAAATAGCTTTTCGTACTCGATTTGTTCATTATGAGTATCTTGTAATGCTTTTTGGTTTAACTAATGCTCCAGCTACTTTTATGATGCTCATGAATGATATTTTTTGTCACTTTATTGGTCAGTTTGTGGTTGATTTTGTAGATGATCTTTTGGTTTATAGTAAAATTTTGGAAGAACATGAATGTCATTTGCATACAGTTTTTCAAATGTTGGATGAGAATACTTTGTACGTCAACCCAGAGAAGACACAGCTATGTTTATTTGAGGTTGAGTACTTAGGACATATAATTTCCACATATGGAATTGGAATGGATCCAAGGAAAGTTTCTATGATCCTTGGTTGGCCAATTCCTCAAAATGAACACTAGTTGCGATCATTCTTAGGATTATCGGGCTTCTATAGGAAATTCATTTCCAGCTATTTGCACATAGCTACGCCATTGATGGATCTGTTATAGAATAATCAGAAGTTTGTATGGACTAGTGCACAAAAGAAAGCTTTTGACACATTGAAACAAGCAGTTTCAGGTGCCCCAATTTTATTGGTGGTAGATCCCCAAAAACCTTTTGAAATAGAAACTGATGCTAGTCACATCGCAGTTGGTGCAGTTTTGATTCAAGATGGTAGACCAGTAGCTTTTGAAAGTAAGAAACTTTCCCCAGCTTAGAGAAACTGGCCTATCCATGAACAAGAATTATATGCAATAGTTCATGCTTTGAAGATTTGGAGACACTATCTGTATGGTGCAACTTTTAAAGTATACACAGATCATCACACATTGAAGTATTTCTATCCCTAGCCTGATCTTTGGGGGAGACAGGCTAGATGGGCTGAATTGATGCAAGAATTTCATATGGAAATTCTATATAGAAAGGAAAAATCAATACAATTGCAAATGCATTATCTCATATTTTGCATCAGATTAGCTTCACAATTCTTGATAGTGATTTAGTCCAAGAGATCAAAATTGAAGATGATTATTGTCAATCTATAATCAATACGTTATCACAAAAGGATAAAGATAAAGCATTATCTAATTTTCAAGTGGAGCAAGGTTTGTTCAAAAGAAAGGGAAAGATTTGTGTGCCTAATTCCCAAGAAGGGAATTTTAGAAAAGAAGTTATTTTCAAGAACCACGATGTACCTTGTGCAAGACATCCTGGTATTGAGAAAACTTTAGAGTTGATGAGATGCACTTTTTGGTGGCCAAAGATGGTCAGAGATGTAAACAATTATGTAAGTTAGTGTTTTAAATTTCAGGTGAATAAAGCAAAGAGGATTAGTACTCCAAGTCTGTTACCGCCATTGGAGATACCACAGTATTGTTGGGATAGCATTTCCATGGACTTCATAATGGGTTTAACTAGGACACCATGATAGAAGAATGATTTTCTTATAGTGGTTGATCATTTGAATAAAATGGCACACTTTATCCCTACAAAGGAATCCGTGGAGGCTCCGAAAGTCTCGGAACTATTTATTCAGAATATTTTTAGACTGCATGGTCTACCTAAATCAATAGTTTCATATAGGGATCCTAGGTTTACAGGAAATTTTTGGAAACACATGTTCGATAAGCTTCAAGTTCAACTCAAGCTGAGTAGTGGAGAGCATCCACAAAGAGATGGTCAGACCAAAAGAGTTAATCAGATACTGAAAGATATGCTACGGGCATATGTTTCAGAAAAGCAAAAAGATTAGGATAGTTTTCTCCCATTAGTTGAATTTGCTTATAATAGTTGGAAGCACAAGACTACTAGGTTGGCACCTTTTCAGGTGATTTATGGATTTATTCCACATAGTCCAGCTACCATTGGGTTACCCAAGAAATCTCCGAGTGCTTCATAGTTTTTGACAGATATGCAAGCTGACTTAAAAATAGCTCAATTCAATCTACAGCAAGCTGTTGAAAGGATGAAAGCATTTGTAGATCAACATCGTACACCACGAACAATTCAAGAGGGTGATCATGTGTTTTTACAGATTCTACTTGGTTCATGATTGACAATGGGTCAGAAACCCAAGTTATCCCCTAGATTTTGTGGACCTTGGACAGTACTCAAAAAGATTAGTGATGTCGCATATAAATTGCAATTGCCACATAATGCAAAGTTCACCCAGTTTTCCATGTTAGCAAGTTGAGACCATACATTTCTCAAGATGAGAATTGTGTAGATGGTTTAGTTGCTTTAGAAAATAGAGCATCTTAGCTAGATGTTCCATTTCAAGTTCTTGATAAGAGGGAGTGGAAGTTTCAAAATCGCTCCATACTAGAGTATTTAGTAGCATGGACTAGCCATCCACTCACACATGCTACTTGGGAATCAAAAGCTCTGATTCCCAAACACTTTCCTTCCTTGATCACTGAGGACAGTGATCTCTATAAGGGGGAGAGAGTGTTAGATTTATTTAGATCTCCATGGTCTACCATTGGTCTACCTGCATTTGGTCGAGGACCCTAGCCGGGTCAAGGACTAGAGCTCGGGGGAGCCAAGGCTCTAGCATGGATCTTCGAGGTTATTCCATCTCCTCAGAGTGGCTATATGAGGAGTTTTTGGACCTTAGAGAAGATTCTAGATATGCCAAAGGAAGGGCTATTTAAGGTTGGGAGGAGAGTGGCAGGTAGCTAATTGGGATCTTTCACCAAATGCCTCTATATAAAGCTCTCTCTAGGGGACTACCTTCTTGGGTAGGTGGATACTAGCCATCCATGTGTTGTCCATGTAACTACATGTGCGCCAAGTGTTGGGGTTAACTCGAGTTATCTCAAGTGGATGCTTCTAGAAGGCTCTAGATCTCTTTGGCCAAAATACTCTCCCCATGTACCCTATGGGGATTGAACCAAAGACCTCCTCCTTCACATCCTTGAGACTTAACCACTACGCTAAGTGGATCATTTGTTCACAAGACCACATGACCTCCTAGTAAGTCTAGACTCGAGAACTTTGGTCATACACACGGGTGACCAACCGGTGTCGGATTTCAAATCCGTCTAAACTGGCCGGATCCTTAGATCATAGACTTATTTTATTACAAAAAGTAGGAAAATTATTAGAAGATCTTATAGTAATGTGTCTTTAAGGTTATCTATTTTGGCGTAGGGTTCCTATTTAAACTACTAGGTTTGGCTACAAAAGCATGGCTCTCGTGTAGCTTTATAATAAAAGATGCTAATTCCTTCCACCAATGAAAGAACCATCCTTGAAAGATAAAAATTCGCCTTCCATATCTTCCATGTGAACATTTGAAAGGTGAACAAATCAACTATTTGCCTATTCAAATGGGTTGGAGAACCTATGCAGAACAACATCAATCCAACCATGTTCCTACTTTGAGTTTTCCCAAAGATACCCTACATTATTTTCCTGACACCATTCACCTAATTGATAATTACGTCATAGTGAGTTTTTTGTCATAGGGAACCATGGTTCAGAGGTTAACATAGTCAGTGTACTTTCTGAAGGTCTTATATGTGCATCATCTAAAAGTTTCTTTACGAGTCATGTTCAGCTGACTTTTTGGTAATTGATTAGTTAAGTACGAACTCCCTCTATGTGTTACACATCGTGGGAGAGGTCTATGCTAATACTTATAGGAGTTATAAATTATGAAAACCTAATTGTTATGACCCACGCTACATAGCTCAAAATAATCGTTTAAACTTCTATTCTTTAGGATAGTTTAGCTTAGCTCTACAGTATTAGCATAGCAGTTTTGCATTTAGAAATTCCATTCTACTATGGTGTGTACCTGCATAAAATGTATTGTCAAATTCCATGACTTTTTAGAAAGCTATTGAACTCATTTGATATCTATTCACCTCCTCCATCATATCTTAGTGTCTCAGTTTCGAGTCTCCTTTTTTAGCATAGCCTTAAAATTTTGAAAGCGAGTAAACATCTCACTCTTCTCTTTCATAAAGTATAATCATACTTTCCATGTATGGTCATCAATGAAGGCAACATAATACCTACATCCACCCATAGATATGGTCTTTGTAGGACCCCAAACATCTATATGTACTATTTCTAAGACATTCTCACTAACATGCTCATCATACGAAATGATGCCCTTCACTCCTTACCCAATTGACATGCTTCAACGAACCTCTGCATCCTAGCATTCTTGAAATGTGGTACTCCATTGACAAGCTCCTTTGACTACATCAACTTTAGTCTCTACAAATTCGCATATCCAATTTTCTTGTGCCAAATCTCTATATGAGTAATAACACCTACACCTTTTACAAACATGGTTGTATTGATTTCAATAATTTTCACATTCAAGGTGAACATCCTACCAACTCTATTGCCTTTGGTAGCCAACCTTCCATTTTGTTTATACTCTTCTACATATAAACCATCAGCATTCAATGTGACATGTAATCCCAAGTCAAATATTTGTCTAATAAAAACCACATACTTTGTTATATTTGCAATATGCAGTACATCAGAAAGATGTTTTAACTTCTCGTCCTCCATAGATAGTGCTATGTTTCCTTTATGCTCGATAGGATGTGATGTGTGATCCCATGTTTCAATGAACCCTAGAACAGACAATTCCTACAAACTAGAAAACCACATTGCATGGCTCATCATGTGAGTTGAGGCACGTGACTCACCATATAAGACATTACCATTTGATTTTGAAACATCAGCCGACATTGTATTCATCATGTGATGTTGGATTATGAACAGCTTTTCTGAATCATCTACACTTGTGGATGAATAGTTATTTTGTTCCCTTTTCTTATTTTGATTCTTCAACCTACAATCATGCTCAAAGTGACTATGTTTATCACAATTCCAACATCCTTTAGTGTTATCATGTGAATCATTTCTTTGGAGATTTCTGTGGCTTCTTTGGCTCCCTCAACCTCTAAAATATCCTCTACCTCCTGCATGATTCAGTTCTCGACCTTGGTCTAGGTTACTGTTTCCTCTAATGCTTCTGAAACCTCTATCTCTACCTCTTCCTCTAGGTTATTGTTTGAGTTGCTTAGTAAATACGAATTAGGAGTTACAATTTACCTTAGTTAAAGTGTTTATGTTAAAGTTTACTATTATTTAAAAATAATTAACTTAATTCTTACTAAACCAACTAATCCGCTTGATACCGTTAAATATTATGATAAGTAAAAATCCTTAGTTTTCTCTAAATTAGGATAAATAAATAGCTTTTTCTCGGACAAATGAATCTAAAAACCCCATATTTCTATATGAAACCTCTTCTACGAATGATCATGATAGAAATCTTGGTGTTCCATTATTGAAAAATGATAATCTAGAAAAATAGTTTTTACGACTCCTAGAAATATCTAAGAGACAAATTTTCTTGATATACTTGATTTCCCATCAAACTATTTTTTGAGCTTAATCGATTACTATTTTTTTCCGAGTCGGGCTAGTGACTCGAGGGAAGACGTAACAAGGTACTTCTACTGAGAGGTGTAGTAAAATCAGATGCTAACTAGGAACTATAGGAGATCAAGTAAATCTATGAGGCAAGATCCAACTCATTTAATGCTCACTCACATCTTCGGATTTACTTAAAGGAACTTTTGAGTCTTGAACTATGTTGCGCCGTGTGATCTCTCTCTCTCTCTCTCTCTCTCTCTCTCTCTCTCTCTCTCTCTCTCTCTCTCTCTCTCTCTCTCTCTCTCTCTCTCTCTCTCTCTCTCTCTCTCTCTCTCTCTCTCTCTCTCTCTCTCTCTCTCTCTCTCTCTCTCTCTCTCTCTCTCTCTCTCTCTCTCTCTCTCTCTCTCTCTCTCGCCATTCACTCCTACTCCTCCCCACCATCCTCACCTCACCTCACCTCACCTCATCTCACCTCACCTCCCCTCCTCACCTCACTTCACCTCACCTCACCTCCCCTCCTCACCTCACCTCACCTCACCTCACCTCCCCTCCTCACCTCACCTCACCTCCTCAACTCACCTCCCCTCACCTCACCTCACCTCACCTCACCTCACCTCACCTCCCCTCCTCACCTCACCTCACCTCACCACACCTCACCTCACCTCACCTCACTCCCGCAACCGACCCCCTATTCCCACCCACAACCTCCCACATCCCCGCACAATCTCCCACAACTCCCCACAACCTCCCGCATCCCTCCCCCTATTCCCATCCACAACCTCCCGCAACCCCCCACAATCTCCCACAACTCCCCTCAACCTCCCGTAGCCCACCCCCTATTCCCACCCACAACCTCCCACACCCCCGCAAAATCTCCCACAAATCCCCACAACCTCCTGCACCCCAACCCCTATTTCCACCCACAACCTCCCACACCCCCCCACAACCTCCCACACCCCCCTCCCCGCAATCTCCCACAACTCCCCACCGCCCATCGAGTTTTCTTATATGAACATTTAGACAAAGTTCTCTGCAGTTTTGGATGGATATTTTGAGGATCATTTTTTAACCAAACACTATGGTGTTATATATCGTTGGAAAGCTCTCAAAGATTACTTTCCAATGGTACAATAATAAGTTTTGAAATATTGGATCAATTTCTGACCAACAATGATTTCTCCCACCACTCCACCCACACCTCCCATACCCCCCGCAACCTGCACAACCTCCCACACCCCCCACAACCTCCACAACCTCCCCCCACACCCCCCCACAACCTCCACAACTTCCCCCCACAACTTCCCCCCACAACCTTCCACACCTCCCACACCCCCGCAACCCCCACAACCTGCACCCACACTTCCCTCACCACCCACCATCTCTCCTACTCAATATGTAAGGGTCAAAAGCTACTACAAAAATTATGTGAAGGATGTGCTTCTCAGGGTCATTCGAATATCACGGGCGGCACAAAATGAGGATCTCAGCTTGCATGCAAAATAAGTGTAAGACGTAAAAGTGAAAGTGGAGAAATGACTGTTGCTGCCAACCATTCATGACGACTGCCTATTTTTGAGGATCCAATTCAAGACTGGTGGCATATTTGATCTACCCCTCCAATTTTGGGCAGCCAATCGGCGCATGATCAGTGGACGTGAGGAATCGGCAAGGCTCTCTTGGCCTATTGGAGCCTATAAAAGCAATGGACTTGTGTTCATTTGGGAGACATATACTTACATACGTACAGGGGTCCTCTCTTTGCATCCTGTGGCTACAAGCCTACTGTAGAAAGTCACTCTGTGGTGAGGATACAGAGTGTGGGCTTTCCAATGGAGGGCTAAAAGCACTATAGTGTGAAGAGAGTGGCTTGGTTTTGTCATTCAGTGTGAGTCAGTGGTATTTTCGTGCTCTTACCCTTAGAGCAAGTCTTCATACCTTTGTACGGAGCAGTGCAGGTCTTCATTTAGTTGTGTTCAGTGCAAGTCTTCATCTAGTTGCGTTCATTTTATTGGACAAATCTCTTGTACTAATTTCGTTGTTCTGGATTGACACGTTAGCACAGAGCATCAGCTTTGTAGCATTTTCTTGGCCTACATTGTAATCATATGTGCGAACTTAGGAGTGGTTTGGTCTCACGCTAGTGTCAATTGTCATTAATCTTTTCCCTGAGTATTTACAATTCTGGGCTATTATTGTTATCTACCTACTCACAGAAGTGTTAAAGCGTATATTTCCCTAAGGAGAACCTCCCTTGAGTAGGCGAAGTACTGGAGTGCATGGTGCATGCCCCTGCTAAAAGTTGATACCCCAGTACCTCCTCTACAGTTTGGCATGCTTGGTGGGACACTTGCATTTCTGTGAGAGGCCCTGAGGATAGTAAATAGTCCTTTTTTTAGTTTTTTCCCTATTGCATTTGCAAGAAGGTACATGACCCATACGCGAGTAGATAAGGAGCCTCTTCGTGTACGAAGGAGCCTTAACACGTCAGCTATATCTTCGACTAGTGAACCTGGCTCCCCTCTACCCTTCTTGAATTTATCTATTGATTTGGGTGCGACACCACTGTCAAAGGAGAAGCATAGGAGAACATTAGATTTCTCCTCAGATACGTCAGAAGAAACACCAGTGCAAATGGAGGATCTCTCTGATTTGCTCTCCAGACTCAATATCAAGTTCCCTACCTTCAAGGGACAAGCTTATGAGGATGCTGATGATCATGTGAGGAGGTTCATCTCCTTATGCCGTGGACGAGGTCTGTAGAATAGAGAGGATGCAATGTTGGTACTCTTCCCATCCACATTGGAAGGCCTTGCTGACAAATGGTACAGTCAATATGCAGATGGCCATTTTGCTACATGGGAGGCTCTGAAGATGGCATTCTCACAGACATTTGGACCTAGTGACTCCTCGGAAAGAGCTCTAGACCAGCTCGAGAATCTAAGGCTAAGATCAGGTGAATCCTCCATGAACTTCACACTAGGACAAAAGCACTTGTTGCACGTCTTCCACATGCTCCAAGTGATTTCTTGGTTAAAAAATGGATAGAAAAAGCTTTGCCCAGGTCATCTCAGTAGAAGTTACATGAGTCTCTTAGATTGGATGCAACCCTCAATGATTTTGTTGCAGCAGCATCACGCATTGAAGAAGCTAGGCAACATTTTGAAGGGGATACACAACTGAATTATGCTGCAGAACTAGACCCTATTGGGAAACTAAGGAAGGAACTAGAGGCATTGAGAATGCAACAAAATCAACAAGAAGAGAAGGTCTTGCCACCGCTGCGTCGCACTGATGATGAAGTAGCCCAACTTCGCCGTGAGTTAGAATATTTGCGGACCACTCAGGATATAAGAAGGCAGATTTGGTGCACAATATGTAACAACAATGGACATTCCAATACTAATTGTCCTAACAAGGTAAGATGTCAATTTTGTGGAAAGGATGGCCACGAAGCTATAGATTGTTACTACCTCAAAGGTACACAATAGCGAGGTAACCCTCAAGCTCTGGATTCGTATTATGCTAGTACTTCAAATGCACCTAATAGAGAGGAAAATCACCCAACGAAGCCTAGATATAATATGCCTTTGATGTGTTATCATTGTGGTGAGTATGGCCATATGCAAAATAGGTGTTCCCTTCCAGAAGATGCACCTCCTCGTCAGCATTGTCCAGAGGCTAAGGATCACTATACCAAAGACTGCCCAAGAAGCCGTCCTGCTCCAATCCACATGATTGTAGTCTCTCCACAAGAAGAAGGTATGACCACTCAGTCTTATGTTGTTTCATCCTCTGCAATGCCCATGATGACTAGGGCTAGACAAGAAGCAGCAATCCATAGAGAGGAACAACAAGGATTCTAGGATAAAGAGGAGGAAAAGAAGGCTAGGTGGAAGGGCCAAGCAGAAATTGAAGGAGCTTATGAAAGGATCGCTACTTCTCTAAGGGACAAACCAAGAAGTCTGCAAGAAGACACTCATGAGGTAAACATTGAGCAGCTCTTGAAAGGTATTCATCACAAGGTTAGTCTGTACAAACTCATAAAGATGGATTCAAAAATAAGAAGTGACCTATTAAAGATTGTCCACTCTGCTTACTTGAGCCAACCACCTAGCATAGATGGTTTCATGGTTGATTTTCCCCCTGCACCCCTGGCAGACTATCAAAGCTCAAGGTTATCTGTTCTTATAAAGGATGAAGCTCTCACAGGTGTGATCATAGATGTAGGCTCTGGCATCAATTTGATGCCAGATTTCACAGTGAAGAAATTGAATTTGAACCCCACCAAGATGGCACCGTTCACTGTTACACTAGCAGATCAACACAGGGTTGCGCCACTGGGCATTATTGAAAAGGTACTTATGATAGTATAGGGTTGTCACTTTCTTCTGGATTTTATTGTTATTGCACTTCCACAGGAGACTTCTTATCCGTTACTCCTGGGAAGACCTTGGCTGAGGCAAGCAAAAGCTTTTCAAGATTGGGGGAAAAACAAGCACCAATAGTCAACTGCAGCTACATTTGGAAGAAGTATTTGACTCAGGGAAAACTACTGGGTATACTGTGGACACTCAGGTAATGCCCTCTCTACTCCAAGAAGAAGACTCAAACAAGACTAGTCTTGAAACACTGGTTCAAGAAGTAAATCTAGGGGATGAAGAGAACTCTCAAGTAGTCCACTTGGCCTCGTGGCTATGGCATTATCCCCCTTTACTGCAAAAGGTAACTTCTTTACTTTTTGCTTATAAAAATGTCTTTGCATGGTCCTACAAAGATCTAACAAGGGTACTAGAGGAACTTGGATTACACCAAATACCCTTAGTTGAGGGAGTTGTGCCTGCAAGAAGTAGGTCGTATCCACTCAATCCAAAGTATGCAGAGGCGGTAAATTTGGAAATTACAAAACTAGAAGAAGTAGGTATAATTGTTCTCGTAGAACATTCCAGGTGGCTTTCTTCTCTGGTTATTGTACCCAAGAAAAATAGTGGAAAAATAAGAGTCTGCGTTGATTTTCGTGCCTTGAATAAAGTGATTGTTCAAGATGGATTTCCTCAACCCTTCACAGAGTAAGTACTTGAGGAAGTAGCCGGTCGCACTTTGTATAGCTTCCTGGATGGTTTTAGTGGCTACAATCAGATAGTGATCCATCCTGATGATAGGGACAAAACAGCCTTCGTTACTCCATGGGGCACTTATGTCTCACTACAAGGAATACGGGTGTATAGCGACGGTTAAGGCGACAGAATTTCGTCGCTATAAAATTGCAACTTGCATCGTAATTAGCGTCGGGCGCGGACCATCGATTACACGACGCAAAAAACGACGGTATTTGCGACTTGAATTGCGACGCTCCCGGAGAACATCGCTAAAACGATGGTATTTAAAAACGTCGCTTAAGCGACGTTTTTTGCGTCGCATACGCGGCGTTAAAAGCCGTCGCATAAGCGACGTTAAAAATGTCTCTTATACGACGACGAATAGCATCGCTTACACGACGATCTGTTCACGGACAAAAATTAAAACGTTGGAGGCTCTGCGATCGGCATTTTCACGCATCCGATCGAAGAGCTCTCCAACGTTCGCAATTGTGGTGCGCTTACGAGCTGAAGCAAGTATATGCAGAATTGTTGTTTTGCCTAAGCTCTCTGTTATTGTCTCCCTCTGTCTTTGTTTCTCTCTTTCTACATCTTTCTCTCTTTGAATTCTCTCTCTCTCTCTAGATCTCTCTCTCTCTAGATCTCTCTCTCTAGATCTCTCTCTCTCTCTTATCTTTCTCTCTTTATTGCAGGTTATTCAAGAAGCTAACCAAGCAAAAACTATGGCTAACATTTGTAAGTACAATTTCTGTTATTTGTAGATCATTTGAATTTTGTTATTTTCATTACATACCATACTCACACTTATTGATATGCACCTCATACACTTATACATGATGAAGATGCGCTCTCACACATATACATATATACACATGCACATACACACACATATATACACATAGATACATGTGCACATACACTTAGACATACACACATATACACATGCATATGCACAAACATTCCTACAACCACATAAAAAGACATCCATGCATGCATTATTGTATATATATATATACACACACACACATACACACAATAACATATATGCAAATACATTTATATGCACATCCACATACACATGCATGTTTCATACATATACACATGCATATACATATACATATACATATACACACATATACATATACATGCATATACATATACACACATATACATATACATGCATATACATATACACACACATACACAAGAACATGCACATACTCATACACACATATACACTTATACATGCACATGCACAAATATACATATACACACACATACACATGCACATACATACATATACACACACATACATATACTCTTAGGTACACACATATGAATGAATTATATAATTAAAGTATTAAAACACATATACACATGCATATACCTACATATACACATATACATGCACATACACACACATACACATAGAGTTATACATATACATGCATATACATATACACACACATACACAAGAACATGCACATACTCATACACACATATACACTTATACATGCACATGCACATATATACATATACACACATATAGACATGCACATACATACATATACACACACATACATATACTCTTAGGTACACACATATGAATGAATTATATAATTAAAGTATTAAAACACATATACACATGCACACACACATGCATATACCTACATATACACATATACATGCACATACACACACATACACATAGAGTTATACATATACATGCATATACATATACACACACATACACAAGAACATGCACATATTGATACATACGTATACACTTATACATGCACATGCACATACATACATATACACACACATACACATGCACATACATACATATACACACACATACATATACACTTAGGTACACACATATGAATGAATTATATAATTAAAGTATTAAAACACATATACACATGCACACACACATGCACATACCTACATATACACATATACATGCACATGCACATACTCATACACACATATACACTTATACATGCACATGCACATACATACATATACACACACATACACATGCACATACATACATATACACACACATACATATACACTTAGGTACACACATATGAATGAATTATATAATTAAAGTATTAAAACACATGCTTAATATAAACAATAATAACAATCAATAGAACAAAACTCTTCATTACTTAATACCATACACACAATTCAAAACATAACTGAAATGAAGAATATATAGATAAATATATATATATATATATATATATATATATATATATATATATATATATATATATATATATATATATATATATATATATATATATATATATATATATATATCAATGTAAATACATATAATCCAATGTCATAATCAACTAAAATCCTAATCATCATCATCATGATCATCATCATCATCAGCAATATCATGATCATCCTGATCTTCCTCATCCTCATTGTCATGATCACCCTGTGACGATCGAGATCGTCCCTCCTGTGTTTGTCTCTCCACCTCATCCATATTTGTCTCCCCATAATACTCCTGTATTACATATAACAAACATAAATCAATAAAATAATTAAAACATGGCTAACAACAAAATAATTATATAAAATTTGAAAATACTCACAAAGGCATCAGGATGATCTTGTATATACTCGCCCAAACACCGATATCCAAAATGTGTAGCATACTCGATCTCGTGTTTCGTAGGATATCGGCCATAATCCTTTTGCTGCAATGAAACAAATAAAAAACATTAGTTGCTTGCATTTTAACCAAAATAAAAAATATACTCACAATAACACATATACTTACAAACGTAGCTACAAAACCATTATGGCCCATTTGGCCTAAGTGCGATGTGTGGCCCGACTCCACTCTCTTCTTTGCAGCAGCCTGTTTACTCAAGAAAAAAAATACATAAATTAAATGTAAAAAATTACTAAAATATATAAAACTTAAAAATATAAACTATTAATTTGTGTACCTTCTGCTGAGGAAATGACTCCTGAAGACGTAGCTGTCTACGAAAAAACTGCCACGACTCAGGTGGTATGTTGGCTCGCCTCTTATTTTTTTCGACCATACAATATCTCCTGTTAATTTAATCTCAAATAGAAAAAAAAGTCAGAATACATACACATATATACACACACATACACATACACATACACACATACACATATACATGCAAACATATACGCATGCATATATGTATACATATACACATATACATACATATAACATAAACACACATATACATATCCACATATATACGTACACACACATGCATGCATATACACTCATTGAGATAAAATACATGCATTTATCCCACAATAATGTGTAGTTGTGTATATGTGAATATGTGTGTATGTGTAAATGTGTATATGTGAATATGTGTGTATGTGTAAATATGTATATGTGGATTTTTTGTTTATGTAGATAATCAAATTATTAATATCAAATACCATTATTTGTAGATTCTGATCAATCAGATGGAACTCCACCACCGTCTTGTCTGAGGTGTAATGAGGTTTTGTTTACATGTAGGCACGCATATGGGTGAGATGTCAGTGTGCACCATTGACAGAAAGCATATACAAGGGAGCATTAGCAGCGAATTATGTGAATTATTCACAGGAGAAAATCCTATTTGAGTTAATTCATGTGCGGACAGATAAGCTTATATCTCTTTTCATTAGAAAATCGTTGAGTGTCAGTAGAAAGGTTGTGGGTTTACAACGTGGACCCATCAACAAAGGAGAAGCATATACAAGGGACCAATATTAGCAGCAAATTATATGAATAATTCACATAATTTGTTGCTAATGGTCCCTTGTATATGCTTCTCCTTTGTTGATGGGCCCACGTTGTAAACCCACAACCTTTCTACTGACACTCAACGATTTTCTAATGAAAAGAGATATAAGCTTATCTGTCCGCACATGAATTAACTCAAATAGGATTTTCTCCTGTGAATAATTCACATAATACAATGGTGACCTGGATGAATCGCATGCACAGAGGTTTTCTCAAGATAGAGCAATCTGATTATAATGGACTAGTGCCAGCAGGATTCCTAGGGTATGCAGTAAACCTCTTGCATGTCAATGATGAGCATCTAAACTTCAGGATACAAAGTGGAAATCATGGTGGCTTGAGAGGATCACTTTTATACAGCTTGTTCAAAAAACTTCAGTGTCATATACCTGAAGTTCTTTGAACAAGCTGTATAAAAGTGATCCTCTCAAGCCACCATGATTTCCACTTTGTATCCTAAAGTTCAGATGCTCATCATTGACATGCAAGAGGTTTACTGCATACCCCAGAAATCCTGCTGGTACTAGTCCCTTATATTCAGGTTTCAATTCGCCAACGCAAATAATGAAGAAATCTCAAATGAGCAAAGAGAGTTAATGATAGGTTGTGAACGAAAGGTAATTTTATTAAAATAATATTTTATTTTTTCATATATGTATGTTAGTTTCTATTTACTAATTGAATTATTTTGCAGGCTTCTTGATCCTATGCATATATTCAAAAATATTGGTTATTCACTATGGCAGCATCTTCTTGGACTAAAAGATACCACAGCATCAAGGAATGATTTGAAAGATCAAAAATCTAAACCAAAGCATTCCTTAGCGAGTACGAGGAACTTCAACGTCTCCGAAGTAAAAGGCGAAAAAACAAAAGATCTAGACGTAATCTCGATAATAATGAGATTACAAATATACCTTCTTTCACGGATTGGCTATATAGTCGTTTGCAACGCGCCAACGCAAATAATGAAGAAATCTCAGAAGCAAAGAGAGTTAATGATAGGTTGTGAACGAAAGGTAATTTTATTAAAATATATATTTTATTTTTTTCATATATGTATGTTAGTTTCTATTTACTAATTGAATTTATTTTGCAGGCTCGAATGTTCACTAATATGTAGGCTTTTGGACAGCATATTAGAATCAAAGCCATTGATTCTTTACGTAAAACAGAGGATTCTAACAGATTAGATAGTAAACTCTACTCTAGTTATCGATCAATAACTTGAAGCTTCTGAATGGATATCAGATAATAGGTTTTTTTTTATAAACTTGAATAACGATGAATCCTACTAGAGAGATGAAATCATGTTCTTCTAAGTTAGAACATGAAGCTCGGGGGTATGCCTAATTATTTTATATATAGCTTTATCTTCGAGGAGTAAATTTTTATCATGTATGTATGCATATGTGTGTGTATTCATGTGTATTATATGTATACATATGTTAGTATGCATATATATGTATTTCATGTATATGTATGTGTTTGCATGTGTGTGATATATGTATACATGTGTTAAATATGCATATGTGTATATATGCATATGCATTTATGTAAAATATTCATGTATTCATGTACGTAATATATGCAAGTGTTTATAATTGTGTACATGTATATATGTATATATGTATATGTGTCTATGTGTAAATATGTACATGTAAATATGTATGCATGTATATGTTTATGTGTGCATGTAAGCATGTACATGTATGTGTAAATATGTACATGTAAATATGTTAGTATGTATATATATATTTATGTGTGCATTTAGGCATGTATGTGTGATGCATAATATATCTACTCCATTTTATATTTATGTATCCTATGTACATGATGTGTATATATCTTTACATATATTATGATCCTCGTTGATTCGAGTAGCTATATATAGAGGCATAAGGTTGGGAGGAGAGACATCTCTCTAGTAGGACGTCGGAGGTGTACATATACTTCAAACATATGGCTAAAAGGCTGAATTAGAGTTTTTAAATTAGGGATTTCAAAACCCTAATATCGAGATTAGTGTTCTCTCTCTCTCTCTCTCTCTCTCTCTCTCTCTCTCTCTCTCTCTCTCTCTCTCTCTCTCTCTCTCTCTCTCTCTCTCCTCTCTCTCTCTCTCTCTCTCTCTCTCTCTCTCTCTCTCTCTCTCTCTCTCTCTCTCTCTCTCTCTCTCTCTCTCTCTCTCTCTCATAATTATACATATCGTGCATTGTCGCGACGATGAGCCATAAGTGTCCGCATCTCTTTTAAACACCACTTAAGTGACCACCCTGTCCCAAACTCCGTCTCAAGTGAACTGAGCACGTACTTTTTATCCCTCTCATCATGCTCACTACAAAAATAAAAAACATAATGTAAATAAAACATAAGATATATATTTCAATTTATATGTAAAACTTTTACTTACTTCCACGGTAAGTGGATAAAGCGCAGGTAAGAGTCGCATAGTGCGCGCATTCTCCTCTTGAACTCCAATCCATTTCCTATGTAAACAATGTTCCCCTCTGGCTCTATGTCGCACTCTAGTCCTAACGTGCCTATGCATGTCCTCATAGGCAACGTCTGTGCTCTGCTATCACGTGCAGGAGGTGGTATAGGTGTCCTGAAAATAGATAGATAGAAATAAATAAAAATATCTGTTATAATATCATTAAAAAAGTTTATGAAAAAAAACATACCTATGAGCAGATAGCTCTCTTCCTGCGTGTGGAGTTGCAGAAGAGCCCTCGTCTGATCGCGTAAGCATCTGGATCGTATAATCCAGTTCCTCATCAGGCGTCTCTGCGTACTCCCGCATTATGGCCCCTAGAGTATCAGAAGGAACTCTTCCTCTCATAAGATGTTTTATGAGAGTGAGTTTCACCTTTCTCTCTACTGGGATCCATAATACCTAACATATAAAACAAAATGGTTAGAAATCAATAAATATACGTGTACATATGTAAATGTGTATGCATTAAGTATGTGTATGTATGCATGTGTGTGTATGTATGTGTGTGTATATGTGTGAGTATGAGTGTGTATGTGTTTATGTATATGTATGTATCTATGTGTGTGTATGTGTCTATGTATGTATGTGTATGCATGTATGTATGCATATGTGTGTGTATGCATATGTATGTGTGTGTATGCATCATTATGTGTGTAAGTGTCTATGTGTGTTTGTGTGTGTATATGTGTGTGTGTGTGTGTGTCTATGTGTATGTGTGTATCTATGAGTGTGTATGTGTTTATGTGTATGTATGTATCTATGTGTGTGTATGTGTCTATGTGTGTATGTGTATGCATGTATCTATGCATATATGTGTGTATGCATGTGTATGTGTGTATATGCATCATTATGTGTGTATGTGTCTATGTGTGTATGTGTGTATGTATATGTGTGTGTTGTCTATGTGTATGTGTGTGTGTCTATGAGTGTGTATGTGTTTATGTATATGTATGTATCTATGTGTGTGTATGTGTCTATGTGTGTATGTGTATGCATGTATGTATGCATATGTGTGTGTACGCATATGTATGTGTGTGTATGCATCATAATGTGTGTCTATGTATGCATGTGTACGTGTGTATGCATCATTACGTGTGTATGTGTCTATGTGTGTATGTGTGTGTGTATATGTGTTTGTATGTGTATGCATGTGTATGCATGTGTATGTGTGTGTATGCATCATTATGTGTGTAAGTGTCTATGTGTGTTTGTGTGTGTGTATATGTGTGTGTGTGTGTCTATGTGTATGTGTGTGTGTCTATGAATGTGTATGTGTTTATGTGTATGTATGTATCTATGTGTGTGTATGTGTGTATGTGTCTATGTGTGTATGTGTATGCATGTATGTATGCATATGTGTATGTATGCATGTGTATGTGTGTGTATGCATCATTATGTGTGTATGTGTGTATGTGTGTATGTGTGTATGTGTGTATGTGTGTATGTGTGTATGTGTATGTGTGTATGTGTGTATGTGTGTATGTGTGTATGTGTGTATGTATATGTGTGTGTTGTCTATGTGTATGTGTGTGTGTATATGAGTGTGTATGTGTTTATGTATATGTATGTATCTATGTGTGTGTATGTGTCTATGTGTGTATGTGTATGCATGTATGTATGCATATGTGTGTGTATGCATATGTATGTGTGTGTATGCATCATTATGTGTGTCTATGTATGCATGTGTATGTGTGTATGCATCATTACGTGTATGTGTCTATGTGTGTATGTGTGTGTATGTGTGTGTGTCTATGTGTATGTGTGTATGTCTATGAGTGTGTATGTGTTTATGTGTATGTATGTATCTATGTGTGTGTATGTGTATGCATGTGTATGCATATGTGTGTGTATGCATATGTATGTGTGTGTATGCATCATTATGTGTGTATGTGTGTGTGTATACATTATGACAGTGTATGTAATCATGTGCATTATGTATGCATATAAGTATGTATGTATGCATATACATATGCATTATGTATGCATATGCATATGCATGTGCATTATGTATGCATATGCATATGCATATGCATATGCATATGCATATGCATTATGTATGCATATGTGTGTGTGTGTATGCATATGCATGTAAGTATGTATGTATGCATATGTGTGTGTGTATGCATATGCATGTAAGTATGTATGTATGCATATGCATATGCAATATGTATGCATGTATGTGTATGTGTGTGTATGCATATATGTGTGTGAATGTGTGTGTGAATGTGTGTGTACATGTGTCTGTATGTGTGTGTGCATGTGTATGTGTGTGTACGCATCATTATGTGTGTATGTGTGTGTATGCATCATTATGTGTGTATGTGTGTGTGTCTATGTGTATGTGTGTGTATGTGTATCTATGAGTATGTATGTGTTCATGTGTGTGTATGTGTCTATGTGTGTATGTATCTGTGTGTGTGTATGTATCTATGCATGTGCATTATGTATATATGCATGTAAGTATGTATGTACATTGTATGCATATGCATATGCATTATGTATGCATATGTATGCATGTATGTGTTTATGTGTGTATGTCTCTCTATGTGTGTGTGTATGCATATATGTGTGTGTATGTGTGTATGTGTGTATGTGTGTGTATATGTGTGTGTATATGTGTCTGTATGTGTGTATGCATGTGTATGTGTGTGTATGCATGTGTATTTGTGTATGTGTCTATGTGTGCATGTGTGTGTATATACCATATGTGTGTGTGTGTCTATGTGTATGTGTGTGTACCTATGAGTGTGTATGTGTTTATGTGTGTATGTGTCTATGTGTGTGTATGTGTTTATGTGTGTATGTGTATGCATGTATGTATGCATATGTATGTGTATGCATGTGTATGTGTGTGTATGCATCATTATGTGTGTATGTGTCTATGTGTGTATGTGTCTATGTGTGTATGTGTCTATGTGTGTATGTGTTTGTGTATATGTGTGTGTATGTGTGTGCGTCTATGTGTATGTGTCGCTACGCGTCTATGAGTGTGTATGTGTTTATGTGTGTGTATGTGTCTATGTGTGTGTATGTGTCTATGTGTGTATGTGTCTGTGTGTGTATGCATATATGTATGCATAGGTTTGTGTATGTGTGTGTATGCATTATGTATGCATATGTGTGTGTTTTCATTACGTATGTATATGTATGCATATGCATTATGTATGCATATGTATGCATGTATGTGTATGTGTGTGTATGTCTCTCTATGTGTGTGTGTGTATGCATATATGTGTGTGTATGTGTGTATGTGTGTGTGTATATGTGTGTCTATGTGTGTATGCATGTGTATGTGTGTGAATGCATCATTATGTGTGTATGTGTCTATGTGTGTATATGTGTGTGTATGTGTGTGCGCGTCTATGTGTGTGTATGTGTGTGTGTGTCTATGTGTATGTGTGTGTCTATGAGTGTGTATGTTTGGATGTGTGTGTGTATGAATGTGTGTCTATGAGTGTGTATGTTTGGATGTGTAAGTGTATATGTGTGTGTATGTGTGTATGCATGTGTATGTGTTTGAATGCAT